>OZ030009.1:111390113-111840113 GCA_964023405.1 Apodemus agrarius | reverse complement strand
GTGTCGAGCAGGAAGCAGTCAGATACACATGCTAGACTTAGAGACAAAGCACCTGCTTTAGATCCAGCTGATGAGCTCAAGTTGCCAAGCCTGACGGTGGAAAAGTCGTTCATGTTTTAATGACTTACCTTGTTTATTCCAGTATCACCCATGATAAGTATCACCAAGACTTACACTTTCCCCTTTTTTTCAGTCAACTAGTGTCTCACTGTCATCAAATAAGAGTGTAATAGTTGCTGTCTAGCTTGATGGATGGATGGATGGATGGATGGATGGATGGATGGATGGATGAATGGATGAATGGATGAATGGATGGATGGATGGATGGACAGACGGACAATCTGATGAACAAGCTACAATGCACAATGGTAGATAATGGCACTTTCTGTAAAGTTCTGACCAAAACAGCTCCTTGAGGCTCACCCTGGGGGTGCTGGTTCTTACTGGCTCCTGTGGCCCATGGTTAACAGAGATGGTCCCAACATGGGCCTGCTGCCCTTTACCCCTGGCAGCTGACAAAGCTCTGTTTTGTTTTGTTTTTCATTTTTTGAGACAGGGTTTCTCTGTGTAGCCCTGACTGTCCTGGAACTCACTCTGTAGACCAGGCTGGCCTCGAACTCAGAAATCCGCCTGCCTCTGCCTCCCAAGTGCTGGGATTAAAGGCATGCGCCACCACTGCCCGGCCACAGAGCTCCTCTTGAACATGTGCTTTCATCCTGACCTCCTAGAGTGCCGTGAGGCAGTGAAGGGCCCACGCTTTGGAATCCTCACTTACAAAGGCTTTTTTCCCTGAAACTCTTGGGGATCAAGGGATTGGAGCCTCCACTCTGAGTATCACTGTCCCACGGGGCCTGTAGCCCATAGATGAGAACTCCTCTCTCACTGTGCCTGGATGAACACTTGAAAACTGTGGCACTCCATGGGCTGTCCATCAGGTGGGTAATAGAGAAACAAACTACTTAGAAAAAGGGAGGTACCAGGAAGTTAGAAAACAGTGACTAAATTAAGAAACCACCGAGCACACAGGAGCTCCTTTCTCCAGCTCTATCAAAGTCCTTCAACCATGCAGAACAAAAAGAACACTGTGTTTTTTGGCTGCTCTACCACAAGGAGTTGATCTGAAACTCTGAGTTCAACTAGTTCCACGTAAGGCATGGGGCAGAAAGTCCACTGAGTAGAAAGTAAATAGGAAAACCAAGAAGTTATCAGAACCACTGTAATTGTAACAACATATTGTTAATGTCCACTGGGGGATGTCATATCCAAGGCACAGAGTAAGTGCTTCTTCCCTTGTGGTATATGGCTGGATCATCTTGACAGTTTTTAATAGCCATTTGTCCCGACCCAAAATTACACTTTGGAACACAAAGCCCCAACAACCACTTTTCTAATAAGTGAAAGGGGTGAATTCCCAAAGACTCTAACCCCTAAGGGATGTCCTAAGGGTATCTCCAAACACACAACAATGCCCTTTCTCTTAGCACACTCCCTGGATCTGGGGTGTGTATGGGGTGTTCTTGGAGGCCTTCTCTGTACCACACAGGACCTGCTGGCAGTGACCGCTTGGTCTAAGCATTACACAAGATTATGCAGCGTGCACTTCCCAGGAGCTCAAAATCTGGAGCCGTGGACACACACTTTGGGGGCCACAGCCCATAAACGGAAGAAGCACACAGTTCCTTCAACTCAGAACGGCTGTCTGGACCACATTCAGAACGAGTCAGACAATTTCCCAAGTAACCCGAACTACACGCTTCCTCCTAGGCCTCCTCTCTCAGTAGTGTCATCTGTATGAACCAGGAAGAAGGAAAGGCACAGGCTCCGAGCTAGCGGGCGTGCGGTGGCCCACCAGGAGCCTGAAATGGGAAGACAGGCAAAATGTATCTTCCTCTTCTTTCCTTGAGACTGCAGAAAAGGAAAGTATTTTCTGGGTTTCTTTGGGTGAAATGCTTTCCTTTCTTGGTCAGAAAGAGCATGCAAAGTCAGTTATCTTTTTCTAAAATGTACACCGCCTCCTTAGAGACAGAAGACGCCCTCCTCCCAAGCCGCCTTCCCACCCCATCACCATCTATTGCTTCCCTCAATGAAGTGCAAATTTATCAAGCACCTAGCGCCAGACCAGGCCAAACACACAACTGAAACAAGATGGATACTTTCATTCCAGTTTCTCCACTTACTAGCTAAGTAAGAGAGGGACACACACTTCTGGCCTCAGGTTCCTATTTTGTCACAACAGTGCATGAAAGGCCTCAGTACCCTACCTAGTGACAATTCAGCGACTACCATGATTCTGGAAACAGGCTCTCCATCCATCTGCAGCTATCAGCCTATCAGAATGCTTGAGTCCTCCGGCTGTCTCCTGACCCTCTTGGTGACCTCACCTTCTATAGCGTTTGCTTGTGGCCCTTCTTACCAGCTTCAAGAGCTCCTCTCAATTCCTGCTTCTCTGACGGACAGGGCTTTTCTTAACAGGATTAGGCTTAACTGAATTAGACTGTGGCTCACATGACTAAGCCTCCAGCTGTAGTAGAAAGCGAGAGACCTGCAGAGAGCCCCGTGAACGGTGGGAATGCCCAGTGCAAAGTCTGGGCACGAAAAGCTTCCCACTAAAGCACAACCCTCTTTTAAAAAATGACTCAGCTTTTTTGTTGTTTTCTTACTTTGGTTCTGGGTTTTAGTTTTTGTCTGTTTTGAGTATTGAGACATGATCTCACTGTGTACACTAGGCTGGCCTCAAAATCAGAGACCGACTATTGGGCTGAAGTCGTGCACCACCACCATGCCCAGCTTGATTTTAAAAGTGGGCTTCTCACGTCTCACACTGGTAGACAGGACTTAGAGTCACCCCTTCCTAATTTGAGGGAGAAAACAGGCAGAAAGAAGGAAAGCCCCCAAAGAGCGCAAATCTCTAAATGACTGAGAATGCAGATGAGAGGAGACACGCTGGGCTGGGGAAGGGGGCATCACTGGGAAGAGATCTGTAAAAATGCAGAAGAAAAAGAAACATTTTAGAAACCACAATTCAAAACAGCGGTAGAGCTGGGCCCTCTAGGCTATAGGGAGCCTTATACCGTGTTTTGCATGTCTAGAGGAATTTGTGTCTCAATCCAAAAGGCAGGGAGAGGAGCTCGATTAGAACGCTGCTGTATGATTCATGTAAGACGGGCAGGCCTAGGGAGTAATGGCGGATACATTTTTAATTTCTCCTTAAAGGAAGAATTCAAGCCAGAGCTCCTCATGCCCCCGGCCCTAAGCACGTGTCTTCATGAGTGCCTTTTGGGGGAGGGGGACAGAACAGGCAGCTGAGTCTAGTCTCATCTCCAGGAAAATCCCACGGAGGGCAAAAGTGACTTCCTTTGATTACAACAAAGGCCAGAGGACAAGCTAAAGAAAGCCATGTTCACCCTGTCCAAGTCTTTTTTTTTTTTTTTTTTTTTTTTTGGAGACAGGGTTTCTCTGTGTAGTCCTGGCTGTCCTGGAACTCACTCTGTAGACCAGGCTGGCCTCGAACTCAGAAATCCACCTGCCTCTGCCTCCCAAGTGCTGGGATTACAGGCGTGCGCCACCACACCCGGCTCTGTCCAAGTCTTAATAGCCTCTGGAGGATTCATCCTGTCCAACCATTCTGCCTCCCAGGGACGCAGGCCTGCACGTGTCACCAGCAGCCATATCCTGAGACCCAGATGGCCCGAGGACACACCAGGAACAGGCAGCGGCTCACCAACAAAGCTGCTCCCAGGAGTCTCTGGGTCAGAACGCCTGCGATAGCAGAGATTAAGTGGCTGTGGCCCCGTTACAAAACCACTCCTACTCACGTTAAGTTCAAATCCAGGCCCAGGTCTGCAGCCAGTGGCGCCTGCTGACCGTGCATGCCCCAAGCATCTTTCTGTGCCTCCTCAGATGCCAAGATCTTGGCTGAGTGGGTCGTGAGAAGGCTAGGAGAGCTCAGAGCTGAAGCAGCTCGGCCCGGGCATTCCTGCAGGCCCCAGTGTGGATCGGAGAACAGCAGACAGGCTGGAGGAGGTGCCGGAGCAGTGAGGTGAGAGGCTGGGTTTACGCTGAATCTGGACCGGGCTGCTACCTACTCTTCTCTCAGTCCCTAGTGGCTGGGTTCTAGTTTTTATGCATAAGAAATTGGTTGGCCTTGGGCTTAGACACAGTTCCCAACAAAACTTGAATCCGAGACTTAGGTTTTTCTCCCAGTAAGTAAAAGGCACAGGCTCTTCAGAACAAGGGCCCGTACTCTCGGGGGGGGGGGGGGGGGCAATTCTCAGTGAGCCGCAGTCGTCACTGAGGGCGAGTACATTTGCTTCCCAGAACGCAGGCTGGGAGAACAGCACAGGGATTTGGGGTGACATATGCAGAAGTCAGTTTAAAACCCCAGTTCCAGCGAGGTCAGAGCAGAAGGCTTGCCTCTCTACCTGGGCCCAAGGCACCGAGACTTCCTGTAGCAGTCCCACAGCAAAGCGGGGTCACTAGGGTTTTCCAGGGTGTGTAAGACACAAGCTAAAAACAGAGGCTTCTCTTTCAAAACAATTTGTATTCGTACCAGTTAACTGTAAAACATGTGCAACATATTTCTTAACTTACTATGTGTGGAAATCTGACCCGAGGAAACAATCTCGAATGCAGAAGAAGCCTACACAGAGCAAACCTGAGACGTGATATTTGCTACTGTTCATTTAGGCTTCTAATAAAGGAAAGGATTAATTGTGATCAGTGATCAACTACTATGAAAGCACTGACATTATGGATATGGAGTCTGTGAAACAGCATGGCAAGATGCTAATGACATGGACCTGAAGGGAAGGACAAGGTATAAACACTTATATACATACACTATGGGCTCTTCCGGGGTTTAGTCTAAAGTCGGCGAAGTCTCTCGGGCTCTGCACCATGAGCTGGCTTCCACCGATCTCCATGTTTTCCCAGCAAGCCCCATAGCGGCCCTGTGCTTGCAGGGGAGGCACCACAGCTGGGGGACAGCACAGTCACAGGGGCTATCCACAGCTCCCCCGCCCACCAACCCCCGGCCAGAGAGCCCTGGCACTGTGTCAGATGTGAGGACATTACCAGAGCGGCAGTGGCAGCAGCGGTGGAGGCGGAGGTGGCAGCAGTAGTTAGGATAGCAGCGGTAGGTAAGTCGACTTTTCTTTCTTTAGAGGAGGCAGAGAGGACAGAAGAGAAGGTAGGTGAAAAGTAAGAAGCCACCCACAAGTAGGAGCTCCTCCTCCTTCTGCTGCTTCGCTACAAACAGGACTGACAAGCAAAGGTAAAAGCCCCCACCAGAAGGGAAAAAAAGTCACACTGAAGGGAGGGCAAGCCTCGGGCTGTGGCGGGAAAGGACTCATTGGACGACGCTTACAATAAAGCCACTTAGTCCAAAACGCCCTCACTCCCGGTTTTGTGGAAATGTCTGGAGGTTATTCATTAGCAACTCAGTACCAGTAAGTGCTCTGACGCTCCCCAGGAGAACAGACAGATGTGGTCAGACAGGGAGACAGCAGAGCAGAGGGTGACACTCAGACTGGGGTGACAGACACTCCCCCATTCCCACTCCACCCCCATGCCAGCAATGCCCCCAGGAAAGGGAAGATCAAAGGCTGAGCCCTCTCCCTCTTAGTCCCATCCCCCTACACATCCACTGACAGCTGGAAGAGGAAACAGAAGACAGAGGTGACAGGTGACATAAAGATAATCAAGACAAGCTGGGCGTAATCCCAGCACTTGGGAGGCAGAGGCAGGCAGATTTCTGAGTTTGAGGCCAGCCTGGTCTACAGAGTGAGTACCAGAACAGCCAGGACTATACAGAGAAACCCTGTCTCAAAAAAGCCAAAAAAAAAAAAAAAAAAAAAAAAAAAAAAGATAATCAAGACAAAAGCCAAATCACAAGGGCTGTAAAGCAGCCACCTTCACGGGTCCTGACCTCCTGGAGGAACTGTCATCTTATGACTTAAAACAGTCCTCAGAGGGAGGGACAGGAGATGGCTCAGTGGTGGAGAAGTGGTGTTGTACTTGTAGAGGATCTGAGTTTGGTTCCCAGTACCCACATTAGGAGGCCAACAACTGCCCACCATAACTCAAACTCCAGTGGATGCCTTCTTCTGGCCTCTATGGGCACCTACATTAATGTACACACAAGTGTAAACACACACACACACACACACACACACACACACACACTTAAAAAAAAAACACCTTCAAAACAAAACAAAACAAAACAAAAAACCAAAACAGGACAAAAATCACAGCGAGACAAAGCACCATCTGTCCTCCTAGCACAGGCTGGCTCGTTCTCTTTCCTAAAGCCTGTCCAGCCAGGTCTGCCTGGAAGTGTCACAAGTCAGAAAGGCTCCTGGGGGGTTGGCAGCTGTCACTAACAAGCTGCTGCCTCTCTCACAGTCTAGCAAGCCTCCTGCTACGCCAAATACACAAACATGGCACTCGGGTCACTCCTTAGCACCCCTGTCTAATCCCTGACTGCCACGTGGCCTTCAGAGCAGCCCTCACTTGGTCTATGGAAGTCAAAACACAAAGGAACACAAAAGACTTTGCTTTGGGTTTGGGGCTTGCTATGTTGCCCAGGTTAGCCCCAACAAGCACAGTATGTAGTGTAGCTAGTCTCAAACCTACAATCCCCCTCTTTTGTACAATTAGAGGTATGAGTCACCTATCCTGTCTGACTCAGAAGAGCTTTATGGATGTGAGCAAGCGAAGGAATAGAGCACATTGTATCTTTCCCAAAAAGGAAGATTGCCTTACGGTATCGCAGGCAGCCTATGCCCTAGTCGGCAAGTCCCAGGAGTGTCAGGTGAAGAGCCTGAGGAGGGACTGTGCCAGTTTTGAAAGGGTCATGATATGGCCAAGCTGGGAGAGGAGACTTTGCTTCCAGCAGCAATGGACCCAGCCAGAGAATCAGGGGCAGGGGGGTCCTGAGTGTGGGTATCAATAAACGAGCAGGACTCTAGGAAAGACACTCCATGTTCCAAACCCTGCAGAGTCCACTCTGGACTGCGGAGGAGTCCACGGTCAGACGTGTGGGAATGAGTCTGGCCGGGAAGTAAGGATCACGGGCCAGAATGAGGCACAAAAATGAGAAGTGTCCCTTGTACCAAGGGGAGAAGGAGAGGTCACCTCTACTTCAGGGGCTTCACAGAGCGAATGAGGTAAAGGAAAGAGGCTTAAAATAGATCCAGAAAAAGCCACTGGGGGAGGCCCATGCACAGAGTAAGCAGAGGCACAGGGGGAGGGGACAAGGGTGCGGGCGGGGATGACAGGCAGCTCGCTCGTGGCACGCTGTATGAAGGGTGATGAGGAGAAGTGGCTGGGGGTAGGTCAGGAGCAGTCCCCAGGTGGCACGCCCACGGTAAGGTTTTGGGTCACTCAGACCCTCGCCTATGGCAGGGGGAAGTGACATGGGCAGAGCCAGAAAGACGAGGAGACCAAGATGACAGAAGCAGCCTCCGTGACGTGGGGAAGTCTCCCAGCTGCCAACTCAGGGACACAGCCCTGCGGTGGTTATGGCCGTCTGTGACTTTTAGGATGGATACGCTCTAAAGCTGCTTCCCCTGTTTTTCCTTCTTTCTTTGTCTTTTTCACTAAAGGCTGGTGCTACCGGGTGGCAGCCTTCCTATTTATCACCTGGCTTGTGTTTTCCTAACTGAGGTTTGAGCCACAGGACGCGTTCCCTGTTTGCTGTATGACACCTTGATATTCATTTCCACACCAAGGTCCATCCCAGTGCCGGACTTAGCCAGCCCCAAGTGTCAGGGTAGGACCCATGACACCCGAGTGGGATATGCTGAGATGCTAGCAGGACCCGCATGCGTATGGCAAGGGGAGACAGAAACCCAAAGGACACGCTTGCCCCTCTCTGCAATAACTGGGGAGCACCTCCCACACTCCCCTCCAGCACACTCATGCTGAGCCTCAAGTCTCACAGTGGCTGGAGGGGCCTACACTGAACAAGGACAGCAGCAAGTAGGAACCATAAAGACTCATTGGACTTCGGACACAATCCTCCTCCTAAAGAAGTTTATGAGACATGGCCCCCGCGTCTTCTGACACGCCGATTATCTTCTCACCCCACAGAGGCCCTAACAGGTGGGAGGCGAGACCCTGATACCGGTGCTACACTGGGCTAGGGCAGGAGGCAGGAAGAATAAGGAAGTTATCAGGAGGGCACCAGGCAGAGGCACCAGGCAGGAGGGCCAGGAAGGGGGTGACAGCTATCGGTCACTGAGTAGTCAAGGGCTTACAGGCCGGCCCGTGACCACGGACTGGGAAGTGGCTCTCTGGGTTGGGTCTGGGGCTCACTCACAGCCCTGGATACCAGGCTTTGAGAAACAGGCCTGGAATCGGATAAATGGCCTCCAGAAGAGCTACTGTGGCCCGGCTGGAGGACATTATTGAACTTGGGAATCTAAGTGGGGTTTAGTTGCAACCCACTGTTATTTATGTGACTGGTATTTATCTCTAGTAGTTACTTCTCTCTGACACAGAGCAGAGGTTTTTTGTTTTTTTTTATCCCTGCCCTTTAGGGGCTAGGCAAGTTCTAGAAAACAGGGACAGGGAAGTACATTCTCTTCTTGCTTTACTTCAAGGCTGACACTCAAAGCTAAGGATTCATGAATGCTTGGTAAGCATTCTACCACTGATCTACACCCCCCCCAGCTCCTAAAAAAGATTCCCTTTCTGATATTAAGGCGCAAGTGGGGGGGGGAAGAGAATGGGGGGGGTTCCCTAGTATCCCAGGGAAAGTCAGGCGGAAGCAGAGAGCGGGTAATTTAGGGTTGTTTTCTCCAGAATGTGACTCACAGAATACTCATTCTTGGAAAAATAGCTCTCTGTCTAGACTAGCTAAGGAAATGGTTCTGGAGGTCACAGGGTGCCGGTGCACGGAAGGTTCTCTAACAATGAGATCTGCCTTCCTTGTGTATTCAGGAGCTCCTGTGCTAGATATGGAGGCACAACCTTCTCTCCTTCCTCACCATCCAATCACACCCTTTTGTTTGTTTTTTTGACATAGGGTTTCTCTGTGTAGCACTGGCTGTCCTGGAGCTCACTCTGTAGACCAGGCTGGCCTCAGATTCAGATTCCTTTGCCTCTGCCTTCAGAGTCCTGGGATTAAAGGCGTGCACCAAGAGCTTAAAAATATCAAAGAAACAAAAATTGAAAAACATTGCTTTTTTTTTTTTTAAGTATGCTTAATGAGCGCTACTGTTTTCCCCATGAATATAACTTTGGTATTTCAAGTTTATTCCCAATCCTGAAATTCATGTACATTCACTGTAATCTAGGTGCGTTGATGAATCTGACTTAACCTGAGTGCCAAGTTTCATTGAAATGTATTTGGAAAGACTGTTTGCCCCTTTACTTCAACATAAACTTTGAGCCTGCTTGAGGTAGTAAGATTGTTACTATCCTTTTTCTTGTCTTGTCTTTTTTTGCTCCTATCGAAGTCGGGGTGCTTTATCAGGTAAGCTGGGATAGCTGAGGGCTGCCTTGGTTGCTACAGGGGTGCTTAAAGAAGTGTAAGCTTCTGTCACCCCAAAGCTTCCAGCCCACCTTAGGAAGGCGAAGACTTGGCTAGAAAGCAGTTTGTTAACAATTTAAAGTAGCATGTGAGCCAGGTGGTGGTGGCAGCGGGGCTGGCTCTCGGGAGGCAGAGGCAGGTGCGGAGCTCTCTGAGTTCGAGGCTGGCCTAGTCTACACGGCAAGCTCCAGGACAGCCACCAGGGCTACATAATGAGACCCTGCCTCAAAAGAACCTTTAAAAAGGTTAGGATCTATTTGAATTCAGGTTGCGGTGATAGTATTTGTATCCTAAGCGGATGAGAGCCTGACACAGTCTGAGGTGCAGCAGGAAACTCAGCCTAGTCCATAGCACTCTCTGAATAGGGCTCTCCAGACTTTTCACCCATGGCTGGCTGTAGAGATAGACATATGGTCCCTTCTGGATGTCCCAGAAGAGAGACACTGACTGCCCAGCTGGATAAATTTCAAAGTTGCCCCAAAATATCTGAAACAAAAATGGATTGTTTTGGAATTATTATTATTATTATTATTATTATTATTAGTAGTAGTAGTAGTAGTAGTAGTAGAAGAAGAAGAAGAAGAAGAGTAGGAAGAAAACTATAGCAACTTAGAAATGGTAAATAATCAGTGTTTTACTTTGCAATCATTGGAGATATCTTTTTCTTTCATTTTCGCTGGAAGGATACTTCTAAAAAGCCAAGCACACCGTATCTGTTTCTCTTGGCTAACGGACAGAGCTAATATCAACAAGCGAGCATACCGTCTGGCACTTAGCTCGCCGCACTGTTTAAAGAAGGACAGTGGCAGTGACAGAGTTGGCACGCCCTTGTAAACTGAGCCCACTCCCTTCCCCCGGCGCTCACTGAGCGCACATTCGTGCACCTGAGTTCTGCCTCCCTTGTCCCGCCTCCCAGACCTCACCTGATTGATGACGTAGATGCCATAGTCGAGTTGCTGGCGCTGAAGGACTGGATGCAAATAATACAGCCAATATTTGAGGTGCTCCTGCCGGTTACGGAAGGGGATAATGATGGCCACCTTGTGAGGAGAGATACAGTCCTTGGGGGAGTATCGGCCGCCCATCTTTACCTCTGGGTTCTTCTTTGCCAAAAGCTCCAGATCCACAGCAATATTAAAGTCAATCACCATGGGGCCAACTAGAGAGGGGGAAGGAAGGAGTTAGCCAGGCATAGGCCACTCTGTCGGTCGCAGACTGCACTCGCCGACCAGACCACAGCTACAGAGGGGGACACCTCTTCCTTCTGGAAGAGGAAGGACACAGGGTACTGTAGAAAAGGCATTCATGCCTGGCCCTAGTGTGACCAGTCACCTCAGGAAACCTAGCTCCAGGAACTCCCAGTACTGGGCAAAACAGGACAGTAGACCCGTGGAGCATTCCCCACCCCAGAGACCCTCCCCTTGGGCTGTAAAATGGAATCAATGCTGCTCAGACCCCTTGACTGTTGTGGTACAGACCGGTGAGCACAGATGAGAAAACACTTTCTCAGAAACCCTGAGCTCTGCCACCTGCCCTCTGTGTGGTTTTAGACAAACGACTAACGCAGTTCTTTCTAAACCGGGGAAAGGGAAGGAGGGGGTGTGGTGTGGGCGAATCACTGTAGAGGAAATCAGATTCAAAATGGAGACAGTGGGGGAGTAGAAGGGTCTCGAAGAAGAAGGCTGGAGGCCATGAGATCCCAGAGGAAAAGGAGGGGACATGAAAGGAACAAGCTAGAGAGACCAGTCAAAGGGAAAATGGTGCTTTGAAACAGTGGTGGTAAAGTAGTGGCTTGACCTGAGAGGGTGAGGACAGGCTGGCTCCCAAGCTCCTGTGCTAGAAGTCAGAGAAATGGGTCAGTAAGAAAGTGATTGGCTGCCGGGCGGTGGTGCACGCCTTTAATCCTAGCACTTGGGAGGCAGAGGCAGGCGGATTTCTGAGTTTGAGGCCAGCCTGGTCTACAGAGTGAGTTCCAGGACAGCCAGGGCTACACAGAGAAACCCTGTCTCGAAAAACCAAAAAAAGAAAAGAAAAAAGAAAGTGCTTGGCTCAAAAGACTAGGAGAACGGAACTGGAGAACATCATCCTGAGTGAGGTGACCCAATCACAAAAGAACACTACGGTATGCACGCACTGATCCGTGGATATTAGCCTAGAAGTTTGAAATACACAAGACACGATCCACATATCAAATAAAGCCCAAGAAGAAGGAAGGAGGGGCGCCTGGTCCTGGAAAGGCTCAGTGCAGCAGTGTAGGGGAATACCAGGACAGGGAAGCAAGGAGGGGTGGATTGGGGAACAGGGGGAGGGAAGAGGGCTTATGGGACTTTCGGGGAGGGGGGAATCCAGGAAAAGGAAAATGTAAATAAAGAATATATCAAATAAAAACAAAACAAAAAAATGAAAAATGAAAAAAAAAAAAAAGACTAGGAGAAGGCGGACGGCAGATTCTGACAGGTCAGGGACAGAGGGAAGAAAGGAGCCTGTGGAATGCACAGTGATCCTGGCAGAGACCCGAGACTGCAAGCCCCGGCTCAGAGTACTCCGTGCTCCTCAGACATCCGCAAAATAGGTTCCGGAAACGTGAGCCTCAGCAGATGATCAGGAGAAAAACCACGCTCAGGACAAGTCGGGATGGGAGGCGTGCAGATGAACTCCTGCGTCGGGAAAGCACCCAGGGGCACTGGAAAAACTGTGCAGCCAAGATGCCCTTCAAAGCTCTCTGCCTCACCACTGCCTCACGACATCATCACCGAACTGATGCTGTCATTTGGGGAACCGTTATTCCGCGGTGGCCAGCTTCACGCGTCAAACAAACCCGGCACTAGAACACAGGGAGGGAGTCACAGAAGGTGGGGCATTAAGCAGATCAGTCACCTGACATAAATGAAGGACACTCACTCACTCCTGCCTACCCCTGCCGAAGCAGCAGCAGCAGCTCACATGCCTTGGGAGCAGTTGCCGTCCTAAAATCTACCTCTAGCAAAGGAAGCCATGAGCCTGTCCCCGGTCTGGTAAGAGTTTCTGGACAGCGGCCACCTTCTCTCCAATTCCGGGAATCCTCCTCAATTTTATCCCTCTGTTCCTTCGCCACGGGACCTGTTCCCATTAGTTCATTCTCTCCTGAGACACAGTTCTGATCAAATCACCTTCATGGTGAAAGCTGTGTGGCCTGGCACGAAATGAGGCCAAGGCCTTGAGCAGGCCCACCGCCCACGCTGTCTTCCCCGGCTTAGTGGCCTCTTTCCCGCTTCCTCGAACCAGCTAACTGACAGGCAGCCCTTCATCCTTTGACTTTCTTGAGAGACAGAGTTTAGGCAAGGAGGGACAGCCTCAAACTCCAAAGAGCTGTGCCCTGACCCCAGACTGTGGCCTCCCTTCTGGAGGTCAGGGGTCTTGCAGAACCAGTTCTTAACAATACTGCTATTGTCCCAGCTCTGATCTCCCAAGATGCCCCGAGGTGAGCAGGCGCTCTGCTCAGGTCAGTGTCCCAGTGTCTGTCGTCACCCGGTACAGCAGATCTCAATCCTATCAAGAGGATCTCCTGAGGACACTGGCCCAAACACACAGACTCTGTGCAACTCAGCTGATCTTGGGAGGGACATTAACAAAAAGCTCAAGAGATTTTGGGTTTAATGTGTCCGTGTGCTGTGGATGTGTGTGTTCCTATGAGTGTGGACAGGGGTGTGGGTCTGAAGCCGGAGGTCAGCACTATATTTCCCCCCTGAGTGCTTTCCACTGTAGTTTTTGAGACAAGGTTTCTCACAGAACCTGGAGCTCAATGACTTAGCCAGGCTGAGCTCTAGGGATCTGCTTGTCTCTGTTCCTGCTCCCTGCCCCAGCACTGGAGCTACAGGGCTCTGCTGCCAAGCCTAGGATCTAGGGATCTTCACTCGGGTCCTCATGCTTGAAAGAGAGGCACATGACTGACTGAGTCATCTCTCCAGACCCCAAATAACTTACTGGTCAACTGGACAACAGAGAACCTGGTGGTTCGTTCTCACAAGTCTTGAAACTTTCAAACAATGAAGGTCCTTAGAGATTCCCACTCTTGCCCGTGAGACCTACTAGGCTTAGGAGCTCAATTCCCCAAACCTATGACAAGACCTCTGGGAGATGCCAAGGTCCAGGGGACTCATGATCAACCACTGGGTTCTCCTTTCTGCCATCTGTAGAGGGATTGAAAAACATCACCCTTTTACAAGACCCCAAGAGGCACCTGGATTGCCTTCCCACAGGCTCGCTCAGACTTTCTGAAACCAACACAGAAAACAGGAGTTCACATGTGGTCTGCCAAACCTCCGCAAGTAAACACCTGCAGGGCGAAAAGTGTCCTGTGTCAGCCCTGCGGAAAGGTGCTGAGGCAAAGAGCCCCAAATAAGAGAGGGGAGCCTGCCCCCTAGTGCAGCCGCAGCAGCGACTTACTGAATGACCCTTGGACAATCTCCATCTGCTCCCATTCATAAATTACAAATACTGGACCAGATGAATTCTAAATCTGACAGGCTCAAAGCGCTGGTTAAAACCAGGAAGAACAACCCCCACACTAGGATCTTCTGAAAACCCTTATTCTCATCTCTCTTGCTCCTGAGATATGATGAATGACCAAACAGAAAGGAAGAAATGAAACGAATATCCTAAAAGGGTAGAAGGGTAAGAAAGAAACCTTAATTACCCAGCACCATGCCCACTCATGTCCCTACCTGTCACCAACGCTTTTTCAGCTTCTTTCCTTGGTAACAATCATTGTCCCTTTCACCATAGGTGCCACAGACACCCCCCACACACACACACACACAGGGTTTCTCTGGAACTCACTCTGTAGACCAGGTTGGTCTCGAACTCAGAAATCCCCCTGCCTCTGCCTCCCAAGTGCTGGGACTAAAGGCATGCGCCACCACTGCCCGGCTTACAGACACCTTAATTAACCTACCCCAAATAACACTTATTCAGGATACCCTTTGGCACCTACTGTCTAACCCATTTGTCCTCCAGCAATCCCCTTGGCAACAACACTGCTGTCTATCCAGCCAGGGAGCAGACATGGGCAGTCCATCTTCATTCGCACCTCTTCCTACTCAACTCCCATACTGTGTGTGTGTGTGTGTGTGTGTGTGTGTGTGTGCGCCTCTGTCACAGGAATGCATGCATGAGACATGCACTCATGGACACACACACACACACACACACACACACACTCACTCACGGTATCAATAATGCTGACCAAGTCCCTGGGACCCTACCAAGAACAGAACCAGCCTTTATTCTAAAACATTTGTTTTGTGATTGTTAAGAGCATTTGTGTCAGTGAGTGTCTTCCAGGTACCAACTGAGTCCCAATTTGTACGCCAGTTAAAGGAGGGTGAGTTGAGGGAAGTAGAGAAAGAGCCCAGACAAGAATTTCTCACCTCCCAGAAGCTCCTTATAGGGATATGGAGTGAATCTAAATGGAAACACCCTGCTTTCCAGGGGCCCAAGGAGCGCGCTCGTCCAATGGCTCCACAGAGCTTGGCCACTGATCAACCTCCCCCAGGCCCCTGCTCCCCTCTGCATCACTCTCACACCTCATCACATCATGTCCCCAATACATGGAGAGTACCTCACCCCACACCCCTTCCCACCCCCACCTCTCTGGCACCCCCACCTTCTAGGAATCCTGCAGCTCACACCCCTCCAGTGAAGAGCGTGCACTAGCAGCAGGCCCATAGGTGAATGCCTCCTCAGCTCCTGTGTGAACCAGGAAGCTGCAGACCTTCTGCCGTACTGTAGGGGCTAGTCTCCCCTACACACCCAGCTCTACCTCAATGAGAAAAATCAAAGGAACTAGACTCTAAGGTGAAAACGTAAGCATTCTCTGGAAAGTCAGTTGGATGGTGTTTTGCTGCAGCAAACCCGTGAAGGAATGTTTCGTTAAAGTGGACAAGGGTATGAAAGGCTGAGGCAGAGTTGTGAAGGAGCGTTCGGCTGAAGCAGACACAGGAAAGGATGCTCTGCTAAAGCAAGCACGTGAAAGGACACCTGGCGAAGGATTCTTTGGGACGCCATAGAGAAATGCACCAAAACCCTTCTGGTGGTGTACTGCGGTTTCTTGCTGCTTTCCAAGGACTGGGGCTGACTGGGTGCATGTGCTGAGGCGAGATCCATGCTGAGGCAAGACATGTGGGGGGACACGCGATGTTTGGAGGGTATAAACAGGATTCCACAGAGTGATGGAGACAGAGCTTGGCTTGCTGGTACAGCTAGCTCTGTAACACCTGTGGGTCTGAGTCTTCGATGGTCACTTCCCACACAGCCAGAGAACTTCCGGTGCTCCTGTCTGTCCCTCCTGCGGACTTGAAGAGGCCCGACTCTCTCTGTCAGGTCGTGTCACTGCTGTTGCTGACCTGAGTCTTCTGAACGGGACTGCTAATGTCTCCGTGAGGAGTCTGCGAGCGGATCGAGCTGCCGCTGCTTGCTAACCTGTGCACTGAACTGCCGATTTCCAGGCAACACAGATGGGAGTTGCTCCAAAGAACCTTTCTAAACAGGTCCACTTCCCTGATCCTTTCTTTTCCACTACCTGTGGTGGGTTACAAGGGAGGTTAAAGCATTCCAGGACCCATCCTTAAAAACAGGATTAAAAAGAAGTAAAGTTACAAGACTCCAGGCAGGCAAGGACTGATACCATTCACAAACAAAGGCCTCTGCTACCAGTTCTCAGAACTGCCTATGTACACAGGAAGAGGAACAAGAGGCAGCAGAGGCTCCTGAGTACTTGATGATAAGCCACAGGCTGGGCCAAGGCGCTCTCGCTGTGCGGCGCACGGCGTGTGCTTCTGCAGGCTATGAGCCCTGCTGGGCTGGCTTGTGTGTTTTCTTGGCTCTGAGGGCTGGGAAGCAGGGTTACATAAGCACAGATGGGAGCTGTCCTCAGCTCCCCAGGCCCAAGCACTGCCACGTGGACCTCGCGGCTGGGAGTTCAGGTCATGGCCTCTTGTGTAAGTTGCTCAATAACTTCAATGTGCGAGCTCAACTTTGTAAATCCCACTGCGTCCTTAAAGGATACGGCAAACCCAAACACACATATGCCCGTGTATGTATCCAAAACGGAGCTAAGCCAGGAGCGGTGGCCACACATTTAATCCCAGCCCCCGGGAGGCAGAGGCAGGTGGATCTCTCTGAGTTGGAGGCCAGCCTGGTCTACAGAGCGAGTTCCAGGACAGGCAGGGCTGCACAGAAAAATCCTTTCTTGAAAAAAACAAAACAAAACAAAACAAAACAAAACAAAACACACCGACCGTTAAGCTGGAACCCCTGCTCAGCTCCTGCAGGAACTGGGAAACCCCATCTGTCCTCCTACCAACCCCGCCCACTTGGAGAAAGCTCCAGGCTAACATCACTCCTTAGTGTTTCTGGCAACCCACCCAAGCGTGCCCGCCTGGGGCTCAGATTCTGACCGTGTGTGGACACCACCCCAGCTCCTAGCTGGCACGTCATCACTCCTCGCCTAAGCTCTATAACCCCCCTTGCTCTAGCCTGGATATGTGACTCCACAGACCTCCACAGTGAGATCTACTTTTAATCTTCCTATTGACACCAAAAGGAGGGCTATTCTGAGCCAACCCTAACACAGGCTCAAGCCTCACTTCCAGGACGGCTGGGCACTGGCTCAGTCCCCTAGCCTCAGCAGAACAGGCTGGAATATCCAGTTCACCGATTTCTGACTGACGGCGGGCCAGTGAGTGGTTCAAGAAATAATCCTTAGCCCGAGGTTGAGTTGTGAAAACAGCTTACCAGACTAAGAAATGCTGAAACCAGTCTTTCAAGCTAACACAACCCTCTAGCAGAGCCTTCTGTCTTCCGCAATTGAGTGCTTCGCAGTCTGGTTCAAATGTCTTTTCCCCCTTCCCAACCCCGCCCCCAGGAAAGTAAGAAACCATCGTGGATTCTGATAGTGGATTGATTTTTTTTTTTTAATTTTACTTTTAAAATATCCTTCTTAATATTCAAGGGTCAGGTCCCTAAATTTCTTCTGAAATTTTTCTGAGCAAGAAACTCCATCATTGGGGACATAGAGGAGAAGACATACATACCGGACTGATTGCCAGGAGGTAATCACCCTCCAGCTAAGAGTTTGTATTATTTGTCTTCTGGGGCCAGGTCTCAGATCACAGCGTTTAGGCCCTCTTCTGACCTTTTCCCCCAGTGAGGTGCTGGTCCACTAACTGTGTGTGTATGTGTGTGTGTGTGTGTGTGTGTGTGTGTGTGATTTCCTCTCTGTGCCTTTGTGATTCCAAAGAGCAGGAATGTACCAGACGCTAGCAACAGTATGTCTGGGCTTGAGGAAGATAGTATTCAGCCAGGGCTAATGACACAAAGCAATACTCTCACCATCTGGGAAGTATAGCTCGGTTAAGGTCAAGACCAGCCGGTGCTACTTGCGGCTCTATTTCAAACACAACAACCAAAAACAAAACAAACAAATAAACAAACAGAAACCAACACTCAGGTGGTCTTGAACTAGAGATGAGAACGCTAACAGCTACAGAGAGCTCACCCCAAACCTTCCCTTCCGCCCTTTGAGGACGACAAGTTTTCTGTGTACTAACTGATTAAGTGTGATCACCAAAATTATGCATACCTCCAACATGACCGCCTTGGGAGGCCTTCCCAGGAGGTCTGCTCTTTATTTCTTTAAAAATTTTTTTTATTATTTAGTTTTATATACTCCATATTTTATCCCCCACCCCGCCAACCCCTGTCCACCCTCCGACTGTTCCATGTCCCACACCTCCTCCCCTCTTCCTATCTCCACGTGGATGTCCCCACCTTCACCCCATCTGACCTCTAAACTCCTTGGGGCCTCCAGTCTCTTGAGGGTTAGTGCATCATCTGTGAATGAACACAGACCCAGCAGTCCTCTACTGTATGTGTGTTGGGGACTCATATCAGCTGGTATATGCTGCCTATTTGGTGGTCCAGTGTTTAAGAGATCCCCAGAGGTACAGATTAATCGAGGCTGCTGGTCCTCCTACAGGGTCCCCCTCAGCTTCATTCAGCCTTCCCTAATTCAGCAGCAGGGGTCAGCTGCTTCTGTCCATTGATTGGGGGCAAATATCTACATCTGACTCTTTCAGCTGCTTGTTGGGTCTTCCAGAATGCTGTCATGCTAGGTCCCTTTTTGTGAGTGCTCTATAGCCTCAGTAATAGTGTCAGGCTTTGGGTCCTCCCCTTGTGCTGGATCCCACTTT
The DNA here is from genome assembly GCA_964023405.1 of Apodemus agrarius. Lineage (NCBI taxonomy): Eukaryota > Metazoa > Chordata > Mammalia > Rodentia > Muridae > Apodemus > Apodemus agrarius. Next base: position 111,821,348 of record OZ030009.1, on the reverse strand, counting down.
CAGCCTGTCACTGGACCTTCTATTCCTCGGGCTCTTCTCTATTTCCATCCCTGTAATTTTTTTCAAACAGAAACAATTTCGTGTGAGAGTTATGACTGTGGGATGGCCCCCTCCCTCATTTGAAGCCCTGTCTTTATTTCTATCCACTTATTCAAAATATTCACAATGCCAAATTCACTCAAACATTTACCTCATTAGTAATTACCATGTACCAAGTGGTTGCAGGCATACAGAAGGTGAGCTAAGAAGTGGCCGGTGGCCCTCAGTGTGGCCTGGGGAGAGCACGAGACAAAGCATTAGGAAGACCAGCCCAAGTCCAAATGGATCAAGCACTTCCACATAAAACTAGATACACTGAAATTAATAGAAAAAAAAGTGGGGAAGACCCTTGAACACATGGGCACAGGGGAAAATTTCCTTTACAGAACACTAATAGCTTATGCTCTAAGATCAAGAATTGACAAATGGGACCTCATAAAACTGCAAAGCTTCTGTAAAGCAAAGGACACTGTCAAGAGGACAAAACAGCAACCAACAAATTGGGAAAAGATCTTTACCAATCCTACATCCAATAGAGGGCTAATATCCAGTATATACAAAGAACTCAAGAAGTTGGACTCCAGAGAATCAAATAACCCTATTAAAAATGGGGTACAGAGCTAAACAAAGAATTTTCAACTGAGGAATATCAAATGGCTGAGAAACACCTAAAGAAATGTTTGACATCCTAAGTCATCAGGGAAATGCAAATCAAAACAACCCTGAGATTCCACCTCACACCAGTCAGAATGGCTAAGATAAAAAACTCAGGTGACAGCAGATGCTGGCAAGGATGTGGAGAAAGAGGAACACTCCTCTACTGCTGGTGGGATTGCAAGCTGGTACAACCACTCTGGAAATCAGTTTGGTAGTTCCTCAGAAAGTTAGGCATAATACTACCAGAGGACCCTGCTATACCACTCCTGGGAATATACCCAGAGGATTCCCCAGCATGTAATAAGGACACATGCTCCACTATATTCATAGCAGCCTTATTTATAATAGCCAGAAGCTGGAAAGAACCCAGATGCCCTTCAGCAAAGGAATGGATATAGAAAATGTGGTACATTTACATAATGGAATAGTACTCAGCTATTAAAAACAATGAATTCATGAAATTCTTAGGCAAATGGATGGAACTACAAAATATCATCCTGAGTGAGGTAAAACAATCACAAAAGAACACACATGGTATGCACTCACTGATAAGTGGATATTAGCCCAGAAGCTTGGAATTCCCAAGTTACAATTCACAGATCAAATGAAGCTCAAGAAGGAAGAACTAAGTATGGATACTCTGGTCCTTCTTAGAAGGGGGAACAAATACCCACAGGAGTAGATACAGAGACAAAGTGTGGAGCAGTCTGAGGGAAAGACCATCCAGAGACTGCCCCTCCTAGGGATCCATCCCATACACAGTTACAAAACCCAGACACTATTGTGGATGGCAACAAGTGCTGGCTGACCAGAGCCGAATATAGCTGTCACCAGGGAGGCTCTGCCAGTGCATGACAAATACAGAGGGGACACTCTCAGCCAACCATTGAACTGAGCACAGGGTCCCCAATGGAGGAGCTAGAGAAAGGACCCAAAGAGCTGAAGGGGTTTGCAGTGCCATAGGAGGAACAACAATATGAGCCACCCAGTACCCCTAGAGCTCCCAGGAACCAAACCACCAACCAAAGAGTACACATGGAGAGACCCCTGGTTCCAGATACATATGCAGCAGAGGATGGTCTTGTTGGACATCAAAGGGAGGAGAGGCCCTTGGTCCTGAGAAGGCTCGATGCTCCAGTATAGGAAATGCCAGAAAAGGGAAGCAGGGGGGATGGATTGGTGAGCAGGGGGAGGGGGGATGGGTTAGGGGTTTTCAGGGGAGGGGAAACCAGGAAAGGGGATAACATTTGAAATGTAAATAAAGAATGTATCTACTTAAAAATTAAATTATCTAGAATGTATCTGATGTATTAGATACATTAGAATGTATCTGACATATTAGATACATTAGAATGTATCTAATCTAATAAAAAAAAAACTTACAAAATGGGTAGAAAAAAAGGAAGACCAGCCCAGCAGACCATGGTGGAGAATGTGAGCATGGTGACCTGGTACCAAAACGGGGACATCAACACCAGTGCCAGGGAAGAGAGTCAAGGAAAGCTTTGTACAGTGACTAGCTCAGCTGGGCCTGTGGTGCCCTTGGGGAGGGAATCAACACCCAGACTTGTATCCACTTGCCAGTGAGCTCCTTCTTAAAACACACCAACAAACAAACCAACAAAACACCAACAAAACAAACAAACAAAAAAACCCACCCAAAAAACAGAAACAAAATCCTTTCCCCACTCCCCGCACACTGTTCCTGTGGCTCTGCTACTGACATATACAATAAACTTGCACCGGTGAATTCCAAGTGAAGACTTGATACACGTGGGGTGAAGAACCTCAGAATGGACTCTCAGCTCCCATGTGAGGCATTTCTTACTGAGTGTTTTTTTTTTTTTTTTTTTTTTTTTTTTTTCCGACAGGGTTTTTTCTGTGTAGTCCTGGCTGTCCTGGAACTAACTCTGTAGACCAGGCTGGCCTCGAACTCAGAAATCCGCCTGCCTCTGCCTCCCAGAGTGCTGGGATTACAGGCGTGCGCCACCACGCCCGGCCCTTACTGAGTTTTAAAATCGTACTCAGGGCCAAAGCGACCGCACAGCGGGTGAGGCACGACCACGCCTGAAGACCTGAGCGACATCCCCAGGACCCACACCGTGAAAGAAGCAAACTGACTCCTCCAAGTTGCCCCTTAACCGTGACACCTGTGCTGCGGCACGTGTACACATACACACAAACACACATCACATGAATTAGTAAACATGCTACATGCTAGTTTGTTTGTTTGTTTTTTAAGCCCTGGGCTGGTGAGATGGCTCAGTGGAGAAGGTGCAGGATGCCAAGCCCGAGGGCCTGAATTTGAACTTGGAGATGGACGGAGAGAACCACCCATCACTCACAAGCTGTGACTTCCACATACAAGCACGGCACGTGCTCCCCAAACACACACACACACACACACACACACACACACACGAGAACCAGAATGTCATTTTAAATTTTTAAATAAAAAAATTTAAACTCACAAAGATTTCAAAGGCACTATAAATGGTTTATCTTTTTTCACCTCCTTTTAGAGACAGGGTCTCATTCTGCAGTCCTGGCTGCCCTCGAACTCCCAGAGATCTGCCTGCCTCTACAGGGCGCTGGGATTAAAGGTGTGTACCACTGTACCCAGCATAACTTACTTCTTAAATCATACGTGTGTGTCATTTTATTGTACCTTTGGGGCATGTCTTTAAAGCGGAACTAAAAATCATTTCAACTATAACCCAGGAAAGGTGATCCCGGCTTCTAGTGCCACCTCCGAAGGAAACATCTTCCAATACAAGGGTTTCAAACGAGGGTTGGCAAGATGGCCCCACAGGTGAAGCTACTTGCTGCCTAACCATGCAAGCCTAAAGGGGGAGGGGAGACCCACCCTCCACAGGGCGCCCACAAGTGTGCCCTGGAACACACATTCAAAGGCACACGTACACTAAATAAATAAATAAATGAAAAATAAATTCAAACCATATAGTTTTCGTCTTATTTTTGAGACAGATTCTCACACAGCCCAGGTAAGATTCAAACTCACTGTGTTGCTGAGAAGACCCTGAACTGGTCCCAAGTCACCCTCTCAAGTGCTGGGATTCCAGGTATGCACAACTCTGTCTGTTCAAATCACAGGACTGGGCCATGGAAACCGTTCTCGTGCCCTACATGACATCTTGGGCACATGCAGAGAACACAAGCTCCACACCCACTGTTGTTCTTTCTGCCATCTCAGCATCCACCGTTAGAGCCAGAGGGGGTGGGGAGCCACAGGAAACACAAGAGGTCTGTGGTATAAGAACTCTACACTTAGAGACCAAAAAAACAAAGTATGTGATCAAAAAAATAAATAAAGGAACCCACCAGACCAGACCAACAAGGCAAGGCCGGAAGGGCAAGCAGGCAGAACGCTGCCTCATGAGAGGGGCGGGCTCTCCTCTGTCCTCTCTGCTTGGGACAGCCTTGTCACATGCCCGCAGGGCCCCACTTTGTAGCCTTCCATGTGCAGAAAGTAGCTTCACCAACAGTGAGCCACCGAGTCCGTGGACCCGCCATCCCTCACACAGTGACACATGGCTGTCCACATCATTAAGGACCCTTTCAGGCACTGGGGCTGGCTTTCAGCATGCTGGAGAGACAGCCACCTATGAAGGGAGAATCGTGCTGGGAAGTATGTCTACTCACCTAGACATTCTGAGAAGCCCAGAAAGCCACATCTTTGATTTTTATTTTATCTTAAATTTCTTGAATTGTATGTATATGTGGTTTTTTTTTTTTTAATTTTTCATTTATGTGTATCTAATTTTCATTATGTGTATCTAATGTGTACATAATTTTTCATTTATGTGTTATGTAGACATGTGTGTCTAGTGCCCTCAGAGATCAAAAAAGGGACACTGGACACCCACATACACACACACACACACACACACACACACACACACACAACTGGCATTATACACAGTTAGACTCCCCACGTGGATGCTGGGAATTGAACTGAGGTCCTCCAGAAGAGCAGCAGCTAATTCGAGCCACTGAGCCATCTCTCCAGCCCCAGGAAGCTGCCGCCTCTTGATATGAGTGCTAGGGTTGTTTTTGTTTGCTTGACTGGTTGGTTGGATTTAGTTTTGTTTTGAGACAGGGTATCGTATAGCAAAGCCACTCATTTCTGTAAGCCTCAGCAAGCCTTTTGTTGTCAGGCCCGGCTTCTGATTCATTGGTGCAGCTGCTGATACTGCTCAAAATAAGTTTACATTTTAAATTTACATTTTCTCCAGGCTACAGGCCTACAGTTTGAGTTTGTGGCCAAGGAGAGACTAGCCTAATGAGATGCACTGCCTTTCTTCATCCGAGGCTCACACAGCCATACAAACCAGGCTCTTCACCCTATGCTATTCCTTCCCGTGAGAATAAGCCCAGTCTTCAAATCTCAAAGTCTGATTCAGGCCACGGGATGACCAGAAAGACCTCAGCCTTGGCCGTTCAATCCATGGAGCTCTCATTAAATGCATAAAACTTAGATAAATCTAAATAAGGGAACAACGTTACGATCATATTATATCACCTTGAAGGGTCAGAACTCACCTCAAACCAGACGGTAAAGAGTTCTGCCCAGGGCCAGAGGAGATACCGCGATTCCTCCATAAGGAAGGAGTTCAGACAAGGCGGGCTGACACAGTTGCTCAGGAGAAATCCTGGATCTGAAGAGCTGCCCTCCTTGCCTTTAATAAACCTTTAGGGTTCTGATGGTCATGGTACAGCGACATGGAGGACAGGAGACCCTAACAGTCCTGCCTCCGCTGTCCCTGCTGTGCCCTATCTCTGAATCCTTCTCGATCTCAGGTTCCAGGGGGTAAACTGAGGGAGGCAGCAAAAAAGTTGGGTCTGCCTTGATTTTCCTGAGCTAAACTCCTCAGGTGTATCTGTTGGCTGTGGCAGTTGAATTCAGCGGTGGCAGTAGGAGCAAGACAGTGCAGGGAAACTTCTAGGAGATTCCAGAACTAGACTAAACTGACAGTTCACTTCTGTCCAAAGGTAAAAGGTTTCCACTGGCATTGAAAACCGAGACCCTGGGCTTTAGGATTAAGAGTCTGTGCCTGGAGGTCAAAAAAATGTCTATGGTCCGGTTAGGCAACCTGGTGTTCACTTTTGAGGGGGAAATCCAAGAATGAGTTTCTACTTCATTTGGTGCAATTCTAGAAAGAGTTTTACCACCTTAGCCCGTATTTGTGTAAAGTCTACCTGCCTTGAGCTGTCAATCCCAGAAAGAAGGCCCTTGGAAACCCCATGGGAGGTGGGGCGGTGGGGAGGTGGGAAGGTGGGGAGGTGGATACAACATTTACTGCACACTCGTGAGGTCCTGAGTTCGAATTCTCAGATCCCACACCAAGCTGGGCTTGGGGCACACAGTCTCTAATCCCAGCGTCCTGTAGAAGGATGCTCCGTACTGTGATAAGCCGTGTAGGAAGCAGCCTGCACATTCGCCATTAAGGAAAAGACAGGAGAGAGAACAGAGTAGGTAGATACCCTGGAGTGTCTCTGGGCAGTGAGAATCAGCAGGCTAAGTGAACGCATGGCAACAGGGATGGACCCTAAAAAACAAAGTGAATCTCTGGCGGCCAATTCTAATTTCCTAAATGTATTCTTTCCTGAAAGGAACTAAGGCTCACTGAAGAAACGGCTGCTGCCAGGGCAGAGTCAAGGGAAGAGCGGCCTCCTGGAATACCTCACGCCTTCCTCAAAGAAGTTGCTCCAGGAATGACAGACTAGATCAGAAGGACACAACAGTGAGCCAGTGGGAGAAAATCCCACGGTAAACCTGGGATGGTAAGCACGGAGTGAAGTGAGAACCAGAGTCAGCGGTCCAGCAGGTTATTTAGGTACTTAGGAACACACATGCATATGCATATAATGTCAGTTAACGAAAAAAAAACAAGACCATGAATTGAAAGAGAGTGGGGGGGAGGGAGCACATGGGGTGAGTTTGGAAGCAGGAAAGGGAAGGGAGAAATGACATAATTATAGTTAAAAAATAACTTAAAAAAGAATTCATACTCTGCATTGATCTACAAATCAAAGAGAGAAAGAGAGAGAATTGATGGGGGGAGTCTTTCTTTTCTTTTTCTTTTTTCTTTTTTCTTTTTTTTTTTGTTTTTTGAGACAGGGTTTCTCTGTGTAGCCCTGGCTGTCCTGGAACTCACTCTGTAGACCAGGCTGGCCTCCAACTCAGAAATCCGCCTGCCTCTGCCTCCCAAGTGCTGGGATTACAGGCATGCACCACCACCGCCCGGCTATATACACATACTCTTACACACGCTCTCTCACACACAATCTCTCACACATACACACTTTCACACACACACTCTCACACATACTCACTCTCTCACACATACACACACACTCTCTTACACACACTCTCACACACACATCCACATACTCTGTCTCTCACACACACACTCTCTCACACACACAACTCTCTCTCATACACACACACACACACACACACACACACACACACTTCGACAGCTGGGGTTCAGTGGTGACAGATTTTCCTATCACCTGTCAGGCTCTGGGATGGAAGCCGACTGCAGTGCCGGCCTGGCCGCGCAGTGAGCGGTAGGACAGTGAGTGCTACATACACAGTGAGACCTGATCTCAAACAAAGCAGCTGTCCAGAGTTAAAGCTGGGACACTATTTAAAGATGGGGGCTTTGGAAGGGACTAAGCTTCTGTGTATTTTGGTTATGGTGGTGTTTACACAAATATAAGCATGTTTGACTCCACACAACTATACGACAAATAAACCATTTTTACTGCATGTCAATCTAAAAAACATAATGGTTTTAAGTTAGAAGTGCACACGTCCACACTGCAGTGGTCTCTCTGTGCAAGTGGAAATGCGTGTGCAGCAAATGCAGGCACGGGGCTGTGACAAACGAGAACAAAGGCAGAGTACGACCAAGAACAAGTAAGGCAAGATGATCAATCGATCAGCACAGCAATGATGATACCGGACAATGAACTGGAGGCTGGTAAACGGATTGGAAAGCAGAAACTAAGAGAAGTGACTGTATAGAGTCGGGTGTGTTCTTCAAGGGCCGCTGGCGGTAGGTAAGAGGGCATCCGACTCCTAGGCCTGCAGGTCTAGCCTGGCATGGCACGTTAGCCACGACAGCCTGACACGATCTTCGGCCAGCACGCACTTACTTCTCTAACTCTGGCTTTTGACTCTTCAGGTCCCTGAGTAAACTCCGACTTTCTACGTAGGGCCGTCTGCGTATCCCTGTGCTATACAGGGCTTGAACTTGCTCTGTAGACCAAGCTGGCTTCAAACTCCCAGAGACCCCCACCTGCCTCTGCCTCCCGAGTGCTAGAATCAAAGTTGTGCGCCCAGCCACATCCACAGAAATCCAAAGCACTTGCTGACAGTTTTACTTTTCCCACTCTTCCGGTGAAACAGCAGCGTAGCATCCTGGCATAATAGGTACGGAAAGTTGTGTTGCTAAATCAGTCAATCATTTCATCAGTTCTGGAGCCCTGATGCAATTTCCTGACCTACAATGCGACTTACGTGTACCTCTTTCTCCCTCCTCCTAGGACCAAATCTTAGACTGTAGAAAGCCTAATAGGCCATCTGGGCAGTCAGCCAACCATGCATTCCAGGCAATACTGAGCTATCAGAACCATTACAAATGCAGCTATCTCTAATTTCCCTCAAAAGGGTGGGGATAATTATAAATATACATACTCTTACCACAGTGCCTGGCACTTAGAGATATTCTGTGCTAATTTTCCCTCTCCCCAGACTCCCTAGAACATCAAACCTTACACGGAAATGCAGTTCTATTGACGTAGATATAAACCTTCACAGCTGAACTTGGACCCGCTGGCCACTGGGGTAGACTGGCAGGGTCTGGTGCTCCCGAGGGCCCCACGGACGTGACAGGAGACCGCAGCACTCGGGCAGCCCTTCTGCCCCTCACCCACGACAACGTGGGGCAGCCAGTCTAGGGGTGATGACGCCCTTCCCAATTCTGAAAATATCCTGAAGTCACAGTTGAAAGACGACAAATCAGAACGCCTGCTAAAGATGGCAGAGATAAAATTAAAAGATGAGTGAGACTTTCTATATAAACAGAAAGTCAGGTCCAGGTGGCTTCCCCAGAGAAGTCGACCAGATGCTTAAAAGGGTTAGACAAACTCATACCAAGTCTTTCAAAACCAGAAAGGGTGGGGGTGGTATTCCCCTCCTCATCCTCGGAGGCGTTATTATCCTCATACAAAACCAGACAAAGGTGTCACGACGAAAGAAAAGTACAGACACATCTCTTATAACTAAAAAGCTAAAACATCATCATACCATCAAACTCAAGTAAGCAAAAAACTAAGCACACTAAATACCGTGACCAAGTAATATTTATCCTGGGCATACAAGGTTGTCTCAATAGCTAAAAATCATTCAACATGAAAAAGATGCATTATACCAATAGAATGGACCAAAAAGGGAAAAATGAAAAAAACAAAAAACAAAAACAAAACAAACAAATCCACATGATTAAGAAGCACTGTCAAAACCTACAGCCTTTCAATGATAAAAACACCAGACCAGGAACAGAGGGGGCTTCACCATTCTTTTTTATTTTTTAACGTTTATTTTAGTGTATGTGTGTACGTGTGTGTGTGTGTGTGTGTGTGTGTGTGTGTGTGTGAGACACACGTGCCACAGTACACATGGTAGAGGTTGGATGACAACAATCAGGTTGTTAGGCTTGTGGTAAACACCTTTACCTGCTAAGTCATCTTGCCAGACCCCAACACAATCTTCTCTTGTTTGTTGCTTGTTTATTTAAGACAGGGTCTCACTGTGAAGACTCACAGATCTCTGTCTGTCTGTCTCTGCCTCTTCAGTGCTGGGATTAAGGTTATGTACCATGGAAACCTGGCTTCCCAGCACAATTCTTAACGGTGGAAACCTGAGTATTTCCCCATTCAGAAGAACAAAAGGATATCCTCTTCTACCATATCTACTCAGTATTATAACAGAGGGTCTAGTCAGGACAATTAAGCAAGAAAATGAGCTGCCGTGGGTGTTAATGAGCTTTCCCCACGCCTGGCATGTAGGGAATGCTGAACAGATATGAGGCCGTGCATGGCTGAGGCAGTCGTCGTGGTCCAGGCCTCCAGAATAGAATGGCTCCTTCTGGCTGGGTTCTCGCACCGCCCGACTCATCCACTGATCTGTAGCTTCTGCCTTCCTGTTCAGGCACCCGGCTCGCCAGACGAGTCTAAGGCAAGCATGGATAGCTCTGATCGCAGCCCAGCACCGTCATAAATTTACATGGAGTGGAAGTGTGTGTGTGTGTGTGTGTGTGTGTGTGTGTGTGAGAGAGAGAGAGAGAGAGAGAGAGAGAGAGAGAGAGAGAGAGAGCTTTCTTGTAACCCAACTGCACAGTTCTCAAGTGAGAATTTGTAAACGGCAGCATCACGAGAGGGCAGGACAGGTGTGAGTTTCTTCAGTTAAGACTCAGTCTGGTTCTCGCAAGGCCTACCGACAACTCCCCGCTTCACAAGGCGGCACTAGTAAGCACTCCAGCATCTTACAGGGAAGCTCTTAGCTAACCATGGCTACACTGGCAAGACACGACTACTGACATGGCTACACTAGCTACTACTCAGACAGGAAGATATGCCCATGAGCAGTCGAACAAACCCTCCATTTTATCTTACGATAAACTGAGACTCAGAGATTACAGTACATTGGCAAGGGAACCGGCTTCTGAACTGGGCATCCTGGATTTCAACTCCAGCTCCCATGCACAGCATCGGAGGCCATCCCAGGCCCAGGCCTTCGGTCGTCTACCAACATTCCAGACCTACAAACTAACTGAAGGTATTTTTTTTTTTTTTGTATCAAGACAGGGTTTCTCTGTGTAGAATTCACCCTTTAATTTTTTTTTTATTTTTAAGATTTATTTATTTTATGTGCATGAATGTTTTACCTGTAAGTATGTATGTGTGTGCTATGTGTGTGCGTGGTGCCCAAAGAAGTCAGAAGATGACTTCAGATTTCCTGGAATTGTAGTTTTCAGATGCCACATGGGTGGTGGGACTCAAACCAGGGTCCTCTGAAAGATAAGCAAGTGCTCGTAGCTGCTGAGCCATCTCTCCAAGCCATTTTTTAAATCTTAACAGCATTCCTTCTCACCTCTCCACAAAGCATCCAAGACTCCCTGCTGGTTCCCTCCCAAAACATCCAACTCTTATCGTCTGAATGCTGTGTCCACCTAGAGATGACTGCGTGGACAGCCACAAATACCTGGAACTCCTAACACACGGAGGAGGCGCACACTCCAGGGATGTTCCCAGTGTGGACTCGACGAGATGAAGCCCTTCTTCCTGTGGCCTGGAGTAGGTCTGTCCACACTGGCCAGACCAACGCTGCGCTTTCCGCATCTCTCTATTTGGAAGTGACTTGATCGTGCCAGCCCAAGGAACTCAGTGCACGCTTCCTGTGCCCAAGGAACTGTATCAATCCATAATTAAATGCCTCATGCCATTGAGTCCTCTTGTCAACATTCTAAGGAAAGACGTGATCTCATTTTACACAGGTAAAACCAACTCTGTCCTGATTCAATGAACCCAGAGTGCCCTATTAAGTCAGAAGGGAACTGTGAATTTGGTAGAAGATACAGGAAGAGGCTAGAAGAGAAAGATAATATCCCTTGCAAGTTGAGAATGGCCTCATCTCCTGGATCTATAAACTTGGGGGCATTAGAAATCACTGGCTCTAATCACTTTACCATGTAAGCAGTTAGGAAGGCTTTTATTAGGCTCCCAGAAAGGTCTGTCCTGACACGTATGAGCTGCTGAATTCAGTCTCCACTTGTAAGCCAAATAAAAGACATGTGCATATCTGCGGATTCTGGGCAACTGCACAACTCATTTTTAATTCAATATAATTTCAGTGCCTGGCAAATCCAGAGGGGGATGCTCCCAGCCAACCAATGGACTAAGCACAGGATCCCTAATGGAGAAGCAGAGAAAGGACCCAAGGAGCTGAAGGGGTTTGCAGCCCCACAGGAGGAACAATAGTATGAACCAACAAGTACCCCCAGAACTCCCAGGGACAAAACCACCAACCAAAGAGTACACATGGAGGGACCCATGGCTCCAACTGCATATGTAGCAGAGGATGGCCTTGTCGGGCATCAGTGAGAGGAGAGGTCCTTGGTCCTGTGAAGGCTAGATACTCCAGTGTAGAGGAATGCCAGGACAGGGAAACAGGAGTGGGTAGGTTAGGGAGCAGGGGGAGGGTGGATGGGAGAGGGATTTTTTGGGAGGGGAAACAAGGAAATGGGATAACATTTGAAACGTAAATAAAGAAAATATTTAATTAAAAAAAGAAGAAAAAGAATTTCAGTGTTCTTTGACCTGGGTACTGTTATTAGATTCTGTACACTGAGCTGTTATATGGGAATTTGTTCACTCAGGTTAAATGACCAAGCATTCAGGCTAGTCTGTCAGAGGCTATTAATAACAGCCTCTATGGCTGGCTGCATACAGGTGTGTTACCAGAACCTTTGTTCTCACAAAGGTTTAGAACAATACCGGTTATTTTTTAAGATTTATTTATTTATGATATCTAAGTATACTGTAGCTGTCTTCAGACACAGCAGAAGAGGGAGTCAGATCTCTTTATGGATGGTTGTGAGCCACCATGTGGATGCTGAGATTTGAACTCAGGACCTTCAGAAGAGCAGTTAGTGTTCTTACCCATTGAACCATCTCTCCAGCCCCCTCAATATCATTTTTGAAGTCAGGTTTTTATAGCCAACATCTGATCCTCTTCTACAAGTTGGCTTTACATAGAGGAAGGAGGAAAGTAGGATAAACCATCTCTACTTATGGAGTACAAAGAACCAACAGAGTCCTTTTTAGAATACTAAGTACCTGGGCAGAAACAGCCTAGAGGGAATTACTGTCAGGAACAGCAGGTCTCACTTGGGAAATCACACACACAAAGGGGAGGGAGGGACTGGGAATGGAAGAGATACAAAGGAGGGAGGGAGAGCGGGAAGGAGGGAGAGAGGGAGGGAAGGAGGGAGGGAGGGAGGGAGGGAGGGAGGGAGACTGCAGATGTTCACATGAGGCTCAAGATAGATTCAACACTTTCTTTAGCTCCACATTCTTTAGAAGCTAGGAATTTCAAATTTAGAGTCTCTGAATGACTCCAAACTTCTCAGAAAGCAATGTGGTAGTTTGAACCCATGTCGTCAAGATACCTGTATCTGGCCTACAGAGTCTTTTCAAGAATTTATCCCAAGGAATTTCTTCAACTGAAATAAAGAGCTGTGGCCTGCAAACTGTGTTCAAGATTATGACAGTGAAACTGGAATGAAGAACAATAGGGGATTCTCAGTAAGGTCAGCAAACAGGCATGAGGCTGAGGCAGGAGGATTATGAATTTCAGGTCAGCCTAGACTACATAGTGAAAACAGAGTAAGAGAAAAATTACAAAAGTAAAATTTTGTAATTAAAAAATGTTAAGCCTGGTTGGTGGTAGTGGCCCTGAAGGCGGTGGCTCTGAGAGTGAGGCCAGCCTGGTCTACAGAGCAAGTAAGTTTCAGGACGGCCAGGGATACACAGGGAAACCTGCCTTAAAATTTTTAAATTAAAAATTAAAAAAAAAAATCTTAAAAAGCTAAAAAGATCCCAGGTAGCCACAACGAAAGATAATCAGGTTAATTAGAGGCCACACTGCACTTCAGGAGGTAATGGAGCAGGCCAGCTCAGTGGGTCAAGGGCTTGCTCTGCAAGCCTGAAAATCTGAGTTCAGAACCACAGCGTCATATAAAAGTCATGCATGGTGGCACATGTCCAGCCTCGGTGTTGGGAAGAATGGAATAAGTGCGTCCCATAGCTTGCTAGCCTGCCAGACCAGCCGGCCAGCTCCCGAGGCAATGAGAGACCTCAAAAACTAAGGTGGGAACTACTGGGGAAGACTTAGAACACGGATCTCTAGACTCCACAGGTGTGGATGTACGCGCGCATGTGCGCACACACAAACACACACAGAGACACACAAATACACATACACACAGTCAAACACACACAGAGAGACACAGACACAAATACACACACACACACACACACAAACGCGCGTGTGAGGTGGGGCTGGGGGTGTGGCTCAGAGGTAGAGTGCTTGTCTAGAATATACAAGGCTCCCCAGTTCAATTCCTGGCCCCCGACAAGGTGGAAATTCATCAAAAGTCAGAGTCAGAGTCGTCCCCATCTTGTTCAGTTTCCCACCCCATTCCACTCATATCCACTGTCTGCAAATACCGCATGGAAAATTCCTGAAGCAATTCACCATTCTTAAATAACTTGTATTATAGCGTATTGGTAACAATTAAAAAATTGCTCCATTTTTACTGCTATTGTCTCTTACTGTGATTGATTTGTAAATCAAGGTTTGCCATGGCCAAATGGGTCTCAGTACAATTTTTGTGGCCTCGGGTTTCCTCAAGGGACTATACAGAATATCTACTATCCACGACAGTATAACCAGAGCTTCACATGCCGTAGGCAATGTTTTAGGCCATTTCACGGCCACTCCCTAAACCTCTCCTCTCTTAAGTAGATACTATTATTATCCCCATTTTATATGTAAGAACACTGAGGCCCAGAGACAGTAACAACCTTCTCATCACATCTCACGGCTCCCTAGTATGACAGGGACATCCTTGTTTGGCATTTTAGTCCACGTGTCCATGTGAGTGTATACTATGTCTGTGGGAGCCCTTCGAGGTCAGGAGAGCATCCGATCCCAGGAGTTGGAGTTACTGGTGGCTGTGGTCCAAACCCGGGTCCTCTGGAAGAACAGTACGTGCACGATCTCGGAGCTGTCTCTCTCTCTGGGCTCCTTGCTCCATTTCTTACGGTCAGTCATGAGTCTGCTACACTCATCATGCCATGGTGCTGGAGAGATGGCTCAGCGGTTAACAGCAGTGACTGCTCTTCCAGAGGTCCCGAGTTCAAATCCCAGCAACCACATGGTGGCTCACAACCATCTGCAATGAGATCTGATGCCCTCTTCTGGAGTGTCTAAAGACAGTTACAGTGTATTCACATACATTAAATAAATAAATAAATAAATAAATAAATACATGCATAATACACACAATCATCACGCCTATTTGACTGTCCACAAACTAACTCCTCAGAAGACGCCTCACCACAAATGCCCTGGAAGCAGTGGGTGACTTTCTGAGGCCTTTCAGGCTGCAGCAGCTGTAGCTACTATCTCTCCACACACCCCACACTAGGAAGGAGAGACAGTCCACTTGAGCTTCGGGAAGGTGACATGGCCTCAAGGAGTCTTGATCGGTCTGACACACAAGGAGAACTCTGAATCCACCTGCCCTCTCCAGACAATGCGCCGGTTCTGCAAACTCCCAGAAACTCGGTCCTTCACTGCCTCGCTGAGGTCCCCTGGCCTCCTGCTGCCTCCAGCCCTGCCCAGCAGCCTGTAGTGCAGCACCCCGACTCTTTCTTCTCTTCCTTCCGCCTTCACTTCCTCTCCTCTCTACCCTACGGGTAAGTGGAGGCAGCAGCTGGAGGGTGGGCTGTGTGACAGCAACTAGAAGAAACCATGGGCTAGTTCCAGCAGTTCACCCCAGCCCGCTGCAACGTGGGAGAGTGCTCAGACAGGCTGAGACAGGGGTGCCAGAAGCAGTGTGTGTGAGGGGCCCTTGGTTTCGGGTGCTGGCCCTGGTCCAGACCACCCATTTCACTCTGCCCCTCAGGCCTCTGAACATCAAGGCTCCTGGATCTGACTGGCCAAGATCCACCCATGGCAAAGGGACTCTTCTGTAACAGAGGGCTGGGCCTTGTTTGTGTCTGCCCCTTGTACTTCGTATAATATAGTTTCTCGTCAAAAATCTGCTGTATAAGCGAGTGAGTCCATGTCTGTCCTCTTCCTTGGGGCCTTTCCGAGTGTGCTGGCCAGCAGGCCTCTCCTCAGGCTGCTTGCAGGGTTTACCTGAATGTAAGACACCCAGGCCATGTCCCCGTGCTTGCCTGACACAAATGTCAGCTTCTCTGAGCCTCCCTTAAAAGTCTGTCTGTCCATCTGTCAGTCTTTTTTCAAGCTGTCGGGGTCTTGTCACACCAACAGCAGCTCTGTGGTTTCAGGATGTCAAAGGGAAAAGGACATTATGCAAAACAGGAAGGAACTTTTAAAGAAAATGTTAAAGACATTTTTAGAATGAACTCTGTCATCGGGCCAAGCACTTAGCGAAGCCCCTGCCAGACCCCTCCAGGCCCATATGGAAAGGCAGGAAGGAGCCTGACCCAGACAGTGCATGACTAAAGCTGGTCTGGCAGAATCCTGGGCCTTCCCTTCAATGCAACCTTGCTCTAACTTCCAAGACTCGGTTCCAAATGACCCCAGCAGATTCTCCACACCCAGCACTCCCTCAGAAGAGACTCTAGCTCCACCGATGACATTCAAAATGGAGTAACTTCAAAATACACTCCTTGGGAACAGCCAGGCAACAGCAGCCTGAGGCTTTATTGACGTAATCCACCAAGCCGGCGTGGAAAGCCAGCCTCTGCTGCTCTCCCAGGCTTTTTCCCTTAAGAGAATTCCCGGAAACGTAAAAGATTCTCACTCCACAGCCCCTCCCTGGAACTCAGGAACATGTGGTAGTAGAAAAAGAATGTCGCGTGTTTCAGAATCTGATTTGCTGGCTCATTTCCCACCTCTCCTCTGTGCCACATCTGGGTGATGTCAGGAGCACTGGGTTAGCCCACTAGGATGCATTCAGCATCTCAGCTCTGGAGCCATATTAGGCTATATAAACCTCTCCAGGATTTGGCAGCCAAGGAAACAACTAGAGAGGTTACTGGGGAAGCACCATCTCCGAGGGGTTTTGTTTACAGTAGATCTCTGCTCAGAAGATCTGAAGATCTGCCTGGGTTGTACTCTGGCCCCACCCCAGGCACTTCTTCAACCTATTCTCCTTTTGATTAGAATTCTAGACATATCATTCCACATAAGAGATATTCATTTGACAGCACTGTGCAAACCTATAATTTCCCAATGCACTTAACCCCTTGTAAGAAGGCTTGAAACCTAGTGCTTCTCAAAAAGAAGTCATTCTCTCTCTCTCTCTCTCTCTCTCTCTCTCTCTCTCTCTCAAATCTCCCTCTTTTGGAAAATGTTCTACAGATACCACAAAAAAAGTACAACTTTGTGCAGAAGGCTCACCACACCACCAGGAAAACAAACCACATCTATGTGTCTAAAGGCCGAGAGATAAGAAAGCTAAGACATACGCTGCTGACCAAGAGGATACCACTCTTGTGATTTATTGGTTAGTTTTATTTTATTATTTCCTCAAAGTGTTGGGATCGAGCCTGGGGCCTTACACCTGCTAGCAATCACCCTTCCGCTGAATTACACCCCATCCCACCTTTGCGATTTGTTTTTTTTTTTTAAGATTTATTTCTTTATTATATGTAAGTAAACTGTAGCTGTCTTCAGACACCAAAAGAGGGAATCAGATTTCATTACTAACGTTGTGAGCTACCATGTGGGTGCTGGGATTTGAACTCATGACCTTTGGAAGAGCGGTCAGTGCTCTTACCCGCTGAGCCATCTCTCCAGCCCCTGTGATTTGTTTTTTAAAGAAGAATGACTAAGACTGTAACAGAACCTTAAATGACAACGGATGATCACCCAGGCTACCGACAGTCGATTCCTCCTGTAAAGACATCAGCCATACTGGGAGTCTTAGTTGGGATTCCTAAAGCTTGATAAAGACCACGACCAAAAGCAACTGGGGAAGAAAGGCTTTATCTCATCTTGGAGGGGCAGCAGAAGCCATGGAGAGAGGCTGCACACTGGCTTCTCCTCCCTCATGGCTCCTCTGCAGCTTTCTCACAGCACCCAGGACAGCCTGTCCAGGGGTGGTACCAACCACACCCACCATGGCCTGGGCCCGCCCACATACATCAATCATCAAGAAAACGAGACACAGGCTTTATTCACCAGCTTATCTAGTGGGGGCATTTTCTTACTTGCAGTTTCCTCTTCCCAAATGACTCAAGTCCGTGTCAAGTGACATAAAAACTAGACAATACACTGAGTATTATTGCCACCATGAGCTGGAGTCCTACACTCGGGTATCTTGAGGCAGGAGTTAAAAGCCTAGGCTACCTTGTGAGACGCTGTCAAACAGAATGATCCAGGAACAAGTTATCAGCTGTGTTCTTCAACATTCAGGAGGAGAGGACTAGCAGAGAGCGGGGGTGGGGGGTGGGGGTGTTTATTTTGGGGGGGGGAAGAATTTGTTTTTCGTTGCCATGTTTTCACAGGTGAAAAATCGTCAAACCTAGGACTTCTTACAAGTGCTCTACACTGAGTTAAACCCTCCCACCCCATATTACTTTCCACAAAAATTCAGATTGACAATGCTCTCGCAAAGAAAAAAGGCAAACACAAAACCCATAGCCTTTGTCCTGATACCTACGAGGCAAATCATTATATTTACACAATACACCCTGAACGGACTTAAAATCGCTGCCATAGAATTCAACAACACCCAAGAGATGATACACCCCCTGGCCCGCACGGCCCTGAACCACGGCACCTGACCTTGAGCACGTGACTCACCCCTCTGTCTTCCAGCGGCCAATCCCTTTAGGCCACATTCCCCAGAGCTACCTCAGGCCAAACCACTACAGGCCTCCAACCTAGAGAGCTTCCAGAACAGGCTTTAGAGAGCTCTCTCTCCTCAGGGCAACGGCTCCCTCACCTCACCCTGCACGGTCGCAGACAAACGAGGTCTTTTCAGTCACGGCTACAGTCAGCTTTCAGGAGACTTTGCCCAGGTTAGAAACAGGAAAGCTAGCTCTATGAGGATCATGAAGTTCAAACCGACCAAAGCTGCGGGGGTCTGGCCACTGGCTCGGGGGAGTCCATCATGTATATGGCAGCATCAAATGTAAAATCATCACAGTGCCAGACTCAAAGGGAAGTCTGTCTGTCTTAAGACCACTCCAGAGCTGGGGAGATGGGCCAGTGGGTAAAATTCTTGCTGTGGAATTAGGAGACCCTGAATTTGAATCCCCATGTAAAAGCCAGACCACAGCATGTCTATATTCCCAGTGCTCTTATAGGGAGATTGGGAGTGAAGACAGGAGAATTCTGAACAGCGCATGGGACAGGTACCTCTGGTGTATGGAGCCGCAGACAAGAAACCCTGATTCAAACAAAGTGGCAGGCAGGACTACTAATGCCTGAAATTGTCCTGTGACCTCCACAAGAGTACCACGGGCGCACGCGCGCGCGCGCGCACACACACACACACACACACACACACACACGATTTTTTTTTCTTATAAAAAATGACTACACCACTGCATTATAATCCATGCAAATTCCAAGTGGACCTTAATTCAGGCAGAAGTTCAGTCTCCCTTGGCAGGAACACACAGGGAACAAAGAATGGGAAAAAGGAAAAGAGGCAGTAAGTAACTGGGACATGGAGGAATCACCAGGTTTGACCAAAAACAACAACAACAAACAAGAACAAAAAACAAAAAACAAAACAAAACTAGGCGCCTTCAGAGACCCTAAGCCCACTGAGCCCAAGATGACCCTGCTTACTGTGCTTCCAGAGTTTGAACTGTCCCAGGGCAGAATGTGTGGGAGGGCTCCGACCGACTTGGCATCAAGTGCCCCATCATCCTCAACCCCTAAATTAGCCTGAAAATCCCTACCCTGCTGCCACTCAAAGACCATAATACCCAGGCAGATGGCTGTTGATATCTCATTATAATCATTATAAAGCAGCGAGTTAAGACTACCCAGCAGAGCTAAATAAAGTACGGCTTCGGAAAGAAAAGGGAAATTTCCATGCAATCAAATAAAACCAGGAGGGAAGAACTGTGACATCAAGCCTGGGTTTCTTCTTTCTGAATGAAAGGAAGGTAGGATATAATATTAAAGAAAGGAACATGGGCTCGTGGGCGCGCACGCGGGTGGGGTGTTCAGAGATATTAGTACAATAATTAAGCCCCTCTTGCCGAAGCTGCAAACTGCTACAAGGAGGACATTTTGTCTTCTTTATAGCTCTAGCTCCACACAGTACACACTGTAAATGGATGACACTGCCGCCGTCACCCAGACATCCGTATAGGACCTTTCGGGGAAGGGATGTGCACGCGCATCTCAGACAGATCTTCTTTCCAATCTCTGCAATATTATCAAGACAGCTCCTGGTCCTCTGAACTAGTCTCTCTGGGCATTAACCTGAGGCAAGAGTACCAGACTCCTCTCCAGGGACACTAAACCGAGGAACTCTGGTCTAAAGCCAATCCCACATTTGGCTCATTTCCCATGTCCCAGGGAGCGTCTACCTGCTCTTCTGCCACAGGTAGTCCCCACACTTGCTCAGAACCTGGGATATTTTTCTCCAGGGCTGAGATTAAGCCCAAGGCCTCGTATATGCAACCACTTCACCACACCCCTAGCAAGCGTAGAATAAATAACAGGCAGGCATCACTTTTCCTGCCGTAACGCTACTTAGGAGACATGAACAGGTTTTAGCACGAAAAAGACCCAGACTGTCATGGAGGGTATTTCTGAATGGCCTTAGCAATCAGGTTTCCAATATGGCCCCCTGACTGTCTGAGCTGGGAAGGGGTGGGGGGCCTTGTAAGGCTTTTCCTGGAATGTACATCTCTGCTCCAGGTAGGTAAGGGTATGTCCAATATGACTGTTAGATAAAGACAGTAGGATCTGTGTGTAATCAATAAATTATTGCCACCAGAGAAAAGCAGCAAGACAAACTGGCTTAAAGGGCTAGTTACCCCAAAGTCAAAGCTGCATCCACATGAGGATCTCCGTGCCTCCTCTAAGACCCAGGAGGAGATTCCACCCTCAATTAGAGGGTGATGGAGTCCCAAGAGCCATCCCAGAAGGGGTAGGTCAAGGACAGCCCTCTTCCAAGCCTCCCAGTACAGACTGTTCTAATCAGCCTGCTGGTGTCCGCATGTGCACGAATGGGCGAAGACAGCAGCATGATGAAGAGGGCCACCCGAGAGCCAAGAGCCCAGCAGAGACCTAGCGAGTACATCATCTTCAACGTCACACCCCACGGCAGAGACTCGGCTAAAAGTAACCCCCAAAAGCCAGGGAGATTGACTAATGAACACTAAGTATTCTAACAGAGCTGTTTGCTTCTAGATAAGGATCCTGGGCCAGTAAGATGGCTCAGAAGGTAAAAGTGCTTGCCACCAAGCCTAACAATGTAAGTTCCATCCCTGAAACCTCTGAGCTCCACATTCACACCACGGCATGTGAGTCTACATATACACACACATACACAAATAAATAAGAGCAACACACACACACACACACACACACACACACACACATCTTCCCTTTGAACAAATGAAGGGTATCTCCTTAAAGCACAGTTGGGCAAGAGGGCCCTCTGAGATTTAAGTTGCCCAGAATTCACTGACCCCTTGAAAGATCTGTACTATCTGTTCCAGACCCCAGCTGAGAGAGCCAGCCCTGCTTCCCAAATCAATCCAGCCTGATATGCTGTCCCCCCTTTTCCACCAACACCACACCCCAAATGCCTGTGCCACAGCCAGTCAAATCTTGTTGAGCTGTGCCAAATATGAGCAGATAAAACCTTCTGGAAAAAGATAAACATTCCGGGAAAGAGCCACAAGGCCGGGCCTCCTCTCATCTTGGGCAAACATTCAGAGGGCCAGAAAGGAGAGCTCGCTGTTACAGCCAGCAGGGTACACAGTAACAGTTACCTGGAGGCCTGTCACGGGGCTAAAGAAGAAGCCTGCAGAGTTCTCTGGTAAACAGAAGGACTTCTCAGGCAAGGCCAGCTAACCCCTGTAGCCCACACTGGGGTGGGGAAGGACGGGACAGCCAGCCAGAAACTAACAAAGCCCCACAGGAGAGAGGAGTCCCCACCACCACTAGAACTGCAGACAATACAGTCTGCCCCGGTCACACGTACTGCCTAAGCACAATTCCAACCTTAGTCTATCTAAAGTCCACCCAAATATTCTGAACAAAGCAAAAACAGATCTAACAGCAACATATCAGCAGCCTGGTCTGTTCCCTCACCACCTCAAAGTCACCAGCTATATCAAGTGATCTGGCTTAGACCGCTGGACACCAGAAAGCAGAGGAAAGGTAGGGAAAGAAACTGCGAGTAGTGAAAAGGCCACCGTGGTAACCCCCAGGGATGCTTTCTCCCACCAACCTCAAAACCACGGCCAAGGGCTTTGACTGACACCTGCCCGGCGGAACAGATGGGCTTGACACACACACACACACACACACACACACACACACTCCCAAATACTCTTAAAACTTTCTTAAGATTCCTCCTTGCCAACAACTGCCCTCCATAAGCTACTCCTAAGCATTCAAATCTAAGGGCTCAAATTAAAAAACAAAAACCAAAACCTAATCTTGTTTCTGCAACTGTGGCCTCAGCAGAAACCTAAACATCAGTCCCATGCAAGTCACATGAAAATAGCCAGGCTAGAAGAGGCCCAGGCCTCTGACTCCACAGTCTAAAATGATCTCTCTCAGTAAGGTCCTTTTGAGCTGCCGATTTCAGGATCAATTTAGCAACCCACATTACCAAACCACACTGAGCACAACTATAGTTACCACAGTCCCTCAAACTTCAGCAGGAAGAACCCTATACTCTGAGCAACTGCGAACTCGGGTAGCTGGTTTGCTCTTTGAGACAGGGTCTGTCTGAATGCGCTCAGTTTTACACCCAAGGCTTTGGGCAGGCTAAACAAGGGCTCCACCAACTGAACTATGTCCCTGGCTCTGGGGTACGTCACTAATCCATTTGTCTTTTTTCCTGCATAATGCTCAGGCAACAACCAAAAACAAAAGCAAAAGGCCCAGACATTCCGTGGTCTGGGGACTCGGTCTCTTCCTCCTCTTCTGTGGTGTTCGGTGCCATCTCCACGGAGGTATAAGAAATCACCACTTCAAATCCCCAAACTGTATTGTTGATTATCTTACACCGAGTGTCTACTCTGTAAATAATCTGAATTAGTCCTGAAAATAACCCTGTGAGGTAAACACAGACAAGTCCACTTTATACAATAGGAAGAAGCACTATAATAGGGTTGAAGTCAGACACTTATCTGTAGGACTAATGTTCTACTCCACTTCCCATAGGACTATTCCTGTTTCCCAAGTTAACAACCAAGTCCAAAGGAATTCAATTTTCTGCTCATGTTCGGCCAATTCCAAGAGTTTCCTCCCAAACTTGATATGAAAATACTGAAGTAATTATTGGAGACATTGTGCAACAGGCTATAGAAGGCCTGCTCGGCCAAGGCTTTCCCAGAACCAGACAGAGTGAGACAGAGCTATTGGCATGCTGCCTGACTGTTTGTGGGGAGGTGGGATCCTCTAAACATTCACTAAAACCCGGCACAATCTGTGCTCCACAGGTAAAAGGTCCACCCTGGACCAGTCTCCTAGTACTAGGAAGGCCAGGGTTCAAATCAGCTGGGCAATTAATGCCAGTAAAGTGCAGCCCTCATTGATCCAGTTAATTTTAGCCCTCCAGTCCCGAGTACACAGGCCCTCTGCCTCTGGAGAGGGCCCTGCTCACTTTGGTTAAGAGGAACCTTCAGGAGGAGGAACTTGGAGTGGGAGACAGAAGGCCGCTTGGTTCAGGACCTACAAACAAGACAAAATCTCACAATTGTAACAACTTTCTAAGAGTTCATCCTCATTATTTAAACTCTTAGTTACAATGTTTCGTTTACTCCTCCAAAACAACTCCCTAAATAGATGTGGTTTATTATCTCCATTTACCAGAAAGAAACCTTAAAAGAGAAAGTCAAGTCACTTGTTCAAAGGCTGAGTGGAAGGTGGTGGGGAAGGAGGCGGTTTGCTCACTATGGGTCCTCAAACGGTAGAAGTTGCTACCGGTGTTGCTATAGGTAGGGAAGGTTGCAGAGCAGCCTTTTCAGTCTACCCTAAACTGACTCCCCGCCCCCGTCCCCCCAACTTCAAACTTCCTGAGTCCTGGGCCAGAACAAGGTGTCTCCAGGGCCTCGCTTAGTGCTGGGGCCAGAAGAGCCTGCAGGCTTCCCAACAGGGCCCTAACCTCTTGAGACACCAGCCAACCTCTCTTCGGGTCAACCCAAAGAGGATTAAGCCCGTCTTGGGAATTAAACACTCTGATCAAAACCTGGTGACTGGCAGTCTTGAAAGAGATCTTAGGATAATATCCCAGGAAGCCTATTGAGGAAATCCGAGGAGTCCATGTCCTCGGATCCTAGGTCTTACCGAGCAGCGGGGACTCCTCAGGGCAAGCAGGCAGCGACAACAGTCCAGTGGTGGTGGGTTCCGCCACCGAAGTCAAGTTGCTCGTCAGGCCGGGGCCAGAAGCTGCATCAAGGCTGGAGTCGAGACCCGGACGAGGCTTCGGGGAGACGCCTAAAGGAGGCGGCGGCCGCGCGCCCCGGGGCCGGTGCTCTCCCGGGGGCTGCTTGCTGGCGGCGGCGCCGTTCGTGCCGCCCTGCAGTGTAGAGGAAACTCCGACCAACTGGGGCAGGCGGCTCAGATCGCGGCCGGAGAGGTAATAGACGAGGGTGACGCCGAGATGCAGCGCGCAGACGGCCACGAGCAGGCGGCAGGCCCGCTGCAGGGTCGCGCCCGGCATCGCGGCGCTGCCGCCCAGGAACGGCTCACGAAACCTCATCTTCCCGCCGCGGCTTTAAGAGGGGGTGGGCTACAGAGGGCGGCCCGCCCGCAGGCCGCCCGCCAGGCGCTACCCGACCACAGCGATCGAAGGAGGGGCCAAGGGCGTGCCGGGACCTAGATAGCGCAGCACCGGCCGCCTACGGCGGAAAGCCGACACCCCAGACCGCGGGACTCCGGAGAGATCAGCGGGAACCACGGGCGCCGATGGGCAGGGGGCGGGGTCTCGACCGGGGGCGGGGCCTCAGTCGGGTTTTCAGAAGACTGTTCGCGGAACCTGAGGGGGCGGAGTCTAAGGGGTGGGGCCGCAAAGCGGGTCTTTTGAGAGGGGCGGGGCTTGAGAGACAAGGCTCGGAGAGGGGACTGAGGGGCGGAACCTTCAGCCTGGTTTTTCTGGCAGCTAAGGGAGGGCGGGGCTTAGGGGGCGGGCACTAAGGAGCGGGCCCTCGGGAGGTTGGGTTGCAGGGCGCCTCGACCCTTGGGGACTAAACGTGGCGCTCCGCCAGCCCGACTGCAGCGTGGGGTTGAGCTGGCATCTCGTGCCCAGCGGCGCTCAGCTTTTCTTCCTAGAGTTCACCGTGGAACTTAAGTCCCTCTAAACCGTGCCTTCTCGTTTAACGAGCTGCTCACCACTTCCTGGCATACCTAATGATTCGGGTATGGGGCTGGGACAGCAGCTAGTGAGGCCAAGAGGACTGGCGGGTAGCCTTGGGATAGTGAGAAACTGGAGTGGAGAAAGGTCGTCTAGGAAACCGGCTTCGACGCCCCGCGAGGCCAGCGGACGGATTCTCTGGGGCGTTCCAAAGATCCTCTTACCCTAGCTGGGTCCGCCTGCCTATGAGGGAGAGAGCTAACAAGGACGAGCGGCTTATTGGGAGCCCTGCTAGGGAAGTGGCCAACTTGCTTTATACTCTTACTCCCACTTCTGTGTTTGCCGGGGAAATGCTTGTGGGGATGAGGCTGACAGAAATCTGCATTACTTCCTAAGCCTGCGTACAGAACAGCCCGTTGTACAATGCGCTGGAACACAGTTCCCATTTGACAGATTACTGGAATCTAGGAGCGAACGTGCACACCTGTAATTCCAGACTCTGGCTGCGGAGGCAGGAAGAGCCTGAGTTTGGAGCCAGCCCAGACTACATAGCAAACAAAGATTTCAGTGCCTTGGAGAGAATTGGAATGAAATCCTGTAAGATCTCGCAGCTGTGGAACTCGAGCTCCTAAACACTTTGTCACTGTGCGCTCCTTTACCCCTTGTTGAAGCCTTGACCCCGAGGCTTCTGACCCATTTATCCTTGAATGTGGTGAGAACCTTAAGATGGGAAATGCTAATTCTAGCTACTCCTGTATTTGGAGAGTTTATTGTTAACCAGTATATGCCATGACATAGGGACTGTTAACTGTCCCCGATTCCTCGTTGAGGAAACAGGCTGGGAAGTCTGACATTTGCTTGCAATCATACAAAATGGACTTCTCTTCATTTGACTTCGTGATCGCCCCTCTGGCCTCTTTTTCTGACTGCTCCTCCACATCTCCGTTGGTTGATGGGGTCCCGAGGCCGTGATCCCTGTGGCTCTTTAATGCCTACACTTCTTCCTTAGGTGTGGTTCTATTAAGGCTGATGACACCAAAACTTTCTGTCTCCAGCCCACAGCTCTTCCCTAGCCCCCCACCTTCCAAAATCACAGCTGAATGAGTTCCACCCACAGTAACCTAAGCCCTACATCCCACTCCCACCCTCATCACCTCAGAGAGAGACACCATTGTTCTTGCAGTTCCCCAACACCAACACCTGTTCTGGAAAAGACTCTCTGGGACTACCCCACAACTCTTACAAAGTCTGTTCAACCTGCTTGTGGTTTGGTTTGATTGGCTTTGAGATTGGGATCTCTCTGCATAGCCCAGGATGGGCTTAAACTTGGCATCTTCCTGCCTCAGCCTCACAAATCTGACACTATAAGTAGGCCTCCATTATCACAACCATCCTTAAATAAATAGCAAGTTCCAGCCTAGCCATGGGCTATAGAAGACCCTGTCTCAAGATGAACAAGAAAGTTACCGGGCAGTCTAAATTTAGAAAGAAAGAAAGAAAGAAAGAAAGAAAGGAAGGAAGGAAGATCTTGATGGATGTAGGATGAGCAAGAATTTTACAGACATCTTTAATGTACCAGTTTTTCCAGTAGCTACAAATTATTTTAGATTCTTCTCAGATGCAAAATATATACTGTTTTATATATAAGGTTCGAAGTCCTTTCCTTCACTCCCCGCCCCACCCCCGAAGCTCATTCAAGTACAAAATTTCAACATCTAAACCAGTTCCAGGTACAGTCCCTTGAGTTCAGGAACCTATGAATTATTAAATAAATCGCCTTCCTCTTCCTCCTCATGCCCTTCTGAGAAATTTAGAAGTCACTCGAGTGAAACAAGGTAAGTAGTTCAGATGGCATGAGCAGGCTGGCAAAATCCAACCAGGATGAGGGGGGCTGAGCTAGGGAAGGAAGACAGCAGCCTGACACCATGCCAAGGCCCAAGCAGAGCGAAGGGGGCACCCGCGGAGCCTCAGCACCCTGCATGTGTGTAGGTATGAGGGTAGAAAATCCAAATCAGGGTGTGTTGCCCGAGGAAGGAAGGGACATCGCTAAATACAGGGAGACAGTTTTAGAAGAAGCCCTGCAAGCAGGTAAGTAAAGTTACTCGTCTCCGACTGTATGCCAACCAGAGGTAATGCAGAGAGCAAAAGCTAGAACAAACCTTTCGATCCTTTCTGGGAATGAGTGAAATTGATATGAATTTATGACTTCCCACTTAGAGGTAATCACTTTTGTGTTGCTGGTGTTTGAAGCCCAGAACCTCACGCAGGCTGAGCAAAGGTTCTACCTACCAGTGAGCTGCACCTGACATCCCCTCAAGTTAAAGACAGAGAATGAAATTGAATATCCATGGTGAAACTGAATGGGACCAAGGGCAGAACTGATAATCATGTATCAATATTAATTTTATGATTTTATGTATAGCTATAATGAATACATAATATATGACATGTAACCATATTATTATATTAAAGATTTGGGGGTAATGGTGGGATACATTATCTCCACTGGAGAGACGTCAGCAAATGTGTGCTGTAAATTGTGTGCAGTATATCTAAATGTCGTTGCCATGCTCGGGAGGTGGAGGCAGGAGGATTCAGAGTTTGAGGGTTTGAATTGTCTAGTGAATTCCTGGCCAGTCTGGGTTGTCTGAGACCCTATCTGGAAAAGGAAAATGAAGGACTGTGAATACATGACCGGGAGGTAACTCAGTAGGTTCAGGGCTTACCTCGCGTGCTGGAAGCTGGAAGCCAGAACCTGGAAACTGGAAGCTCTCTGTTCCGTCCTCAGCACTGAATAATCCAGACATGGCGCCGACAACCTGTAATGGCCAGCAGCGATGGCGCATACCTTTAACCGCAGCATTCAGGAGACAGAGGCAAGAGGATCTCTGTGAGTTTGAGGCCAGCCTGGTCTACAAAGGGAGTTCCAGGATGGTACCAGGGCTACATAGAGAAACCCTGTCTCAAAAAAAACAAAAAACAAAAAAAAACAAAAACAAAAACAAAAACAAAAAAAAACAAAAACAAAACAAACAAACAAAAAAAAAACCATAAAACAACAGCAAAGAGGGAGGCAGGGAAGAAGGAAATGGAAGCAGAAATTTAATCAAAGCGATGAGTACATTTAGTCACCTGGAACCTGGCCAATAAAAGGACCAGGCGTTTAGGAGACAAGCCTAACTCTGACAGGCCAGAACAATGACAAGATAAGACTGAAAACTCTAGGACCAGAAAAGGAAGATAAATCATATCAAACCAAGGATGAAATATGTAAAAGGATTCAGAAGTTAGCTCAAAGTTCAAAGGGTACAGAAGATAGGCATCAAGTTAAGGGTTGATAGAGAGAGCTTGTGATCAGCTGAGGAATGGAAACTGTAAGCCCATAGTTACAGGAATGTAACAGGGAAACCTGGTGAAGGGCACAGACCAGTTCACAGCACCGCTCCCTGAAATACCAATAACTTCCAAGGGAAACAGAACAATCCACATGATAGATATTTTATGGAATGGCCACTTCCTTGAGCCTTCCAAAATGTCAGTCTCTGATAGAGAAGAAAATCTGGAAAACTATTCCCCATTCTTTTGCTTTGTTTTGTTTTTATTTTTGTTGTTGTTGTTGTTTTTTAATATTTATGCATTATGTATGCACTGGCCTGCCTGTATGTATGCCTGCAGACCAGAAGAGGGCACCAGATCTCATTTCAGATTGTTGGGAGCCACCGTGGGGTTGCTGGGAATTGAACTCAGGACTTTTTTTTTTTTTTGGTGTTTCGAGACAGGGTTTCTCTGTGTAGCCCTGGTTGTCCTGGAACTCACTTTGTAGACCAGGCAGGCCTCGAACTCAGAAATCCGCCTGCCTCTGCCTCCCAAGTGCTGGGATTAAAGGCGTGTGCCACCCACCGCCCAGCATTTTTTTTTTTTTTGAGGTTAATGATCATTTAACTAATTAATTTGTGTTTTCGAGACAGGATTTCTCTGTATAGCCCTGGCTGTCCTGGAACTCTATAGATCTGGCCTCGAATTCAAAAATCCACCTGCCTCTGCCTGGGATTAAAGGCATGAGCCTCGTTTCATATTTTAACAAGTTCACTTATAAACATACCATATACACGTACAGGGAGGAAACGGGCACGGTAGCCGCAACAGAATAACAGACCAATCGCAGAGAAGACTGCCTACACCCTCTGCCTTTCATCTACATAGACTAGAAAGCAAAATGAGAGGTTACACGGGATCAACAACAGATGTAGGTACAAAACGATGCGGCAAAAGCCATCGAAAGGGCGGCGTCTCTGAGGATCGGGGCTGAGGAAATGAGGTGCCCGAGAATGTATTCCATTCTCGGTATGCAATCAGATACAGCTGGTGACAGGAAATGATCAGGCTCAACTATGGCTGCCTGGTACAGCTAGCCCCACTGGGGTCAGGGGCTAGGCAGGGCACACCCATGGGGCAGTAGAAGATAATTCTATTTCAGAAGTACTTCAGGGACGTGACTCAGTACTCTGTGGTTTTAGGAATGCCAGGAACTAACTTCAAAATTAAAATCCTTGTGTAACACTAAACACTGGTTTTAGTGTTTCGTAAGTAAAGCACTAGGAGCTTTAGGAATGGTGACACTGTGAGCAAATGCCAGTCTTAAAGCACAGGATGTAAAATCAGCGTCACCCTTACTAAAGTGGCACTGGACGGCCTCCGTACCACGTTGGTCACATACTCCATCCATCGGAGATGACCGAGAAGCAAACATTAGCGGGGAAGCGAGCTGTGTCAACACCTCCCCAAGGAGTAGCAAGAGAGCACTGTGGGCACCACCTCATCTGCTTGGCAACTGTCTTATGTGGAGATCTGTTGAAAACATGAACTGACCAAGAGAGAGCGGCCCAGCAGTACGGCAAGGCAGCACGCATGCGCTGGGCTGGGCACAGTCGGAATGAGTGCTTCCTGGGAGCACTCTGGAGAAACAGGACTACGCAGAGGGCGGGGCCTTCACGGTGCGTCCCATCTGTGTGGTGGGGGGAGGGAGGAGGCAGGAAAGGGGGTACTGTTTGAAACAAACATGGCAATCACAAAGCTGGCATTGGAAGCTTTAAAACATGAAAGAACAGAAATCTTAAATATATGGAACATGTATTCTTTAATATGGGAAATACACATTTTTACCAGAAAGTCAGACTGTGAGCTTCCCAGAGTGTCACATGTCTGGAGACTAGAAATGTTTTAAGCTCTTCTGTCGTTAGCGGGTCAGGACTGAGACCAAGCATGGATCCCCACTAGCATGAGGGATTAGGACAAATCCCTGCGATGCTCTACCCAATCCCATTTCTCACTCAAAACCTTAGACTCTGGACAGCCAAGTGGCCTCAATACCACTGCTAAGGGAGAGCCTCTCCGGGAGTTAAAGAGCATCCCTGTGCAGCTTTGCCTGAGGCAGGGGCATTCTAAACAAGGCTCTCCCCAATTCCCCCCACCATACTTTCTTTACAAGTAGAAAAATAGTCTCTGTAGGCTCTCTGCAGACTGAGCTGGCAACCAATATGCCTAAAGCAGACACTGGAAACACTTTGCTGGGCAGCGGCACCCAGCCTGCCTCCACCCACCCGCACTCACCTCCTCATTCAACAGGGCTCAAATTCTGAGGCTCAAGTCAATTCCTTACTCAAGACTGTATCCAGTCATCCCGGACAGGAGAATAGCAAGAAAATAAAACTGGGCAGATTCCTGTAGCGTGTTTTAAAAGGAAAGGGTGGCCCTCTGCATCCCGAGCAGCTGATCCTGCTGGAACTTAGGAGCTCCAGGGGGTAGGTTATGGGGTCCTCACACCAGGAGCTAGCCACCCACAGCTCCTAGGGTAACATGCAGCCAGGTCTGGAGTGAGATTCCACAGTTAAAGGTGCTGCGACTCTCCTCACCACACTTACACACATCCTTGTCCATCAACATTATTGTTATTATTGGCATAGCAAGGAAAGCCATCCCTCAATTCAATTAAACGTAAAATGCCCGCTTAGTTAGTTGTGTTTACATAAAGCCATCCAAGAGTCCCTAAGAGAGACCTGGTGCAAACTGGTACCCAGAAGGACTCGGGCTCTCACTCATAGCATACCATGGGTTTTCTTTGTGATATCATGCAGGTCAGTCACAATTATTAGATTACCACCTTCAAAAGAACTACTTAAATGATTATGAAAGACACTTGTCACAAACGGAAATGCCCTGCAAATCAAATTATTGCACACAGAACTAACAGAAGCTATGCACAAAAAATGTTGAAGGCTCTAGAAGACCCAGAACAGAGAGCCTGTGACTACCTCAGCAAGCATGCCCAGAACCAGGTCACTGTCATTCTCAGTCCCAGTCACAGATGATGACTTGGTTGGCAGGCTGTTGTCCATAAACTCCTGCATATAGGTACTGGTATGGCACGGCATACACCTGCCCATTGGCGGCATAGACAGCTTGAGTTCCTGAGGGGTATGTGCCACTGTAAGAACCACAGCCGTAGACCTCAGGATGTCGTATAGGCTGCGTAGGGAGACAGGGATGGGGCCACTGCAGTCTCTTCAGACAGGATTGCTGAGCCAATGTAAGCTGTGTTTGTTCTGGAATCCTGCAGTGTAGACTTCCATGCCAGGCAATCGTCTGTGCTCTCTGCACAGAGACTGATGGTCTTCCTGTGTCGGCAGACATCTGCAGCAGACGGTCTCTGGGCTTCCCATCTGGAGGCTGGATGTCCCCACACCCATGCCCCGTGCAGCTATTGATCTCATCCTCTATGCTCTGCTGAGTCCGTCCATCATAGTAGATCAGGTGACAGTCTGACCACAGGTCGAACCAATCCTTCCAGCATTTCAGAATGGTGCTCTGTTGAAGTAACCGCCCACTCCTCATGCACACCATCTCTTCAGCTGTGACTGTTCAGGCCGCCAGGCAGGGATCCGGCTGAGGATGCAAGGT
Organism: Apodemus agrarius; assembly: GCA_964023405.1. Classification (NCBI taxonomy): domain Eukaryota; kingdom Metazoa; phylum Chordata; class Mammalia; order Rodentia; family Muridae; genus Apodemus; species Apodemus agrarius. The sequence continues at coordinate 111,789,339 of OZ030009.1, read as the reverse complement.
CTCTGGCTTTTGCTTCTTCACTGGACCCAGCCTTCCCATTCTAACTGAAGAAAAATACAGAGGAACAACAGCTAAATGTACCACGTGACTCAAGTGAACCCTCTGCTCAAGGATAGTATTGATATCCATGGTGAAACTGAGTGGGACTAAGGGAAGAATTGGTAATCATGTATCAATATTAATTTTATGATTATATATACACACACATACAATAAATACATAATATATGACATAACTATATTATTATATTAAGGCTATATTAAAGATGGAGGAGGGGAGAGAAATGAAGATACATTTTCTTCACGGGTATAGCCACTAGTAAGTTGCCTATGCTCCAAGAACCAGCACACACCATACCCATTAATTAAACTCAGCAGTCATAAAACAACAACAAAGACAGGGAAATGGGGAAGTAGAAGGGAACTTGGGGTAAGTTCTGTGGGAGTGGGAGAGGCATGAGAGGGTGAGGAGCCATGAAAATGACCAAAATCCATTATACATAAGTCTGTAATTGTAAAGAATTTTAATTTCTTAAAAAGGATTTGGGAGCCAGGCGGTGGTGGTGCACACATGTAATCCTAGTACTCTGGGAGGCAGAGGCAGGCAGATTTCTGAGTTCAAGGCCAGCCTGATCTACAGAGTGAGTTCCAGGATAGCCAGGACTATACAGAGAAACCCTGTCTGGAAAAAAAAAACCAAATCCAAAAAACAAACAAACAAACAAACAAAAAAAAAAGGATTTGGGAGTAATACGGATCATGTCAAACCTACCCACGAGCAGTTCACAAGAGTATTTGCATTTACCTTTGGACTCTTCTGTAACCTATCTTTCCCCCACATCTAGCATACAATGGGAAAACAGACAATAGGGAAAGCACAGTCGAAACTCCCATTTAGAAAGACGTTATTTAGAAGCACATAGCAGCCATTAGTAAATCTGAAAACCAATCATGTCCCTTTGGACAGTCCCCTGGGCTCTGTTCCAGAGGCAGTGATTCCGTTTGTCTGTGCCTCTTACCTCTGCCCTTTCTGTTCATGGCTGCATGTTTGGCTCAGAGAGCAGCTACACATTTGAGTGATTCCTCTTTTTCCTAAGAAATAGTCCATGTTTACATCCAGCAGCCTGTTGGTGATGGTTTACAGGGTGCCCAATGCTATCTTTGCACTTGGAACTGTCTTGGTTTAGTCCAAAGTGTGTGTGTGCGTGTTCTCTGATTTTCCATGGGTTTTATTGTCCTTCCTTCATTAGATAAAAACTAATACCTCAAATCCCAAGAGAAATTGTTCCCTCTTTTAGGCTAGGTTGTGAATCAAAGAGCTCAATTACAAAACACTTAAGGTTTTTTGTTTGTGTATCTTTCAGTTTGTTTATTTTTTATAGAATCATCAAGTATCCAGTGCTGGCCTGGAACTTGCTAGAAAGCTAAGGATGACCCGGAACTTCTTATCCCCTCTTGGTTCTCCTCCTAAGTGCGGAGATTATAGGCGTGCATCACCACAGCTGATGCTTAGCTTAAGATTTATTTCTTATCTTTATTACTGTGTATTTGTCTGTGACTCTGTACATAAACTGCGTGTGAACAGTTGTGTAAGGATATCAGAAGAGGGTGGGTGTTGCATCCCTAGTTGAAAGCCTTCTTGTAGGGAGTGGTTCTAATACTTTGATCGGGAATCTGCATGTGAACACTGAAGGTCCTGTTCCCCAATTGATTCTTGATTGATCAATAAAGATGCTAGCATGGGTTTAACCACTGAGATGGCTCAGTGGTTAAGAGCACTGACTGCTCTTCCAGAGGTCCTGAGTTAAAATCCCAGCAGCCACATAGTGGCTCACAACCATCTGTAATGAGATCGGATGCCCTCTTCTGGAGTGTCTGAAAACAGCTACAGTGTACTCAGATATAAATAATTTTTTTTAAAGTAGCTGGGCGGAAGAGGCAGGACTTTCAGGCTCCTGCAGGCAGGCTAGGAGACGCAAGGAAGGAAAGAAATTGACCATGCTTCAGAGGGAGAAAGAGCCACCAGCCACATGAAATCTCAGGTGGACTGGACATTGGCCGCTTCCCTGACTGGGCCTGGGGTAGCAGATGGGAGATTAGAAACACAACTGAGCTGAGGGCAGTTAGGGTGCTGAGCAAGGGGAAGGTAACCAGGCAACTAAGCTGAGGGCAGAGTTAGAGATGTTGGGCTGGAAATGGGCTTAGAAGAGCCTGGCCACTGAGCTAAAAAGCATATTAAAAATAAGCTAGTGTGTGTGTATGTCTTTCATCTGCAGATCCAAGGGAACCAGGGCAGAGGCTGGTAGCACTGTCCACCTGGAGCTTAAAGTAGGGTAGTAGAAACTACACACCATACCTTCTGACAAAAGTACCAGGAGCTGAACTTGGATCCTCTGGAAGAGCAGCAAGGCTCTTAACCACAAGGCCATCTGTCCAGATCCCACCATGCTGGGTTTCTATAGTGCTGGGGACTGAACCAGGGCACTATGCAAGCAAGGCACGTACTGTTCCAACTGAGACACAGCCCTAGCCTCCCTGGAGAGTTGCAGGGAGGAGTGGAGAAATGCATCAGTAGTTTAATGCACTTGTACTTGCAGAGGACCCATGTTCAATTCCCAGTACCAACATGGTGGTTTACAACCATCTATAACTTCGATTCCAGGAAATCTGATGTCCTCTTCTGAACTTCAAAGGTACAAAGCATGCACATGGTGCACATACACACGTGCATAAAATCAGTAAATTAATCTTTTTTTTTTAAACAAAATTCTTTTTTGGCTTTTGGAGACAAGACCTTGTTATTAGTTTGGGCTAGCTATGAATTCTTTTTCTTTTTTAAAAAACATACCATGTCCAGTGAGATTTATTACAGGTATGTAAGAATTGCTCAATATCTGATGACCAATTATATCATCCTGTCCTTTCAACAAGCTGAGAGAGAAAAATCAATATATATTGGTAATAATGTATATGTAGCATAAAAAATAAATTCAATGTATCCAAATAGATTTTTCTTTGTTTCAAGACAGGGTTTCTCTGTGTTGCCCTGGCTGTCCTGAAACACTCTCTCTCGAGACCAGGCTTTCTTTTTTAGTCTTTGAAATTGTAATTTTGCTACAATGTTTCTCCCTTCCATTTTCCTCCCTACAAACCCTCCCACAGACTCCTTCACTCTCTTTCAAATTCATGGCCTCTTTTTTCATTAACTGTGTATATAAATTCTTGATCCTCCTGCCTCAGCCTCCCTAGAGATTGTTGTCACACCCTACTCCGCCCTAAATTTTAAATTGCTTTTTGCCCCCTACCTCTAGAGACTGTCCTGGCTGGGCTCTCTTTACTTCCTCTAAATATTGCCAAACCATTAGTTTTTTCTTCCTGTTGTCATAAGTGCAATAAGCTAAAAACATAGATGAACACGCTTTTGTGTCTTGCACAATGCCAAAGTTACTGAATGACAGTAAATGTACAAGGTTTAGGAGTCTAGATGACAATAATTTGTCATAAAATCCACTTAGCAGTCACCTGGCCAAGGCTAATGTAAATTATTTTATCCTAATTTTAGTTATGAACATTAACCCTCTTAAACACACAGCAAGTAGACCTATATAGCTCTATACATCTATGTCAAAAGAGACTGCAGCTGGGGTCAGAGGTTAAAGTGGGCTGAGCAGGAGTTGGTATTGATAAGACAAAGACGGGAGGAAAGGCGGCTGACGCTGCAGAGTTCAGCTTCCAGGCGGAAGCAGCGATGGAACTGAGTCCCGAGCAGGAAATGGCAGGCCAGATCCAGGTTCAGGCAGAGGAAGAAGCAGGCCAGCAGACCAGCATCCAATAGACTGTTCAACAGTGGGGGACGGAGCTGAGTCAGGGAGCCCTCAGTCTTTGACATATACACCAGGTGATAGGCCTACACAGGACCGTGCCACCGTGCTGCTGGGTGCCCACCACTTGGTGGAGTCAAGAGAAGAGAGATATTAAATCCTGTCTTTGATCATGTGCGCCCCATAAGTCCTTGAGTCTAATTTACCCGGTACAAATTTAATAGGCCATATGTCTCAATAGATGTATAAGGTGGCCCCCTTTCTAGTCCCAGGAGTAAGTCACCAATCAGTTCATTCTGGATGGGTGATATCAGGCAGATAGAGCGATTTCTAGCAATTTCCGCTTGAGTGACCGTAGTCAACCTTTTCCTTCAGAATGAGAAGAAGGCTGCTTATAAAACACTCTCCTAGAGGAATGCATAGCCAAAACAAACAAGGCAAACAACACACTCTGCTGTTCTATGTAATGTGTGGCAAGCTTGAGTGGAGTGGGGCCTGATCTCACTCCTGTACTTCTCTGTGTGCTGCTAAAAGGAGTCAGTTGGAACTTGGAATGCTGTACTTAGAAATCCCTATGAACTCAGGCCATGAATTTAATCCACAAACTCTCTCTGGCCAAGGCACAAGATAAATGTGTAATTTAGGTGAATAACCACTAGTAGCAGTTTGATCTCCCGGACTTTGATTGGTCAGTCCTCACTACTCTTCAGAACTCTGCAAACTTCCCAGTCCCAAAGTCAAATGTCACGCTTTAGGTTTTGACTACGGAGGCATCCCTTCTCAGCTGTGATTTCTGTGTCCATTTTCTACGAGGGAGCTTCAGAACTCAGGTCCCATGCACTGAACCCCTGCCACCTATTTTTGGAAAAGATAATGCAGTAGAGGTCAGCTGTGTACTTTGGTTTGTATTTTGTCACCGGGGACTTTTCAAACCATAACTGCAGAATTAGGGAGTTGTAACAGAGACCATATGCCTATAAAACCAAAGATACTTACTGTATTATCTCATCTTTCACAGAAAAAAACTTTGCCAACCTTTGATTTATCACCATGTAAAACAAAACCAAACAAAGAAAAACTCTGACCCAAATAATTCCCACCCCCAAAACTGTTGGTTTTAAATTCTCTATTTGAGGCCCAGACTGACCTCAAAACTCTTGATTTTCCTGCCTTAACCTACACGCACTGCCACCACACATGGCTCAAAACTGAGTTCTTTTGTTCCTTCCCTCCTTTCTTTTCCTTTGGTTTTTCAAGACAGAGTTTCTCTGCATGGCCCTGGCTCTCCTAGAACTCCCTCTATATCAGACAAGTCTCATACCCAGAGATCCTCTGCCTCGTATGAGAGGCATGTTTCACTACATACACCTGACTCCAAAAGTGAGTTTCTTAAAATAATAGTATTAAGTATTTTTCATGAGTCCGTGCATTAGCCATGGTGTTTTGTGTTTTGTATAGTGTTTTCTGGAATTACGGAGTGTGTGAAAAGTACAAATTCTCTCATTCACACAGCTGAAAATTGGCGCTGGCAGCTCTTAGCCCTGGCAGTCTTGGAATTTGCTCTGTAGACCAGGCTGGCCTCAAACTCAGAGATCCACCTTCTCCCACCTCCTGAGTGTTCAGATCAAAGGCGTGCATCACTATATCCACCTGAGCAATCTCTTAAGCACCATCTCAGTGGTTTTTTTGGAGATAGGGTCTCATATATCCCAGGCTCCGTAACCAAGGCTGGCCTTGAACTCCTGGTCCTCCTGCCTTCACCTCCCAGTTCTGGGATTGCAATCATTCACCACCATTTTTCCTCTTGATTACAGCATGATCCAATTCTTTTATTTTACCTGTTAGAATACCATGCCAAAGATAAAGATCCCTGTCAACAGATGAACACATCTGTTTGAAAACAGATAAACAAATAGACCTTTGTGGTCTGTCATTTTAGGGACCTGTCAAGTAGGAAGTGTGCTTATGTTTGCTCTGGCTTATTCTGAGAACTCTCCACTTCCTTGATATCTTTCAAAACCTACTTTCTTATAAGAGTACGGTTTGCAGAATCAGTTTTTCTTCCCAGTGTAGTTTGGATCCAGGTTGTCCTCAAAACATCCACTTGTGAAATATCTTCCCCCTAGCTCGGTGCTACTGGCAGGGTGTAAGAACTTTAGAAGGTAGGGCCTACTAAGAACTCTTCAGGCAATTGGAGGTGGCCTTCAGGATTTACGGGACTCGGATTCCGCCATCATTCTCTTTCCCTACTGGAGATGAGGTTTGTGGCTTTGTTCCCCCATGAACTTCTGAGACCTCCTGCCTTGCCACAGACCCAAAGGAACAGGTGCAGTCAGTCATGGACTGAGAGCTCAGTGTAAGGCACATATCTGTAACCTCGGCAATTCTGAAGTCTTGAATAAGGTAAAATTTGGAAATTCACTATGTAACCTACTACAGCCACCAAGTTGAAGGAGCCAGCAAGGACTCAAGAGAAAAGCGCCCTGCTGGGCCATGCGTGACTCCCCGAGGTCCACCGTCACAAGCATCGCCTCCCCCTTTTTTCCTTAAGTTGATCTGAAGTAACAGTAACAAGCTACTATGTTTCCTTTGGTAGAGTTAGCAAAGCCTTTGCCACGGCCAGCACTCCAGACTTCCTCTGCTAGTCTCACTTCTCAAATCCTCCAACGGGACTGAGCAATTTCCCTGGCAAGCTGGCTTAGTGCCCTGGATTACTTCATGTGGCTATAAAACATATATATATATATATATATATTGAGCAGCTAGAAGACTGAGTCCTGACAGCGTCTTAGCCCTTGCTCTTTCCTTTCTTGTTATGCTTGAAAAGCATACCTCGCAGAGAGAAGGGCAATGCTCCACACTCCTGTCACCGCGTTTAAAACACCCTCAAAGGCCAGCTAGGCGGCTCGGCAGATCAAGGCGCTTGCCCTCACATCCGACTAGCTGCCTCCTTCAGTCTTCAGGCTCTAGACAGTGAGAGGAAGGAACAACTCTTGCTAGTTGTTTTCTGACACGATCCCAAATAAGTAAAAAAATGTTAACTTTTTTTTTTTTTTTAATGCAGACACAGCTTTCCTAGGCCAGGGAAGAACTCTTCAGCATCTTTTGTTCATTTCCTTGGTTCTGCTTTGATTTTATTGGCTTTGATTTTTTAAAAAAAAAAAAAAATATTATTTTATTATATATGGACGAGTGTCTTTCCTGTGTGTGTCTATGTGAATCATGTGCATTCCTGGTGCCCAGGGAGATCAAAAGAGGTTCTGGCTCCCCTGAAACTGGAGCTATGTGTGGTTGTGAGCCACTGTGTGGGTGCTAGGAATGGAAATCAAGTCCTCTGCAAGAACAAGTGGTTTTTTTTGGGGGGGGGGTTCGAGACAGGGTTCTCTATGTAGCCCTGGCTGTCCTGGAACTCACTCTGTAGACCAGGCTGTCCTTGAACTCAGAAATCCGCCTGCCTCTGCCTCCCAGAGTGCTGGGATTACAGGCGTGCGCCACCACCGCCCGGCTAAGAACAAGTGCTCTTAACTGCTGATGCTGAGCCATCTCTCCAGCCCTGCTTATTTGAGACAGGATCTCACTGTATACCTCAGGCTAACCTCAAGCTTGAGATTCCCCTGCCTTAGCCTCCCAAGTGCTGAGATTACAGGCTGGAATTATGCACTACCCACACCGCTCAGGTGACACCAAAGCTGTGCGTCTATGGATCACAAAGTTACAAGGCTCCTAAGCCGGAAGACAGAGAAGAAAATAGCACGGTGCCCGGTGCTCTAGTTAATGCACCACAGCACTTAAGAACCAGCTCGCTGAAGAGCTCATAGCAACTACACAAACTAACCTGTAAAGTATTCCAACGGGAGACTAATACTGCACCAAACACGGAAGGAGACACAAGAAAATGCTGACTTCTGGGAAGAAGCTGGCGCTGCCGCTGAGTAGCAGGACACTTCCTTGACTGTGCAAAAGGCCCTGCTGGGTTCAGTCACTGACAGCCAAGAGAAAAATGGAGACGTTCTGAGAAGGGAAGGCACAGTTATGTAGAAGTTCTAGGAAACATGACAGAGCAATCATGTCCTGAAACAAAGGACACATGCTTTCTCTTAAAACTTGCTCTCTTGCAAGAAAGGGTCTTGGCAGTTTTCTATCTGTTTCTGTCTATCCGTCCCTCCTCTTCTCCCTCCCTCCTCCCCTCTCTCCTTTTTCACCCCACCTCCCAACTACAGCTGATTATACTAGGGGAGAGTATCTAATCCAAGCTAGGCCAATCAGATGGTCAATACGTCAATGCCGAGTATTTGGATTTGAAATTCAGGTTAGCCGGTGTGGATGGTCATGTAGATGATAAACCTCTTCTGCCAGTGTGCAGAGGAGGGAAGAAAGCTGAGAGACAGAAACCGACCACAGAGCTAAGCGGCATGAGAAGGAAGAGGGCCCTTGCCTGGTTTCCTGGCCTTGCTTGCTCTTCCGCCCCTTTTCTTCTTGAGGCCTAGCAACCTTTCTGCCCATGGATTTTGTGCTTCAGAACCCAATCTCCTGGATAGATGTAGATAAAAAGATCCTAGATTTTATTCCTAGCACCGCCCACACACTATATATCATCTCCTTGTATCAAAATGTCACGGGGGTTGCATCAGGGAGTTTCAAATCTTCAAATCCAAAGAGAATGATGACTAGATAGACTCTCGCCAAGGGGAACAAATTCTGAGGAGAGGATGGACCAGGCCTGAGAGCACATATCAGCATGGGCCCCTCGGGTGACAGCGTGGGGGCAATTCCTGACAGGAGAAAAGCTTCAGACGCCAGGGAAGACAGTTGCTAGGCCATGCTCCTTTCCACAGACAGAGAGAACTGCACCTGTTTCTGGGCTTTCTCTATAGTGTTACTAGGATTCTTCTGACCTCCTGTGGGCAGGCCCCGCTGGTAATGCCCCCTCAGCTTTGCTGGATTTAACGCCAGCCACACTAAAAGGCACCTTGTTTTCATCAAGCTCTGGGGACCTTGTTGCCACATGCAGTTGCTTACAGCCTGGCTCTCCCAAGGATCTATAAAGAGTTCTTCCCAAGGGGTCAATGCTCTGGCTATCATCAATAATCAATATATCACCTTCTGAGCCCCTATCCAGAGGCAGGTGGAGGAGGATGAAGCTTAACTGAACTGCAAAGCCCAAGACTTTTCCATGGCAGACAGATACACAATTCACTTGGTGTACCCGGAAAGATCCTGCCTTTCGTGGGAGAAAGCCCGACATCCTATTTCCTTCTCCAAATCAGGAAAACTAAGATGATTACAACAGCTTGAGGGTATCGGTAGAAACCTGCCTGAATATCGTCCCCTAAAAAGTATCATTCCAAGCTCAAGGCCAGAAAAATCCCAAACCCGCTGTTCTAAGAACTGTGATATAACTGGGAACTTCTGTAGTACCGGGAAGTAAACGTATCGGCCTACACATGCTAGGCGGTTGTTCTTGTGACTGGGCTAAATCCCTAGCCCCTCTGAATAGTTTTAAACTGACTCCTGAGTCACCTGCATCTCTCCAGAAGTTTGTTACAGTAGAGCAGGTATGGCATAGTCAGACTAAGAGCAGCATAGATCTCTAGGCTAGGGTGTGGAGAGAGTCTGAGACCAGCCTGCACTATATAAGTTCATGTCTCGAAGGGTGATGTTGGCACATCCTTTTAATCCCAGCTCTCAGAAGATGGAGGCGGTCAGATCTCTGTGAGTTTGAAGCCAGCCAGCCTGGTCTATAAAGAGTGAGCTCCAGGAAAGCCAAGGCTTCACAGAGGAACCCTGTCCTCAAAAACAAACACCAAACAAACAAATAAAAAGTGAGGGGAGGAAGGAAGGTTAAAACAAGCCTCACACCAGAGGTTGGCCTATCTGAGCTGAACAGAAGAGCTTGCTTCTCAGAGCCGTATTTGGACATAATTCTGCCTTGTTTTACAGCACTGAAGACTACACCCTGGGATTCACACACTCAGGCTAAATACTGCGCCACACTAAATCCTACCCTCAGGCCTTTGAGTACCCAGGGTGGTTTGGATGAGAAGGCTCTCATAGACTCATAGATTTGAATGCTTAGTCACTGGGAACTGCCACCATTCGAAAGGATCAGACGATGTGACCTTGATAGATAAAGAAGAGTGTCACCGAAGGTAGGCTGTAAGATTTAAAAAGCCCACGCCAAGCCTAAGACCCCTCTTGGCTTGTAGATTGGGACATAGCTCTTAGATACCCCTCCCCCTATCCTTCCCCACCCCACCCCACCCCCATGAAAATGGACAGAACCTCTGAAACTCTAAGTCACCCCCAATTAAATGCTTTCTTGATAAAAGCTGCTTTGGCCATGGTGTCTCTTTATGGCAATAGAACAGTGACTAAAAACTCTTTTCTTTCAGAAAAGTACTAGGAACAGCATACCTACACCTGTCCTGTAGAAACAACCTTGGGACTCCCTCCCGGCCTTACTGATTGGGTCAGAACCAGCTGAACCAAGACACCCCATGGCTCCCCCAGATCTGCGGGCCACGGAGCTCGGCTTTATTGCTGCCAAACGTTAAACAGACCTTAAGATATTTCAACAGCCGGGCGGTGGTGGCTCAGGCCTTTAATCCCAGCACTTGGGAGGCAGAGGCAGGTGGATTTCTGAGTTCGAGGCCAGCCTGGTCTACAGAGTGAGTTCCAGGACAGCCAGGGCTATGCAGAGAAGCCCTGTCTCGAAAAAACCAAATCCAAAAAACAAACAAACAAGCAAAAAAGATATTTCAGAAGGCTTTAGCAGAAAGGAGCTGGCAAGAGACTCGAGCTGCGTGACAGAAGACCTCACGTCTCTGCCCCTTGCCGTGTGTAGACCCAGTCCCTTAACCTGCTTTCCTAGCCGCCATGTTCACACCTGCCGGCCAGAGCTAGAGAGAGACTGGGAGTTCTGAGAGGTTACAAAAGGCGTAAGTGCAGTTGGTGTTTTGCGGCGGTAGCTTACAAAGTCCTTACAGCCAGCTCTTCTACCTGACCATTGTTATTTGGGGTGAGGGCTGTCTACCTACAAAAGCAGGCTGGCCCGCGTGGACTTCTCCGTTGCGATTCACCCCTGGGAAGTGTATACAGCAGGGCAGGCTTTGAATGACATGATGACAGCAGGGTCCAAAGCCCTGGTACCAGGTTTCAGGCTCTCTGTGGAATAAAAGCCCCAGGAAGACACACAGGTCTCACCATCTCCCCTCAGGCCAACCTCACCTGGCCAGGCCTCAAAGGCCTCTTGTGGCTATTCTTTCCCTAGGCTTTCCCCCACTCTTATAAATGCCCTGGGATTAGCCCTTCTGTGTTTGTTGGATGAGCAATTTGTGTGTGTCTGACAAAGCTACATCTGAATAATACTTGGTACAAGCTGGAGAAATGTGATCCCCTACATTTTTCTCCAGCCTGCTCTCCGGAGCCAGCCAGGCTCCTGCCAAAAAGACTGCAAGCTTCTACCGCTGGGTTTGCCAGCCTCCATATGTTTGCAAGCGGGGAGGGAAGGAAGGGGGGGATGTTCGTGGGGGGGGGCAGGGACAGAGAGGCAGAGCAGCCTTCGTGACCTGGCCAGTGATTTTTTAGCCCCTGTAGTAATTTAAGGACATCAGAGGTGACCATGGTGGTCACCCAGTCCTGGAGTCAGGAAACCAGGGGGGCCCCATGCAGCTCAAAAGTCTGGCTGGCTTCCTAGGCCCAAGGTCCTGGGTATGAATGTAGTCAGGGAAATTCAAGAGAGTCCAGTGGCCAGATCCCAGGTGTGGAAGGGTCATAAATGCTGAGCCCTTGTTTGTACACTCGTGGGGGATGAGTGTCGGGCAGGGCGAGGCGGGTGGAGGGTATTGAAACTCGTTCTATTAGTGCAGGTCCCTGATCTGAGGAGCACAGAGCCAGCAGCTGTGCAAGTCACAGGACGGAGGGGTGAGGGGTGTGGGAATGCAGAGGAAGAGGGAATTTATCCTGAGGGTGTACCTATGCCGGCGAGCTCCACCCTCCCCCACCCCACCCCACCCCCAGGCCTTCCACCACAATCCCTTACAAACCTCTCTCTGTCTGCTCTTCCTTAGGGGCCACACATCAGTGTCAGGGCGTGTTTCACCCCATTCTCTGTAAGTCACAGATTGGCTCCAAGGCAGAGTACTATCTAGTGTCCCTACCACCGAGCACTGAGCTGACCACTGAGGACACAGGACAAAGGTTTCCTGAAGGAGGGGGTAGATGAAGGAGGTAGACGAGAGCTCAGTTCCCAGGGATATCACAGAGAACGTGACAGACAGAAGTAACCATGCAGGAAGTACGTGATTTGGGCTTTGAAAAGAGGGCTGGGCGTCATGACACGGGCCTGTAATCCCGATACTTGGGAGGCTGAAGGCAGAAAGGTCACGAGTTGGAAGCCAACTCGGGCAGCTTAGTGAGACTGTCAAAACACGCATCCGGCGGGTGCTGGCTGCGCTGACATCTGTGTATTTGGTTTTATCGAGACAGGGTTTCTCTGTGCAGCCCTGGCTGTCCTGGAACTCACTCTGTAGACCAGGCTGGCCTCGAACTCAGAGATCTGCCTGCCTTTGCCTCCCGAGTGCTGGGATTAAAGGCGTGCACCCTTGTTCCAGGCCAATGGTGACACCTATTTTTAATCCTAGACTGTAGGAGACAAAGGCAGGCAGATTTCTGTGACTTCGAGGCTAGCCTGGTCTACATATGGAGATCTAGGCCAGCCAGGGCTGCATAGTGAAACTCTGTCTCAGGAAGAAAGGAAGAAAGAAAGAAAGAAAGAAAGAAAGAAAGAAAGAAAGAAAGAAAGAAAGAAAGGAGGGAGGGAGGGAGGGAGGGAGGGAGGGAGGGAGGGAAGGAAGGGAGGGAGGAAGGAGGGGGGAAGGGAAGGGAAGGAAGGAAGGAAGAGCTAAGAAGGGAGGGAGGGAGGAAATGAGGAAGGAAAAAAGAGAGGGGGCTGAAGAGATGGCACAAAAGGTAAAACGCTCGCTTCATAATCATGGCGCTCATCCCCAGCTAGGCCATGGCATGTGTCTGTAACCCCAGAGCTGAAAGGCATGAGGTGGAGGCAGGAGGATACCTAAGGGCTTTCTAGCCAGCCAGTGAGCCCAAAAGGCAAGCTTCCGGTTCAGTGAGGGACCCTGACTCAAAAACCACAGAGGAGAGCAAGAGATGAAGGCATCTGACATTGACCTCTACAATATACGTGCACACACACACTCACACACACACACACACACACACACACACACACAGTCACAGGAACACCATCCTAAGGGTCTGTTGGACAAACGCCTGGTGGGTGTGAAGCCAGACCTTGACGCAGCTGTGCAGCTGTGCAGCTGTGCGTCCGTCCTGTGGAAGAACAGTCGAGGTTTCACACAGTCCCAACTTGTCAGTAAACAGACTGTCTCGTCCACCACAGGATACCATCTGTCTCTCAAACCCAGAAAACCACTCGCAGCCGTGAGAAGGCAGGTGCCATCTGGGCCTGAGCACAGAGACTGCATTATGAAAGTTTAGAAACAGATTAGAGCAATTTCACTTGCAGGAGTTAGGAAGGTTTCACGGGGACAGGTGACATTAGACTGACTTTGGAGCAGGGTGCTGTTTCCCCCCCACACACACACACACAAGGCTTTTATTTTTTTATTTTTTTATTTTTGCTGTCTTTCATTTTTATTTTTTATTTATTTACTTTTGATTTGTTGGCCACATTTACTTATTCACAGGCATGTGTGTACGAGTGTGGGCCCTCGTACCGCCATGAAAATGCCGAGGTCAGAGGGAAACTGTGGGAGTCGGGTCTGTTCTTCTACCGTGTGAGTTCTAGAAATGGGACTCAACAGGATCAGCTTGGCATTAAGTGCCTCTACCCATGCACCCATTTTAAACACTCCCCTCCCTATTTTTTTTAATCTACTTATTTCACTGGGCTCATGGTAGACCCCAGGACCTCACGAATGCTATCAAGTGTTCTTTTTTTTTTTTTTTTTTTTTTGGTTTTTCGAGACAGGGTTTCTCTGTGTAGCCCTGGCTGTCCTGGAACTCACTCTGTAGACCAGGCTGGCCTCGAACTCAGAAATCCACCTGCCTCTGCCTCCCAAGTGCTGGGATTAAAGGCGTGCGCCACCACTCCCGGCTCAAGTGTTCTTATAACTAAGCTATGCTCACATGCGCTCCCAATCGCACACCCATGGCAAACTGCACGTGGAACCCTTTCCTCTTCCGCTTGTAGACACACGCTCATGGGATTCTTTTCCATACAACTCTCCAGTCACACTATCGGAGACATCGTATGAGAAGAAAATCCACCTGACAGCCTAGCACCTTAGGAAGTGTGTACACTGGAAACATAAGAGGCAAGAAAGAAGGGGCGGGGCATGAGGGTGGGGGTGGGGAAGTGCTGATCAGAGTCACAACGCGCGACACAGGAAGGTTTGTGAATGGGGAGCAGTGGGTGATGTGGCTAAGAAAGAGGGCCAAGGAATTATCTGCAATCACTTTGTGTGTGTGTGTGTGTGTGTGTGTGTGTGTGTGTGTGTGTTGGGCTGAGGAATTTGGTCTCAGTCTGCAGGGAGGGTGTGGGGCGCTAGCACAGCTGTCTTCAGGAAGCCAGTCTGGCGATGGCATGTGGGGCAGCCTGGTCACCCAGCCAGACAACTTATTCAGGCAACAAGGGACAAAGCCCGTGAGCAACTGCAGCCCTTGACAAAAACATCTGTTGAGCATTCATCCCACTGCCTCAGTCAGAGCTGTCTTCCGACAGCCTCACAGCCCCGGGACTGTAGCTTCCTTGACAGCACAGACTGTTCGCTGACTCTCCCGGGGCCTCTGGGCTGACAGGTGCTCGTTATATATCAGTGAAATTGCTGAATAGGGCAGTAAAGGAACAGGGCAGTGGGTGTGTAGAGAACGGCTAGGATTTCCATTTCCGGGATGGCATCCTGCCTCGCAAGGGCTTCTCCACAGGCCTGAGTCTTGGTGTGACCGGTGTGTGTGTGTGTGTGTGTGTGTGTGTGTGTGTGTGTGTAGGAAGTGTATGCACATTGACCTGGTTATGCTGGAGTTGCCATCATTCTGTGTGGGTAAGAGGAGCACATCCAAGAGCTTTTTGGGTTTTTTGGGGAGGTGGCTGTCTGATGGGAGACTGCGGTGTGTACCGTCCTCAGGTGCCTTAGGAACTATGCTAAATGCTCTTTCTGAGTTGCAAGAGACAGAAACCCAACGTGAGCCTGTGGGGGAAAAATTGGCTGTGTTCAGGAGATAACATCTCTGGACAGCCACAATCAGAGGTTCTAGCAGGGCCTGACTCTTCCTTCTGTGGCTGTCCGCTCCCCTCCACCCATCAGGCTCCTTGCAGCGGCTTCACTGTGGGACTGGGAGCATGGCTGCCTGGGGTTTCCCATCAGAGATAAAGGGACAGTGGTGATTTCTCCCAGGAGAATCCAAAGCTTAGGTGGCAGAGCCTATGAGAAGAGGTCGATCTGGTTTCTCCGCTTGATCATCACCACCCAGATCAAGCTCCCTGGGGTACCCAAAACAGAGCACCTCATTTTGAGATCATCTGTCTTCTCTCTTAACTTAGAGTGGAAATTGACAAAGCTGGGGGTGGGGGTGGGGGTGGGGCTGGCCAGTGAGGCTCCATCTTCATCTATTAAAAATGTAAGCAGTCAGTGGTATAATAGCCATCCTGGCAGCGATCGAGAAACGGTTTGCTTCTAAAAGCTGGTGTCGGGATAGCGAGCGCGGGTGCAACCTGTGAAAAACAATTTATTTGGTGGAGGAGGTCAAGAGCTTGAGAAGAGCTTCCTTTACCTTTGACCCAGTTATCCCAGTCTTGAGAAACAGTGGAGAGTTCCCAAACTAAACCCAGCTAGTGCGGTGCGCAAGAGAGACTTGTACAACAGTGTTCCTCAGGTGAAAAATTACACACAAAAACAAACAAACAAACAAACAAAAAAAAAAACCAGAAGCTGCACTTAAAATAGAAGTGATGAGAAAAACAGGGGTTGCAATATTATTACCAGACCGAGGTTAACACACACACACACACACACACACACACACACGACCTAGAAAAGACACAAAAGAAGACTTCATGATGACAAGGGCTGAGGGTTAAATGAGGCTCTGTCATAAACACCTGTGAATTAATTACAGCATCAGAATTCATAAACTAACATTGACAGGAAAGACAGGGAGGAGTGAACAGAAATGCTACTGGGCACAGGGAGTTTATTTCTATTATATTTGTTTTGTGTACGTGTCTGTCCCTGTGAGAGCAGGTGCCCATGGGAACCAGAGGGGTCAGCTGGAGGCCACCCAGCCTGGCCTTGGAACTGAACTGGATCCTCTGGAAGAGCGATAGGTACTCTTAACTGCAGAGTCGTCTCTCCAGCCCCAACAGTAGGGGGTTTCGTTTTGTTGTTTTGTTTTGTTGGTTGTTTGAGACAGGTTTCTTTGTATAACAGAGTCCTGTCTGTCCTGGACTCACTTTGTAGACTAGGCTGGCCTCAAACTCACAGAGATCCACCTGCCTCCAGAGTCCAGAGTGCCGAGATTAAAGTCGTGTGCCACCATGCCCAATGGTAGAAGGTTTTTGTTGTTGTTGTTTTTGGTGTGGTTTGATTTGTTCTTTTTGTTTTGTTTTGTTTGGGTTTTGGTTTTTTGAGACAGGGTTTCTCTGTATAGCATTGGCTGTCCTGGAACTCACTCTGTAAACCAGGCTGGCCTCGAACTCAGAGATCCACCTGCCTCTGCCTCCCAAGTGCTGGGATTAAAGGCGTGCGCCACCACCGCCCGGCTGATTTGTTCTTTTGAGACAGGGTTTCTCTGTGTAGCTCTGATTGTCCTGGAACTCGCTGTATAGACCAGGCTGGTCTCAAACTCAGAAATCTCCCTGCCTCTTCCCCCCAGTGCCGGGAACAGAAGGGTGCCACCACTGCCTCACAATAGATCATTTTAATTCAACCCTCTCAGCCTCTGATTTATTAATAAATCAGACAATAAAAGCAAACATAGATTATATGATTTATTAATTAGCAAGAAAGATCAAATTGAAATATATCAAACTACAAACCTTGAAACTCAATATATAATATATTCCTTTGGAGGTACCCATAAACCACTTAAAAACCACCATTTCAAAACTCAAACAGCCCAGCCAGGCAGGTGTGGTGGTACACACTGTTAGTTCCAGCACTCAGAAGGCTGAAGTGGGGGAGGGGGGAGGGGACTCTCTGAGTTTGAGGGCAGCCTGATCTACATCTGAGTTTCAGGACAGCCAGGGCTACATAGAGAGACATTGTCTCAAACAAAACAAAATGAAGCCTAGGCTCCCAGACTTGAGTACATTTCCAAAGATTGACTGAATTCCAGAAAGCCTTCTCTGAGGCGTGTCACTGTGGGGTGGGCTTTGGGGGTGTCCTCCGATGCTCAGGCTACACCGGGTGTAGAAGAGACACTCTTCTCTGCTGCCTAGAAGTCAGTCTTTGCTGGTTGCCTTCCAGTCAAGATGCACAACCCTCAGCTCCTGTCCAGCACCAAGTCTGACTGTATGGTGTCATGCTTCCCGCTATGATGATAACAGGCTAAACCTCTGAGGCTGTAAGCTGGCCCTATGTAAATGTTTACCTTTATTACACACACACACACACACACACACACACACACAGCCTTCTCTGATCAAAATGACTAAATCAGAAATAACGAAAGAGTAGAAATTAATTAATTAAAAAGTTGAAAATTAAACAAAATAGGATGTTTTTCAGGCTTTTAAAAAGAAGAACCTTCTGACACACGCATGAATGAAGATTGAGGGCATTGGGAGAAGTGAAATAAGCCAGTCATTTTAGAGGTATGCTATATGAGTCGGCTTTTATGAGCTACTTAAACAAGTCAAACTCATAGAAATGCAAAGCAATATGGTTTCCATACGGTTCCATACTCAGGAAAAAAAACTTGAGAGTTATGTTTAAACAGTACAAAGTTTTAGGTTTTTAAGATGTTACAAACTTTGGAGATTGGTTGCACTGCAGTGTGAATGTGTTCAGCACTACCACCTGTACACACGAAGATGCCTGAGACGCTAAACTCTGAGTCCTGGGATTGGAAATTGGCTCAGTTACTAAGGGCTTGCCTACCATTCCCACAGCCCTGTGTTCAGTCCCCAGCACTGCATATAACTGGGCTCGGGGAACCAGCAATTGGAAGGTGGAGGTCGGAGGAGCCTAAATTTTAGGTCATCTTGGTTACAAGTGCAAAGCTAGTCAGGAAACATGAGGCCCTTTTGTCTGTAAAACAAAACAAAGACCCTTGCCTTGAAAATGAAGGTATTTGTTCCACCTACTGTGCACACCTATATTCTTAGCTATTCAAAAGCTGAGGCAGGAGCTTGCCAATCCTGGGCTACTGAGTTTATTCCAGGCTAGCCTGGGTAACTTAGAGAAAGAAACCCATCTCAAAATGAAATACTAAAAAGGAGAAACAGCCGGGCAGTGGTGGCGCACGCCTTTAATCTCAGCACTTGGGAGGCAGAGGCAGGCGGATTTCTGAGTTCAAGGCCAGCCTGGTCTACAAAGTGAGTTCCAGGACAGCCCGAACTACACAGAGAAACCCTGTCTCGAAAAAACCAAAAAAAAAAAAAAAAAAGGAGAAACAGCTGGAGAAATGACTTGGTAGTAGAAAAGTATAGTCATTTGTGAAGTGCTGTGTTCTATCACCAATAACACCACACACACACACACACACACACACACACACACACACACACGAAAGAAAAAGAAACTCAATTAATTCTTAAAGTACAAAATGATTTTTAAAAACAAGAGATACTTTTCGAGGAAACCATCTAAAATGCAAGTCAAAGGATTTTTAGGCTTTCAAAATTACAATTATTATGCATGTGTGCATGTATGCATGTGTGCACATGGGCATGTATGCATGTGTGCACATGTAAATGTGTGCACATGTGCGCGTGAGCACATGGACATGTGGGCATGTGGGCTTGAGTATGGCACACACAGAGCTCAGAGGACAGTCTTGTAGAGTTGGTACTCTCCTTCTGCTGGGTGGTTTCTGGGGATCGAACTCAGTTCTTCAGTCTTGGCGGCAAGAGTTTTCCCTGGTCAGCCATTTTGGCAGCCAGGAATGATCATTTTTATGCTTCTTCCTACAGCTTACATTATCTTCAGGTGAAGATTCGCAGTGATAGATCGATGCCCAGGCACATACTTGCAATCATTTCTACACACACTTGCTCACACAAGTACACACACACAAGTGCTTTTCTTCTTACACTTATTTAATATATGCCTTGGCTTGCCCCAGGGGATCATGGGCTGGAATCTCCATTCTCTTTTCTAGTCTGACAGAGATGAGGCAGCAGGAGCTTTCCTAGGTAGAGCCTGCTGGAACCTAACTAAGTCTGGCTGCAGGGAGCTGATGACATCTGTGGGGACGAACGCTTCAGTGGTGGGACTAGATCAATTTCCCTGAGAAAAGAGTAGTACACCCCACACCCCGCAGTGTCCCTTCTGCTTGGATGGAGCCCAGAGCCTTGTGCAGGCTAGACCAGTGTTCTCTCACTTAGCACTTCTACAGCCATTGGTTTGAAACAAGGTCTTGCTACATAGCCAAGGCTGAACTTGAACTTGGATTCTTCCTGCTACGGCTTCCTGGTGCTGGACAGAGGCATGTGGCAGCCACGCCCCAACAAGGGTTAGCCAAGGTTGGCCCCTTCTCTGAATCCCTGGTTCCTTCTTACTTGGGGTGAGGGAGCCAACAGGGCTGGAGCCCAGGGCCATATTCATGCTAGCTGCATCACAGGCTCTGAGAACGATTCCACAGGTGCCGCTAGCCTCCTCCTCGTGCCTCATGGTTCCTACCCATTCCTACTGCTGTTGTACCATCTGCCAGAAGCCCCCCCCCCCCAGAGCCAAGCAGATGCTGGTGCCATGCTCTTGAACCTCAAGAACTAAACAAACCGTGGCATGGTCAGTCTCAGCCATTGTAATGGCTTTGTAATACAAAGTGTACTAAGACGAGCATAGGAGACAGGCCCCGCACAAGACCCTGGAGCGTGCAGACAAAGGAGAGCAGGAGGGTGTTGAGTTCCTCTCTCCCTTCATGATGCAACAGCCTGGAGGGAGCCGGAGCCCTGGAGGAATTCTCAGGGCAGGAGGAGGCAAGGGCAGGGGATCTGGACACCGGAGGTTGCTGGTAAGGAAAAGCCATTGCCCTGGAGCAAAGGGCTGAGGCGGGCAATTGCGAGCAGAAGAAACCGCATCAAAGGGTGGGAGATCCGACTTTCCGGTGCCCACCTCGGCCTGCTGAAACCGCTCAGCAGCTCGAACGCTGACTGCACTTCCAGAAGAGCCGAGTCTGTTCCCCAGCACCGGTGTGCGGCAGCTCACAGCCGCCTGGGACTCTGGCTCCACAGAGCCTGACACCCTCTTCTGAACTGTGCTGGCGGCCACGGCAAGTGTGCACAAGCCACCCCACACAGCCACACGCATACACACAGAATTTAAAATAAATCTTAAGAAAGAGAGCAGTTTCAAACGGAAGACCCCGCTCAGCCCCCACGGACTAGCTTCAAAAAGTAGAGGAAGCCAGCCAACCGAGAGGTTCTGCTCGCCAAAGTTAACCCTTTGCGCCTAGGCTTCTGAACGGGGGGGGTGGGGGGTGGGGGGTGGGGGGTGGGGGGGTGGGGGGTGGGGAGGGGTGGGGGAGGGGGGGCGCTTCCTCTTCGTGACCTTAAGTAAATCATTTCCCCTCTCTGAAACTCCGTTTCATCATTTGAGAAATGGAACCAATAATGCCAGCTGGGTTTTTCTGTTGCTGTTTTTGTTCTTAAATCAAATGAAACAGTATGTATTGAGTTTAACTTTTAGAGAGCCCACACCTGCAATCCCAGCACTTGGGAAGTGGAAGCAAGGGCTTAAGAGTCAAAGCCAGTCCTTGTTAGTATAGTGGTGAGTACCCCCCCTGTCACGCGGGAGACCCGGGTTCGATTCCCCGACGGGGAGAGCGGCTGTTTGCTGGGCGGTGGTGGCCCACGCCTTTAGTCCCAGCACTTGGGAGGCAGAGGCAGGCAGATTTCTGAGTTGGAGGCCAGCGTGGCCTACAGAGTGAGTTCTAGGACAGCCAGGGCTACACGGAGAAACCCTGTCTTAAAAAAAAAACAAAGCAAAACAAAACAAAAACAACAACAACAACAAAAACCAAAAACAAAACAAAAAAACAAAAAAGCCAGGGCTGGAGTTGGCTCACCAGTTAAGATCCAAAGGACCCAGTTTAGGTCCCCATCACTCCCATAGTGGCTCACAGCCCTCTATAACTCTAGTCGCAGAGAATCAGGCCCTGTTTTCTAGTCTCTACAGCCACTGCATGTGTTTGGTACATGGACATACATGTAGGCAAACATACACATAAAATTAAAATAAATAAAATATTTTCTTAAAAAGTAAAAGAATGTTAAGTGTGTCAACTCAGCCGAGGCTATATACCATGTTATAGGATATATCTCAAAAAACAAAGTCAAACACGTTCCCCTTGAGTTGTGTGTCTGGTGGGAGTGTCTGAGCAGTCACGGTTCAGAGCTGGACCACTGAAGAAGGGCTTGGGGAACTAAAGCAAGAAGATACAGTTAGGGAGTGGCACCGGGGGCCACTGATGCTGCTGGCAAGGCTGGGTCTTGTGTCCCAGGAGGCGGCGCCTGGTGGCAGGAACACAGCGAGCGTTTGGCTCCTCCAGAGAGTTCTCTGTAAGCTTCATCTCCACCTCAGCTCTCCTCCTGTGCAAACATCCAGAGCTTCTCCCCGGAGAAGCAGGAGAAGCACAGAGGGTACCAGAGTCTCCGACGGAGTGGTGATGGAACAGACATCAGGCGCTGGCTGAGTTACAGTTTAGCTTCGCAGTTCTTGACTTTGAAACTTTTATGGAGCTCTGAGAATTGAGTCACACTTAAGAAACCCACACATGAAAACCTCACCATTAGGAATAAAATTAATTTGGAGTCCAGTCCTGGCTAGCATTAGACTAAATTCCAGATGGTGTAAAGATTTGCATGTAAAACATGAAATCATAAAAATAGTAAAAAGGACATAGGCGGATATTTATAGTCTTGGAAGGAAGGGGGCATGCGAAAGAGTTTATGAAAGAGAAGTGTTCTACATTTAGCTCCAAAAGTAAATACGGAAAAAAAAAATGATAGCAGCTGAGAAAAAGAACAAAGCTACAAAGTAGACAGTGAAGGCCTCGGACCAGAGCCGAGGGCACAGGGAAGAGGGCCTGGGGCGTTCCTGGGGGTAGTTTATTGGGCAACAGCATTTGGAGTGTGTCCTGATCACTCAGCAGTTGTAGGGCGTCACTCCAGTGAGCTCTCCAAGTGACAAATACTCCCATCCAGGCAAGAGAACATCATACCCAAGGCCAGGCCCTCTTTACTCAAGACTCTCTCTCTCTCTCTCTCTCTCTCTCTCTCTCTCTCTCTCTCTCACACACACACACACACACACACACACACTCATCATATAGATGACATTAGCACATTCTACTCCTGAACGAGAACACACAATTGAAAGTTGACGGGAGGGGGCTGGAGAGAAGATGCCGTGAACAAAAGCCCTGGCTGCTCTTCCAAAGGGCCCAGATTCAATTCCCACACCCATGCTGACTCACAACCATCTGTAACTCTAGTTCCAAGTGATCCTACACCCTTTCCTGGCCTATGCGGGCACAAGTCATACAAGTGGTAGACAGGCAAAACACACACACACACACACACACACACACACACACACACGTTGTTTTACAGTGAGCCAGGCATGGTGGCACATGACTTTAATCCCAGCACTTAGAGGACAGAGGTAGACAGATCTCTCTGAGTTCAAGGCCAGCTTGGTCTACACAGGGAATTCCGGGCCAGTTAAAGCTACATAGTGAGATCTTGTCCCAAAAAATAAAATAATTAGAATTAAAAACTGAACAGAGACTGGGGGGGGTCGGTAGCTCAGAGAAAGAATACCAAGCTGCTTTGTAACAGAGTTGACAGCCCAGCACCCCTCCACCTCCAAAAAATATTTTGTCTAGAATTACTAAGTAAATTACTGAGTAAAGCCAAGGCCGGGAGAGTCTGCTGTGAGAGGCAGCGCACACCTTCCCAAGATGTGTCACGTTGCCACCGTGGTCATTTTGACCTAACGGCAACTGAGAAGACACAAACATAAATCTCCGTCCTCCCTCGCCCAAAGGCAGGCCTCAGGTTCATAAAGACCAAAACCTTTTCCTTCCGATCATTTGGAAGAACAAAGATTAACGCTGAGCGAGGCTTCGGAGCTGGCCCGCCGCCTCTGGTAGGCGCAGAGGGATCAGAGGGAGCGTCCGTCCGGACCAGCCTCGCAGACCTACTTTATCCGCCTCTCAGACTTTGCTGCCTCCTCCCCTCCTCCTTCTCCTTACTTGGAGAAGAAAATTTAGCCAACGTCAGAACCAGACATTTGCAGTGTAGACAACACATTGTGCTTCCTTCTCTCTGGAGGAAACATCTGTAAAGGTTTCCCTTTGGGAATGTGCCTGCTTTTCAGTTTTTGGCCTCAAGAATGTTAGTGTTTTAACTACACTGGGGAAGAGGAGAGCCTAACTAATTTAAAAGGTAATAGTTTAAATACTCGGGAAAAGGAGAGAGAGGCGTGCGAGTCTCCTAGCATTGGTGTCAGGACAGGAGGCTACGCTTGGGTGGGGGTCCTGGCTCCACCGCTTTCCATCAGGAACCCCAGAACCCCCTCCCACCCTTTCTGTCTGGGTCCGTGAAACAGCAGCATACTTGTCTGGGCCTCAGGATAGTTCTGGAGCTAAGAGTCTAAAATGGCGAAGCCCTTTTCCGAGGCCATTAGTTCTAACCAAAAAAAAAAAAAAAAAAAAAGTCACGAATGCAAATTCCTTCCAGCCAGAAAGACAATGCGGTTTTGTAAAGTGGTTAGCACACCACACAGGGGAATGGAAAGGACTCTGGTTTGAGAACGTGCTTGGAAGACAATTTTATTTCTGGTTCACCAGCTTGTGTCTCCTTCTCCAAGCAAAAATAAGGCCAATTAGCTCAAAGCAGCTCTTGAACGCAATGTAAAATCAGATCATTTTCTCCCTGTCGTGGCTTGAATTTTGTCCACGTACACCAAAATAAAAGACACGTTGAGCTCCTACCTCACAAAAACCTCAGGCAGTGACTGTTTGGAAACAGGGTCGTAACACATGGAATTACTTATAAGTTGAAATGAGAGCCTGTCGGAGTGTTCTTGTCATACACAGAGACACGCAAGGAGAAGCCACGGGACAGAGGAAGCAGAAACTGGAGTGACGTGCTTCGAGCTGGGAAAAAACGCAAAGGACTGGGTGTGCAGGAGCTAGAAGGGGCCAACCCTGCCGATATCGTATCATTAATGTTCCATCCCATCCGTCTTAGTAGCATTAGCTTACCCCTTACTACTGTTTAACAACTCATTCTGTCCATCAAAGTATCTCAGAGTGTGCACAAAGTTACATTAGTATTGTTCATTTATTCATCGGCACTACAAACGGCCAGCCACCGGTTACAACACGTTCTCAGCAGGTTTCCCTGCAAGCGGCTTCATTTCTCTGGCTCTCCCTGCAACCCATTTCTCCACGGTCTTTGCCTCCCACGCCTGCACACTGAGTATCTGTGACTTTGGCCCTTGGTTCTATTGGTCTCCACTTTTCTTCTCGGAGATAGGAAAGGCGTGTCCATTCATTAAAAACTACATTGGTTCCTACTTGAATTGACCTTCCTTTAACACCTATGTGCACCCGGAAGTTTGGAGTGTTTTATTTGTATTTATTTGTTATCTTTTCCCCCAAGTCCCTTCAAGCCTATTCCAGTTCCATTGTTGTTGTTTGTTTTTGTGTTTTGAGACGGGGTTTCTCTATATAGTCCTGACTGTCCTGGAGCTCACTCTGTAAACCAGGCTGGACTAGAAATCACAGAGATCCACCAGCCTCTGCCTCCCAAGGGCTGGGATTAAAGGTGTGAGCCACCACCACCTGGCCTATTTGTTTGTCTTTCGAGACAGGGTCTCATTCTGTAGCCCAGGCTGCTCTGAAACTCACTATGTAGACCAGGCTGGCCTGAAACTCATGGCAATCCTCCTGCCCACCATCCTAAGTGCTGAGATTGCAGGTGTGAGCGAACCTCTAAGCCTCTTCTCCCTCCATACAATGCTTCTTTAACGAACAATGAATCATTGTTAGTGAATCAGGTGAGAAGGAGGGAGGGAGGGAGGGAGGGAGACTTGTCAGAGGAGAGGAGGAAGGTGACAGAGAGTGATACCCAGAAACTGGGGACGGCAAAAGTCCTCAGGCTTGAGGCAAGAGGAAGTCAAGCTCACCCTCATCTACACGGAACCAGCCTGGGTTACAGGAGGTCCTGGGGGTGGGAGGAGACACTCAGGTAGGAAGTGGTAGAGCAGCACTAATCCTGGCACTCAGAAGGCAGAGGCAGGAGGTCAATTTACAATACGGAGTTCCAGAGCTACATACCAATCCCTCAGAGATATTTTCTTAAAAGATGTCCAGATCACAGAGGTGGTAGGCAAATGTGACCCTAGTCGTTAAGCCAGAGAAGGCCAGAAAAGGGAGACATGTAAAGAAAAATGGAAAAAGGATAATTCAGTCTTGGACATGGAGAGGCTGAGGAATTTACTGGCAAAGGTGGCCAACACGGTATTTCCAGAGTGTTCCTAGAACCTTAGTTGTTCCTGGAGGAACAACTGTTTGAGGGAAAGAGAAGCTCTTGGAAGGTTGTTCTGGGCCGATCTCCAGAAGGCAGATCCTGGGGCAGAGATTATATGTTCATGCTTTCAGAGAAGTGGACCCTGAGCATGGGAAACAGTGCAAATCGCCAGAGGAGAGCCAGAGACGGATTGGCAGCAGCTACCTGCTGTCTGGGCTCTACATCACTGAACTTGCATAATTGACCGTTCTGCAAGCTCCTTCCCCTCTGTACCCAGGACTGAGTCACTTAGAAAGTATACAGACTCTTATAGTCCTAGAGTCTGCAAAGGCCAAGGCCAAGAGACTCAAATCTGGTGGGGGCCTCTTTGCTGAGGCACCGGGTGGCAGAGGGCAGAAAGGCAAGAGCCCTGTGGGAAAGCAGAGGGTCAACTTCCAGCCTCGGGACCTGTGGTGACGCAGGTATCCAGCCACTACCCGGGCACGCCCTAGTAAGCATACCATTCGGCTCGGCTGCATTAGTGATAGGTCTTCTAGCACATACTCTCAAACCAACCTCAAAGAAGACAGTGATGGCCCAAAGACAGCAGAGACTGCATGCTTCTGGAGGCTTTTCAGGACGCCTTTCTGCTTCCAGAACAGATCCAGTGAGAGGATGGTCTGGGTTAGCCAACGCCATCCAGTGCGGCAGCACATCTGGTGACCTTGGCCTTCACTGCCCCGAAACGTTGGTGCGGACTCAGAAACGGGGAGTGTGGGAGAACCGGAACAGGAAACCTCTCTCTCTCTGAAAGAGTGGAGACTGAAGCATGGTTTCAGCTCAGGCCAGAGGGCTGCTTCTAACTGCTGCCACTCTGGATTCTTTCATGTGTGTGTGTGTGTGTGTGTGTGTGTGTGTGTGTGACTGGGTGTGTCCGTGTGTGTCCGTGTGGGGGCAGGGGGTAGGCAGGAGAAGATGGCACACACGTGGAGGACAGAGACTGACTCTCTGAAGTCTGGTTTCTCCTCTTATCTAACATGAGTTCTGGGAACCAAACTCGGGCTATCCGGCTTACCCTCACTGCCAGCCGTCTACCTCAGCCCTCCTCTCAGGACCCCCACGTGCATCTAGGTGGTCTCCTCTGTTCCATCCCTCCAACCTCCGTGCTCAGTTATAACTGAATCCCAGGTCTGGAACCAATGCAGTCAGCAGCCTCAGCACATCTGTGGTAACAACGTCAAGGCAGACCACAGCCCGTGCACCAGAGAGGAGGCAAGCCCCGCTCCGTGTGTCCTGGTTTCTCTTTTAACCTAGAAACTCTTTCCCTTGCTGCTGTTACTCGTGCCTGGAGCCTATTTTCCTGATTAGTCTGCTTTCCTCTCTGCTCGCACCTCCTCCCTCTGACTCTGTGTTAAAACTGCTGTTCCAGCCAAAGCTTCCTTGTGCCAGAAACACGCTGGGAAGCCACGCCAGCTCCTCACAGTGCAAAATTAGACAAAGGCCGGTCACTTGTGGAAAACTGGAGATGGCGATGACTCAGATTTATACCATAGGTGTGGAAACTGAACGGTGGTGTGAGCCTGTGAGGAGAACCTGCCCTGAGCTTCTGAGGCCTGGTGAGGACTTTAGAGTGCGAGTTTATCTACCAGCCACTGGAGCCTGGCGTTGACTAGTCACTGGACCACATTGTCAGGTTTTAGTGGCTAGACCCACTTGACTAGAGCCTTGGTCTCTGGGGAGAGTGGGGGTCACAGGTCAGAGAGTGTAGGCAGGGTTTGCCCTCATCTCTGCTCTTCCTCCCCGAGGTCTCCATACTCTGGAATATTGCAGCCTCCATGAAGGCCTGAGTCACAAAAAGGAATTCTGGTTGGGGGCTGGGCTCAGTGAAAGGGGCTTGTCCCCCAGGCCCTGGTTTCCATCAACAGAGCAGCCAGAAAATTAAAAATAAATAAACTCACACCTGTGGAACATGTCCACATGTGCCCCCACCCCGTGTCCCAATACCAGGATCCCCATCAAAACACGACTCTCAATCTTTTTTTCGAGACAAAGTCTTATTCTGGCTAGCCTGGAACTCAGAGTGTAGACCACACTGGCCTCACTCAGATCCACTTGCCTTGGCCTCCTGGGTGCCAAGATCAAAGATATGTGCCACCATGAATGGCCCACCCCTCGGTCTTTAAAACAAAGCTCAGGGTCATGGACAGCCCTAAAGTAGACAAGAGGTAGAATCAAATCAAATACTGATGAAGGTGGTTCTCCAATGGACTTTCTCCTCTTTCTTTAAAAGAAAATAGTAAGATTTAGTATATTTGTGTGTAGAAATGTGCATGTGCGTGTGCGTGTGCGTGTGGTGTGTGTGTGTGTGTGTGTGTGTGTGTGTGTGTGTAGCACTCATGGTGGGGAACACCGAGTAGTCCAGAGAAGCCTGGCCTCTGATGTCACTTTCTCCTAGAGCTGGAGGTCTCCAAGGAGAGGAACTGTGTTTCTGAAACCCTGGAAGTTTCACATCAACCATCTGCTGGGTGTCCTGGCAAAGTTCCCTGGGGAAAGCCAGCATCCTGGCCTTTCCCCAGCGTCCTGGTGGCCCTGGCAAGCTTCAAAGCTACAACCCAGGCATGTCCAGACAGAGCAGACATCAATGGGCTCCACCCGGGGAAGGTGGGGTAGGACTGGACCAACAGCTAGACTGTCTCATCCACAAAGAACGAGGTGGGGGGAGAAAAAGAGGGAGAAATGCTCCTGGAGGTGGGGGGATGAGATACACATCCCTCCCTGTTTAACACCTGGCATCGAGACCCCTCCCTGCCCACACTTCCATCTCTTGCCAGGCTTAGCTAATCACAGAGCTACTTACAGAAAGATCCACTCAATATGCAGATTGATGTATTGTTTTGTGCTTTGGAATGTATAGTTTTCTGTCTCAATTGCTCTTCTGTCTACTTACCTGGAAGCTTTCCTGGGAAGTATCCCCTTCCCCAAGAAGTGTTCTCCAAACCAGAGAGAACTGCTATTGCCTCTGTGATGAAAGCCAGTCTCAGATGGGCATGGTGGGCACACGCCTTTAATCCTAGCACTCAGGAGGTAGAGGCAGGCCTGGTCTACAGAGTAAAGTCCAGAACAGCCAGGGCTACACAGACTTAAAAAAAAATAAAACAAAACAAAAATCCATAGATGTTTAAGACTCAATGTAATGATCATTTATTAGCTCACTACAGTCTTCCCAAACGTTTATGAATATCAGAATCACCCAGAAGGTTTGTTAAAACTCAGATTGCTGACATCGATATAAAGTTTCAGTACGGACCAGGTGTGGTAGAACACATCTTTAATCCTAGCTCTTGGGAGGCAGGTCTTTGTAACTTTGAGGCTAGCCTGGCCTACATAGAAAGTGAGACCCTGTTTAAAACAAAACCAATTTTCTGATTCTGATCTAAATGAAGTGGAAGAATTCTCACTCTAATGAGATCTCAGATATTGACTCTGCTGCTAACCCAGGGAAAACACTTAGAGAATCATTAATTTAGTACAAAATCCTAGGATTCCTGTATATGGCGGGTGTTTATGTCAACGTGTTCACTTCCTGTCATGAGGACATGCCTAGACCGGGTGTTGAGTGTTCAGTACTCAGTAAACTGGACTCAGGCGTTGTCACCTCAGAGCTTCCAGGCAACTGGAAGAGACAAACTCAGCAAATAAACATCCCATGAGCAATACAGCGACAGAGGCCTGTTAGATGGAGCCCGCGTAAAGCAGGAAGGAGAGAATGCCTGCACATGGTCCTCTGAGCTCCACCCGTGCACTGTGGCATGTGTGCACATACACATGCACACACTGAATAAACGTAAGAGAAAACGTAAGAACAAACTGTGACAAATGCTCTGATAAGAAAGTTTAGGGATGAACGTCAAAATTGATTCGACCGCTTGCTCAGATAAGACCTTTGAGGGAAGGGAAATTTATACAAGCTTTTTATTTAAAAAAAAAAAAAAAGCCACTTTGACACTGTGCCTCTTAGGCTGGCCTCCTACTCCTGGCCTCAAGCAATCCTCCTGCCTCGGTGTCTCAAGTAGCCGGCACTACCACCCCTACCTCATACAGCATACTTTCAACAAACAGCTAGTGGGACACTTACTATGTTGTCTTGCTTTCCATTTTAACTTTGCTTTAAAAAAAATACTAGAGATTGAATTTAGAACCCCGTAGATATCAGGCAAGGGCTTTGCCACTTGTAAAGACGTGAGTTCGATCCTCACCACCACATAAACCAAGTACTGTAGTCCAGGCCTATGAACCTACTACTGGGAAGGCTCCAAGAGGATCAAAAGTACAAGAACCTCCTTGGCTACGTATAGCCATGGAGATAGAAGGCTGTGTTTCAAAAAATAATAAAATTAAATTAAAAAATGTCCTCAGCATGGTACAGAGCAGGTCCTTGGTAGGTGTCTAAAGAATAAATAGAAAGATGGTGGATCATGCAAAGAATGGATGAAATATAGGAATTCAGACACATTCATGCATGCTGTCTTACTTAGGGTTCATTGCTGTGAACAGACACCATGACCATGGCAACTCTTATAAAGAAAAACATTCAGTTGGGGCTGGTGTACAGTTTCAGAGGGTCAGTTCATTATCATCGTGGCAGAAAGCATGGCGGCATGCAGGTAGACATGGCGCTGGAGAAGGAGCTGAGAGTTCTACATCTTGATCAGAAGGCAGCAGGAGGAGAACTGTGTGCCACATTGGCTGTAGCTTGAGCATATATAAGACCTCAAAGCCCGCCCCCACAGTGACGTGCTTCCTCCCACAAGGCTACTCTAACGCCCCTCTCCCTATGGCTAAGCATTCAAACACTTAAATCTATGGAGGCCATATCTATTCAAACTACCACACATGGGTAAGTGGATGGGTGGATAGATGGATAGACCAACAGGTGGATAGATGGATAGATGAATAGATGGTTGATGGTACCAGAAGCAACACACACAGAAGCGTCAGTAGGCAGCAGGGATGGGGGCCCAACGCCACATTGCTGCCCACAGCAACCTGAGTGGTTCTTTTGTTTGTTTGTTTTTTCAAGACAGGGTTTCTCTGTATGGTCCTGACTGTCCTGGAACTCACTCTGTAGACCAACTCGCATCAAACTCAGAGATCCGCCTGCCTCTGGCTTGAGTGCTGGCAGTGAAAGAGGTTTCTCTCCCTTCCCATGTGTCTGTAATTTCCTCTGAGTATCTTGCCCCCTAACCCAGGTTTCTGGTGGCACCAATGAGTCAAAAATAGAAACTTAGCTCACTCCTTTAGTTATTTCCCAGTCCCGGCCATCATGTCAGGTGGCCCACAGTAACTACCCTGCCCTGGCTTTAGTCATTGTCATAGCATAGCTCCAGTCCACACAACTGCTGTCACCTCCCATGTATCTGTATCCACCAGCACAGCTATACCAAATGCTTGCTATCTACTAACCATCAGGATACACATGCTCTCTGGGACAGTCAAAGAAACCTCGGGGCTCAGGGGATGGTGAGATTCTTGCTCTGATAATTTATCACATTAAAAAAAATCACTTTGGGCTGGAGTTATGGCTCGGTGGTTAAGAGCACTGACTGTTCTTCCAGAGGACCTGAGTTCAAATCCCAGCAACCACATGGTGGCTCACAGCCATCTGTAATGAGATCCAATGCCCTCTTCTGGTG
Organism: Apodemus agrarius; assembly: GCA_964023405.1. Taxonomy (NCBI): domain Eukaryota; kingdom Metazoa; phylum Chordata; class Mammalia; order Rodentia; family Muridae; genus Apodemus; species Apodemus agrarius. Next base: position 111,758,105 of record OZ030009.1, on the reverse strand, counting down.
TGTCTGAAGGGAGCAATGGTATATTCATATACAAAAAATAAATAAATCTTTTTTAAATCACCTTTTAAGTGAATGTTTTCTCTAAAAATGTGGCTAGGCCAATTAAGTAGCAAAGTTTATTTGGAGACTAAGTTGAATCACAATAAAGATAAGAAAATACAGAGACCCCTTGTAACTGTTAGGAAACAGAGTAGAGTTCTGACCAGGCTCTTCTCTTCTCTTCTCTTCTCTTCTCTTCTCTTCTCTTCTCTTCTCTTCTCTTCTCTTCTCTTCTCTTCTCTTCTCTTCTATTCTCTTCTCTTCCCTTCTCTTGAAGGAAACGCCAGGGAGGTGGCGCACACCTGCTTTGCTCTCGGACTCCTCATACTTGCTCCCAGTCTCATCCAAGCTACTGTGCTCCCCAGTCCTCCCCCTATGTCACGGAACTGGAATTCAGCAGGGAAATTCCAAAGGATCTGGAACTGTAAAGACAGAGTCCCTCTCTGTCTAAAGGGATTTTTATATAGAATCTTGGTGATGAAATTCCACAGAGATTGAAACTTCTTAAATATGAAGGACCTTAGCAGACAATTCTCAAGAGAGGCCAAGAGATTAACAAATTGAGTATGATCACCTAACCCCAATATCAGCTAAAGAAATGCAAAAGGAGATTCCATATGTCTGCATTTGCATAAATGTATAGTACACACATTCAAATGCCCCTATGCACACAAAGTTTCTTCGAGTGTTCCAGGATGTCCTGAAGTGATTTAAATTGTCCCAGCAGGATGAAATTGGCACAGTTCAGATGAACCCACTGGATACTATGTCTATAAAATGTCATATCATACCTTTGCCCAATGAAAGAGCAGGCTGGGAACTGGAGATGTAACACAGTTAGTAGAGCATATCATACAAAAGCCCTGGGTTCCATCCCCAGTAGTCCATAAACCTGGGACAGTGAAACACATCTGTAGTCCCCACATTTGGGAGGTGGAAGTGCATAGATCAGGAGCTCAATGCAATCCTCAACTACATAAGGAAAATAAGACTAGAAAGGGACACATATCCTGTCTTAGGAAGAAAGAGAGAGAGAGAGAGAGAGAGAGAGAGAGAGAGAGAGAGAGAGAGAGAGAAAGAGAGAAAGAAAAAGAAAGGAGGTGGGGCTGGTGTCTAACACTGTTTTTAACCCTAAGGGAATCACTTGAAATACAAAACCAAGAAAACAGAGATAAACAACAATCACCAGCTCAGTGCTAATCACAAAAGTGTGATTAGTGTTGGGGTCCAGGAGTTGCCCCACAAGCCACACAAACACTGATCTCAGTCACACAGGATGGCTTATTGAACACACACCTTAAGACTGATTGATCAGGACTACAGCTCAGAATTTGGGGGCTGAGCTACAACCCAGACCATTTCTCAGAGCAGGTTTATAAAGGGAAAAAAATCCACAAAAACCACCGTGAGCTCATACACAGATGCAGGAAGTGCTGCTCAGTGGTGGGCTCCGACTCAAGCCATTTTAGACAGAACAGTCCATATGGACCTTTAATTTGATGGGTCCTACGTGTAAAGCTTTGTGGAATTTCTTAAGATTAACAAATCTGATACAGCCAGGTGGTGGTGGTGCACGCCTTTAATCCCAGCACTTGGGAGGCAGAGGCAGGCACATTTCTGAGTTCAAGGCCAGCCTGGACTACAGAGTGAGTTCCAGGGCAGCCAGGGCTACACAGAGAAACCCTGTCTCTAAAAAGCAAAACAAAACAAAACAAAACAAAACAAAACAAAACAAAACAAAACAAAAAATCTGATACAGAACATAACAGAATATATGATCAGCGTGGCCTTACTCTGGGTCGAGTTATTTTTCTATGTCGATGACTGGCAGGCATGTCACAGCAACAATACGAAATATCTGGCAGGCGTAGAACAAAATGGCTACAGCTATGCCTGCAGATGGAGGGTAGACCTCAATAATTATGGCTCTGGGCAAAGGTAACGGCTGGAAACAGCTCTAAAGGTCATCAAGCAGAAGACACGCATTAGCAGAACCTGCTGTAGCCACACCCAGCTATGTGTCCTGCAGGCTTCTTTCCTGGGGACTATGTCAGCAGCGTTGTGTAGGCTGGAGGCTCCGGAGCTTACAAGGAAATCTCGTGATGGAGTTCCTGAGACCAAAACCAAGTTCTTGGATTTTCAGCGTCAGAGATGGCTTTCCTAGTGCACTAGTTATGAGTGGTTTAGGGGAAGACTTGACGTCCCTTTCTAGACAGCGTGGGGTTCGTTGTATGGCTACTGGGCCTAAGCTGTCCAGATGGTACTGAGACTGGGGGAAGAAAATTCAAGAAGGTTTCTCGGTGAGCATTGTGTGCGGATAAAAAGAAATGAAGAACACCTTGCTGGTTTTTGAAGACCATGGTGCAGTCTGAGGAAACAGCCTGAGCAACTAGAGACAGCAATTTGTTTTGAGAGGCCATCTACAATAAAAAAGTAAATAAATAAATAAAACCCCTTGGGAATAAAAAGGTTTCAGTTCCCCAGGGAAGCAGATTGGGCTCCTCAGATGGAGTTACTGACAATGGGATGTTAACCGTTGATGGCTCTGACAAAAAAATCTCAGAGCTGAGTTGGTTCCTGGAATTATCTCAAGGTCTCACCAAAGATAGTAAATCTATCATAGCAACCAATCAGAACCCAACCCATGTGACTTCCCCGGCACCCACCAATGAAGTTTTAGATTTCCTAACCTTTGCTAAAGTTCCCCTATCCTATCCTATCCTATCCTATCCTATCCTATCCTATCCTATCCTATCCTATCCTATCCTATCCTACCCTACCCTACCCTACCCTACCCTACCCTACCCTATCCTATCCTATCCTATCCTATCCTATCCTACCCTACCCTATCCTATAAAAACACTTCTGCCCCTTTGTCTGGAGTCACCGTGTTTGTAAGTGGCCGACCCCTGCATGCAGGCTTCTTGCTTTTGAGAAATAAAAACACTCTTGCCTGTTGCATATGTGAGTGGTGGTCTCCATACTGTGCTTTTGGACCTAACATTTGGTGTATTAGCCAGGAACCCTGTCCACCGCTGAGACCCTCGCCACATTGAGTGTTTGACAACTGACAATCTACAGTTCCATGGGAGTTGATTTTACTTGAAATCTATCTTCTAAGTACTTTAGATGATATTAACCACTATGTGCTATGGTAAGCAGGTGTTGGAGAAGCCATCTGTATTGTACAAACCCGATGCTTCTGCCACGAGGGTCTGGATACTAGAGAAGGTATCTATTCTGTAGGAACCAGCTACTGCAAGCTACAGGAGCCTGCTGAGTAGACCATATCAGGCAAACAAAGGGAGGTGGGGAGGGAGACTATGATGGTTTTAATATGCTTGGCCCAGAGAGTGGCTCTATGAGAAGGTGTGGCCCTGTTGGAGTAGGTGTGTCACTGTGAGTGTAGGCTTTAAGACTCTCATCCTAGTGCCTGGAGGTCAGTATTCTGCTAAAACCCTCAGATAAAGATGTGGAACTCTCAACTCCTCCTGCACCATGCCTGCCTGGATGCTGCCATGTTCCCACCTTGATGATAATGGACTGAACTCTGAACCTGTAAGGCAGCCCCAATTAAATGTTGTTCTTGTAAGACTTGCCTTGGTCATCGTATCTGATCACAGCAGTAAGACCTGGATCTCGGCCATGAGAGTTCTGTCTCGGATGCGCTACCCCAGCCCCATGGCTGGCAGTGGCTCATTACAGACACTCTTCCTATTCTCTGCAGAGTTCTCACTCTTACTTGCCAATCCCTCCTTACTCTGATCAATAGTATAGTTAATAATTTATTAGGTAAAATTCCCCTATCCTAACTACTTTATGGCTTCTCTTGTCTGATTGGAACCTAACTAGTAGAAGAACTATGATATACAATTTAGTCTCTCTGAGTGATTAAATATTAAAGTGTAAGTAGCAGGTGGACTGTAACATATAGAAGAAGCCATTCTTTAGAACAAAAGAGAAGAATGAAATAGGTTCTGAGTTGGGCATACTGGTACATGCTTATAACCCCAGCACTTAGGAGACATGGGCAGGAAGATCAGGAGCTCAAGACTATATACTAAGTTCAGGTCAGCCTGGGCTACAAGAAACCCTGTCTCAAAAAGCGAAATGAAATACAGCAACAATAGTAGATGCTTGAGAGTTGAGAGCACTTACTGCTTCTGCAGAGGAGCCGGGCTTGCGTCTCAGCACCTACCTGACCATACACAGCATCTGCACCTCTAGTTTCTGGGGATCTCAGGCCCTCTACTGGCTGCTGAAACATCTGCACCCACATGGTGCACATACACAATGGCAAGCAATTAGTCAACACATTGAAAAGAATAAATCTTAAAAACAACAACAAAAAGAAATAGATGCTGAAAATCCCAGGTAGTCTAATAATTTGAATAATTAATCCCCAAACCTAAGCTAGCTTTAGTTTATTTTTGTAGTGTTTAACCAAAAGAGACAGTAGAGTCTGACTCTGAGAGACGCTGTCTCTGCACATCTCTATCATCTCATCAGATCCACCTTCAACGTTTTCCGCTCTTCCTTGTGTAGCAGGAGGTTAGCTGAAGAATAGCATAAGCCCCTGCCTTCTAGGTCAGTTCTGCTAATCAGTGACGCTACAAGACATGAGAGGTGTCAAGGCGTTTACTGTCCCAGCTCTTTCCCTAAACTCCCACCCTGCTCAAACCCGCTCCCCCCATTCCACCCCACCCCTCCACTCCCACCCTACCTCCTCCTTCACTCTCACCCTACCCCCCATTTTCAAATGCCCACCTACCCCAGCCTTCAAGTGCCCCACCCCCACTCTCACCCCTGCCTTTACCCCCAACCCCCACTCCCTCCTCTTCCACCCACCCCCACCCCCATCCCTCCTACCTTCACCCACTTCCCAACAGACTGCCTGGCAGGCATCAGTACATTCTATCTCCCCAAAATTCCCTGTCTGCCCTTCTCTTCCAGAACAGCTTTCTGCTGATGTCGGTTCAGGCCTCCTGGGAGGACAACGCCATCCTGGGACACTGGCCCCAAGTCCTCGCAGAGTCTCAGTCATTTGTTACTTTAACTTCCCTGGAGCTTCTGTAACAGTCCCTGTGTCAGACTCCTCAGAGGGCTGTAGGAGCCTCCGCTGATACCCCAGCAGAGGAGGGGAGTTAAGGTTTAGGATGCTTCAAGAGAGATGGCACTTTCTGACATACATAGTCAAGTGAAGTAAAATTTAAAAAAAAATCTTTTAGAGACGGGCTGTTCAAGTTATGGATTCATATTATTCCACAGTTTCCTTATTAACTGAGAGGGAGATTGTGAAAAGAACTTCCTCAATCAGAACGAAGGATTTAAAACTCTCAGGGCTGGGGAGATGGCTGGACGGCTTGGAGTGCTTGCTGCCGCCGAGCCAACAACCGAAGCCGGACCCCCAGGACGCACACTGCAACCGTGTTACCGTCCTGGATGTGAGTCTAGACCGCAGACACTTCAGCTGCCAGGTTCTCGTGCCTGCGCCCCTAATTATTCGTTTTTATTTTATGTGTATGCGGGCTCTGCCTCCATGTCTGTCTGTGCACCACATAGATTCTTGGCGCCCACAGAGGCAGAAGAGGGCACCGGATCCCTTGGTCATTGTAAGCAGCCCCGTGGTGGCTGGGAACGGAATCCAAATCCTCCGGTGGAGGAGCCAGTTCTCTTACCCACAGAGCCGTCTCTCCAGAGTGTACCTCGTATGAATTGTGCAGAGATGTGTGGAAAGTTACAGGAAAGGGAAGAGCTTGTTAAGGGAGATGCCCCAGACCTTCCCAGTGGCCTGGCACCCACGGAACATTGACATAGGACCCATCTCCACGTTCATGAACGTCCCTCTTTCTCAAACATGCTCTGAAGGCGGGCAGCTGGGCTCGGACCGCTCTCTTGTTTCCTCTTTCCTGCTGCAATTAATATGTTAACTCCTGCTCCCTTCCTATTCTCCTGCCTCAAAATGTGAAAATCAAATCCTGCAAATTGTCCTCTGACCTCCATACAAGTATACTACCTACACTGTGGCATGTGCCGCACACACTTACACAAAACAAATGAATAATGTAATTTAAAAAGTTTTTAAAGGGGGAAAAAAACTCTTAGAAATCCCAATTTCTCTAGATAGCTTCAGTCACAGTGAGACAGACATCTGTCCCTACAACAGGGACATAGTTAATTAACTTACAATCATAGTATTGTAAGGGTCCATGATTCATCAAAGAATGACACCCTAGACTCAAATAGTATATAAATGCAAAGTGTTTTAGTCTGCAGAAGTCCAGCATCCCAGAGTCTCCCCATGACCAAGATAGAGAGACAGCCAAGTGAGCTCGCAGGCCTGGTTGAAGGGGATTCTGGGTAGGTGACCTTTATCCTGCTCCATCTCCAGGGGCATTCCGGGGTGTGAGGTCTGGAAACTCCTGCTGAGGAAGTCTGGGGTTTTGTGTTTTAGAAAGAGAAAGGAAGAACCAGGAATATGTTTGATAGAGGTGTGGGATGGTGCAGGAGAAGGGGGGCCTCTATGGTTCCACCTGAGGCACCCCTTCCCCCTGAGGGACGTTCAACAGATATAGTATGGAATAGAGTTTACTTACGGCATGGGAAGGGGGGTTGATGGAGCAGAGACAGAGGGGGGAGGGGAGGGGGAGACAGAGCAGGGAGGAGGGAGGGAGAGGGAGAATGTAGAGGAGTAGAGCTATGAAGAGTTGGAGAGAGAGATGTGGGAGGGGAATGGGGGAGAGACATGGGCAGAGGAAAGAGGGCAGGAGCAACAGAGTGAGGAGGGGGCCAACAGCCCCTTTTATCCTGAGTCAGGCATACCTGGCTGTAGTCAGGTAACTGCAGGGCAGATCCTAGAAGGAATGCTAACACAAGGTAGGTGGCCTTTCTTTATCTCACTCCATCACCAGGGTGATGGGGGCTGGAAACTGTCACTTGGGAGGTCTGGAAACTTGCTGACCCATTGTCCTTGCTTCAGGCCAAGTGGTGGGGCAGCTTCTAATGGCAGGACAGTTTGAGTAGCTGCCTGAAGCCTGGGTTTTTTTTTTCTAGTAACTGACTTCCCTGGTCTTGCCTGGACTTGCCCAGTTCTCAGGCCTAGACTGCCAACTTAAAGCCCTTCATGGAGTCATGGAGTCAGCCTGTCTCATCATTATAGCATGTTAATTATGATTACAGCAATTCAAATAGTGAAGAGTTTATAGTGTACTAGGTGAGAAGGTAAGGCATGTAATGTGTGCCTATTATAATTTCATTTAGGTTAAATGTGAACAAATACATGTGGGGCAAAAAAACTTGTAAAAAAAATGTTTTCACCCAAATGTATAGCAGTTATTATTAGGGAGTGAGTTTAGGTGGGGTGGGAGACTATTTTCCTTCTTTAAAAAGTGTACTATTATTTATATATATTTATTTGTAGTGTGGGCGAGCAGTACTTGAGAGCTGTGATGTGCATGTGGAAGGCAGAGGACAACTGGGGGAGTTAGTTCTCTCCTTCCACCATGGCCATCCTGGGGAATTGAACTTAGGTCTTCAGACCTGGTAGCAAGCGCCTTTAGCCACAGAACCATCTCACAAGTCCCAAGACTATTTTCCTTTTTAGGCAGAGCTTAGTTTCTGAGGAGAACACTCATCCCATGCTGCTTCCTGTGCCAAGAACAACCTGACCTTGGCAGCTCCCGCCAAGGGATAGGCCTCCTCTGATACACTATTGGCCAGGCTAGCGGTGGAACCCTAAGCAAAATGTCCTGGTACTCTCCAGAAAGGGGTAGTGTGAGCCAGAGGTTGTGGGCACACTTGTAGTTCCAGCACTCTGCAGGGTTGGGAGTTTAAATGCAGTCTGGACTGTTTAGTGAGAAACTGCCCAAAGAAAAGAAGGAATTGCTGGGCGGTGGTGGCGCACGCCTGTAATCCCAGCACTTGGGAGGCCGAGGCAGGCGGGATTTCTGAGTTCAAGGCCAGCCTGGTCTACAGAGTGAGTTCCAGGACAGCCAGGGCTACACAGAGAAACCCTGTCTCAGAAAAAAGAAAAGAAAAGAAGAGAAGAGAAGAGAAGAGAAGAGAAGAGAAGAGAAGAGAAGAGAAGAGAAGAGAAGAGAAGAGAAAAGCCAGGCGTGGTGGCGCATGCCTGTAATCCCAGCACTTGGGAGGCAGAGGCAGGCAGATTTCTGAGTTCGAGGCCAACCTGGTCTACAGAGTGAGTTCCAGGACAGCCAGAGCTATACAGAGGAAACCCTGTCTTGAAAAGCCAAGAGAGAGAGAGAGAGAGAGAGAGAGAGAGAGAGAGAGAGAGAGAGAGAGAGAGAGGGGAGGGGGGGGGGGGGGGGGGGAGGGGGGAGGGGAGGGGAGGGGAGGGGAGGGGAGGGGAGGGGAGAGGAGGGGAGAGGAGAGGAGAGGAGAGGAGAGGAGAGGAGAGGAGAGGAGAGGAGAGGAGAGGAGAGGAGAGGAGAGAAGGGAAGAGAAGAGAAGAGAGGAAGAAGGAAGGGAGGGAGGGAGGGAGGGAGGAGGGAAAGAGGGAAAGGAAGTGAAAAAGAACAACCTAGCTTAATACCCCTCTTCCTTGCCACGGGCCTGCCTTTCTCTGAGTTTTTTGATAGGATTGAGATGTCTGCTTCCCCGTGGCTACTGGTCCCTAGGGGGTCTATGTCTGCTCTGGCTCTGTGGAGAATGTGGACAGGTTCCTCTGCTAGGAAAACCTAGCCATCTCCCTGGGGCGGGGCAGGCAAGGTGCTGTAGGGAGGGTCTTGGTGTGTCTATAGGTTTTATTTTGTCGGGCTTATCCAGGTCAGTTTTCTGCTTCCTTTGCAGTTGTTTACTTCTCTCCAGAGATAGGCAGCTATGGTGTTTGAATGAAAATGGTTCCCATAGGCTCATATGTTTGAATGCTTGATCCACCGTATGTGGATCTGCTTGGGAAGGATTGGGAAGAGGTGTGACTTTGTTGGAGAAGGTGTATCACTGGGCTGTGCTTTGAGATTTCAAAATCCAACTCCTTCCCAGTTAGTGCTCTGCACTTTGACCTTGTGGGTCAGATGTAAGCTCTCAGCTACTGCTCCAGCATCATGCCTGCCTGCCTGCCTGCTACTGACTTCCCGCCCACACACAATAGTCACAGACCCAACTCTCTGAACCTGTAAGCCCCTGTTAAACACTTTCTTCTATAAATTGACTCGGTCATGGTGTCCCTTCACAGCAATAGAAAAGGAACTAAGATAGCAGCCTTCACACAGCACAGACCCGGGGGTGCGGCAAAAGCCTTCCTCTTGCCCTAGCTTCCCTGTCCCTCCTCTGTCTGATTACAGCCTTAGAGCTTGCCCCAGCTATGTCCAGTTCTAGGAAGGAACAGCTTGCTCAGCTTCCAGCACACATGCCCTGACCATTCCTGACAGGTCAGTTTGCCCCTAATTCTCCCTACAACAACTCCAGTGCCCAGAGCTGGAGATCAAGACAAAAGAGGCAAAAGAAAACAACCTAAAGAACCCACTTCAGCCAAGTGGTGGTGGCGCACACCTTTAATCCCAGCACTTGGGAGGCAGAGGCAGGCGGATTTCTGAGTTCGAGGCCAGCCTGGTCTACAGAGTAAATTCCAGGAGAGCCAGGGCTACACAGAGAAACCCTGTCTCAAAAACCAGAAAGGAAGAAAGAAAGAGAGAGGGAGAGAGAAAGAGAAAGAAAGAAAGAAAGAAAGAAAGAAAGAAAAGAGAAAGAAAGAAAAAGAACCCACTTCAGCTCTTGGACTCTTCATCCCTGAGAGTGGCCACAGGCGGCCACTACTACCCACGGACAGTCTATTTGAGAAGGTAAAGGCCCTACTGCTAAATATTGTCTATAGGTTCATGTGTTTAAACTCTTGCTCAGTGAGTGGGGATGTTTTAGAGAGTTATGGGTCTAGTTAAGCTGAATTGCATAGCTGAGAGAATGCCTGCAAGATGGTTTTTACTTCTGAGTCCAGCCCAAATTCTCTATTCTCTGATCTTCCAAAATATGAACAGCTATGTTGCAAAGCTCCCAATACCACAGGCTGAGCTGTGTGCGCTGAGACTATAATTCAAAATAAACTTCTCCTTCCTCAAGTTGCCTCTGACATGCATTTTATCACAATAAGGAAAGCAATAAGAAAAGAAAAACAATGCGGGGGTGGGGGTGGGGGGGGTGGGGGAGATGGCTTAGCGGTTAAGAGCACTGGCTGTTCTTCCAGAGGCCCTGAGTTCAAATCCCAGCAACCATACAGTGGCTCACAACCATTTGTAATAGGATTCGATGCCCTCTTCTGGTGTGTCTGAAGACAGCATCAGTGTGATTATCATGAAATAAATAAATCTTTTTTGAAAGAAAGAGAGAAAGAAAAAGAAAGAAAGAAAGAAAGAAAGAAAGAAAGAAAGGAAGGAAGGAAGGAAGGAAGAAAGAGAGAAGGAAGAGAAGAGAAAAGAGAAAAGAAAAGGAAAGAGAAAAGAAAAGAAAAGAAAAGAAAAGAAAGGAAAGGAAAGGAAAGGAAAGGAAAGGAAAAGAAAAGAAAAGAAAAGAAAAGAAAAGAAAAGAAAAGAAAAGAAAAGGAAAGAAAAGAAAAGAAAAGAAGGGCTGGAGAGATGGCTCAGAGGTTAAGAGCACTGACTGCTCTCCAAAGGTCCTGAGTTCAAATCCCAGCAACCATATGGTGGCTCACAACCATCCTTAATGAGATGTGACTCCCTCTTCTAGAGTATCTGAAGACAGCTACAGTGTACTTATATATAATAAATAAATAAATCTTAAAGAAAAGAAAAGAAAGGCAGTGCATATAGAGGAATAATGAGATCTCCCTTTCCGCCCAAGCCCTCCTTATCCTCCCCGCAGCCGTTGTAGGCAGCTTGGCAGAGAGGACCACAGGTGTGGCCCTGTTCCCTCTCCTTGCTCCTGTGTGGCTGTGTGGCTCTCTGCTCTCTAGCCTGCTGAATCAATTATTGATAGGTTAGAGCCAGGAGAGAAAGCTGCTCCCAGCCTCCACTTTTCTTGTTCTACCTGCCTGGCCTGACACAGTGACACTGACAGTCAGCCTTTGGCCTGGAAACCATCTGGGGTCTCCTTGATACTCAGGTTCTCAGTTGGTAGTTGTAGGATGGAGCCTGAGAGTCTGGATTTCTAACAAGTGCGATGGTACCAGGGTCCCAGATATGAAGTCTATGTTCCAGGAAAGATTATAAGAGCCCCTGGTGTAGGAGTTAGTCACTCTGTCCCACTATCTCTCAAGCAACAGCCCCCATCTTTATTGTCTATTGTCATAGTCCTGGCCGTGCCTGGGCTCACCTGAGTCTGCCTGTGTCCCCCTGTTAGTATTGTGCCCCTGGTATAAGGACTCTTTATAGCCTTAATCCCTACCATGGTAGATGCTCAACAGCTTGTTGAATAAATAAACAGATAGCTCTTGAAGGTAATTCACAATAGGCATAGATGGTTAATGTCTAAGGCAATATCTTAGTTAGGGTTTTACTGCTGTGAAGAGACACCATGACCATGGCAATTCTTATAAAGGACAACACTTAATCAGGGGTGGCTTATACAGTTTCAGAGGTCCAGTCCATTATCATCATGGCAGGAAACATGGTAGTGTGCAGGCAGACATGGTGCTGGAGGAGCTGAGAGTTCTGCATCTGGATCTGAAGGCTGTAGCTAGAATTGATTAATGGTTCTTAAATTGCCAGCAGTGGCAGTGAGAGTTCCTTGATGCTGCCCCAATGTTGTGGATTCTTGAATGAAACACACACACACACACACACACACACACACACACACAAACATACACACACAGCCTTTTTTTTTTTAAAGATTTATTTATTTATTATATGTGAGTACATTGTTGCTGTCTTCAAACACTCCAAAAGAGGACATCAGATCCCATTACGGATGGTTGTGAGCACCATAAGATTGCTGGGATTTGAACTCAGGACCTTTGTAAGATCAGTCAGTGCTCTTAACTGCTGAGCCATCTCTCCAGCCCCAGAGACTTAGTTTTAATATGCCCTAAGCAGCTCAATGGGGGAGGGGTGTAAACCTGAACCATCTTAACTTATCGGGCCCCCTGAATGAACCACTCAGAGACAGAATTGATGCAAAATGCATGAAGAATTTTTATTAAAACCAGCATGCTGGGCTGCCCTGCACACAAAGAGAGAACAACTCCGCGTCTTGTACTGTGCCGGCTTTTATACCCTCCTCAGGGTGCCGCCATTAAGCACAATGTGATTGGCAGAACAGTGTTACATTCAAACTAACTGGTTGTTAGGTGATGAGGTAGGTGGCCAACAGTCAGTCCTTCGGAATGCGTCCCAACCCTTAGGTCAGTCTCCTCCTCCCCCTTGTGGTCTGAGGAATGCAACCCAGCCTCTGACCTTTTTAAGGTTCCTGAGTTAACTCATTCCCCCCTTATCTTTGTGCATGCTTCAATCCTGAAGCAGTTGCTGGTATTCTGATCTCTAATAAGACCAGAGTGGAAGTCCTGGTGGCTGCCCCAGCCATCTCTAACCCCAACAGAAGGGAGACAGTGAGTGCCATAACAGGTTTGGTGAATGTACAAGGCGGGGGTGGGGGGTGGGGGGGAGGTGAAAGGAACCAGAATCCAAGGGTAACACCAAGCAGTCACGATCAAGTTCAAGTGATCTTGATTGAGTTTGAGCAGTGTCCATCTTCTGTACCATACAGCAGGGGTCTGGAGAGCAGAGCATCTGCAGGTTTGACATGGGAAGCATGCACACAGGCCGCAGTACTGTCCACCTTGAGGCCTGTGGAAGTGGCTAGCAGTGCCAGGAAGGGTCTCTTTCATCAGGGTTCCAGCAACTGTTCCTGAAGCCTCCTTACACAGATCCAGTCACCTGTCTGGAAGCAGTGAGGGGTCTCTGGCATGCCTGGAGCATTTAAGGCCAACAGTTTGAGCCAAATCTCACGTTGTAGGACACCTCCTGGGAGGGCTCAGTGAACAAACAAAGGAGTTGGGGGTATCAAAGAGGATCTCAAGGGGGGAGGTCAAGTTAAAATGGCAGGGACTGTTCACAAACAAGGGGAGAGGCACCACCCAGCCTGAGCCAGTCTCCAAGGTCAATTTAGCTAAGGTCTCATAGGGTTTTGGGGGGGGGTGTTTTGTTTTGTTTTGTTTTTTCCGAGACAGTGTTTCTCTGTGTAGCCCTGGCTAACCTGGAACTCACTCTGTAGACCAGTCTGGCCTCGAACTCAGAAATCCCACCTGCCTCTACCTCCCAAGTGCTGGGATTAAAGGCGTGCGCCACCACTGCCCAGCTTCTCATAGGGTTTTGTTTATTTTCTCTACCTGTCTTGAGCTCTGGGGACAGTACGTCTAATAATGTTTCCAATTAGTTCCCAATATCTCTGTCCATTTCTGACTTACCTTAGAAACAAAAACAGGACCATTGTCTGATCCAATTACCTTGGGCACTCTGAAACTTGGGAAAATTTCTTCTAACCCTGGCAGCTGTTTCCTGATTCCTGGGGAAAGTCTCAACCCATCTAGAGAAAGTATCTACAAACACTAGAAGGAATTTATAACCATATCCTCCTGCCTTAGCTTTTATAAAATCTCTTGATATACTCTAGGCTGTTCTCTTCTAGGTCTTTTGCCTTGTTTACTCTTTGCTGCATACGCATTCACTTGCTGGCATACCTTTTACTGTTTTACTCTTTCTCTGGTCCAAAACCTGAGTCATAAATATATACTTTAGGTCCCTTAACTGCCAGGACAAGGTTTTTAATCCCCTAAATGAGTGCATCTGTGCATTTTGACCTAGTGAGTCTTTGACTTACTTTCTGGGGAGGATAGTTCTCCCTTTTTGTGTGTGCCTTCTCTTGGTAATAGTTGGTAGGGTGGCTAGCAATCTGAGTCCTTTTTTTCTTCAGCATATTTTAAGTGAGGTCAACTCTTAATTCAGTCCCATTTCCCAGTGGGTGTCTCTTACAGGCCCATAACCAGTATAGGCTCCTGCATATCCACTCCTGGAGCCACTTGCTCTGCCTGGTTATTGCCCACTGAGTCTCTTCCCTTCTGACTTCCTGGGCAGTGAATAATACTCACAGTTGTCAGCTTCATTAGGGCATCTAAGAGGTCCAAGATTTCCTGTCGGTCTCCTCTGATGCGAGCAGTCCTCTTGGCATATATCCCTGTGGACGTGGGCTGTGGCAAAGGCATACCTGCTATCTGTGTGGATGTTGATTTTCTTGCTGGCTCCAAGTTCCAAGGTCTTGGTGAGGGCAATTAGCTCCACTTTCTGCGTTGACGTGCCGGGAGTAAAGATTCTTCTACCCAGATGACATTTGTGCCGTTCACCACAGCAGCACCTGCTTGTCTCTGACCTTCATGGAGAAAACTGCTCCTGTCTGTAGCCACTTTTAGCAGGGGTCACTCTCTCTTTTTGGGCCAGTTAGCTGCAGCCCATTGGGCAGGAAGTATATCTGGTCCCCCATTTTGGAGAGTATGTCTTGTTCCAACAGAGGGTAGGGACAGTCTGGGGTGACCCTAAATGAATGGGCTACCCATCCTATCCCTGGGTCCACTGTTCTTCGGGTAGTCCATGAATACCATGGTGCCAGCGACTTCTTGGACCCTAGATCTTTTCTTGGAAACAAGGACATTTGCTTGGAGGACCAAGTGTTGCGCCCCTGTGTCCACCAAGAACTGAGTGGACTTCTCTTCCACTCTCAGAGTTATCTTGGGTTGGGGAAGGTGGTCAGAACCCCATCTCCCCTCATCAGTCTTCACACAGGGCTAACACCTTTGCCATTTGAGGGCATTTTCCCCAAGGTCTGGGAATTCCTGCTCCCAGCTTCTATTTTTTAGGGCACACTCTGGCTCAGTGGCCTCTCTCCTTTCAGTATGCACACTAGTCCTTTTCTGTCTCTCTTCTCTGCTTTTTCTAACTATTATAGCCAAGACTCTCTGTAGCTTCCTTCTCTGTCATTTTCTTCTTCTTTTCCATTTCTTCTTTCCTCTGTCTCCCTGTCTCAGCAAACTGCACTAAATCTCTCTATAGACCTTCTCAACAACCTGCACTAAATCTCTCTATAGACCTTCTCAACAACCTGCACTAAATCCCTCTATAGACCTTCTCAGCAACCTGCATTAAATCCCTCTAGCCTCTAAAGCTTTTTTTCTGATATCTCTACTAGCCTGGTCTATAAAAGCCATTGTCACAGTAGCTTTATATTTCTTGCCCCTGGGGTCATAAAGTGTATATTGGCAGAATGCCTCTATAAGCTGCTCTAGAAAGGCTGCAGGTGACTCATCTGGTCCCTGTTTAACCTCACATATCTTGGTCAAATTTATGGGCTGCCATGCCCTCAAGACCTGCCAATGGAGTCTGGTGTTGGTCCTTCAGGTGCTTCTTACCTTTTGTCTGAGGGGGTATTCTTTTTTGGGTTCCTGTATTACAAATAAAACAGTCTCAAAGAGATTAATCAGTCTCTTGGGAAATATGCCCTTAGTGAGAGAGACACTGTGGTATCAGGGTAGGTGGTCTCAGGTCTCCTCCTGCTCCACTCCTATGGTCCTTTCTAAATATAAATTGAGCATAATTATTACCATTTTGTAAATTATAAACTATAAGATAGACCTAACACCCAGTCTATCATCTTTGTCAATCAAACAGAACCTTTGTCATCTGTACTATCTTAAAAGACTGTAAGAATTAACACCTGCCGGGCGTGGTGGCGCACGCCTTTAATCCCAGCACTTGGGAGGCAGAGGCAGGCGGATTTCTGAGTTCGAGGCCAGCCTGGTCTACAGAGTGAGTTCCAGGACAGCCAGGACTACACAGAGAAACCCTGTCTCGAAAAACCAAAAAAAAAAAAAAAAAAAAAAAAAAGAATTAACACCTAACTCATGTCTTGGCTATAAATTTTATGTCATCTGAAAACCATCTATTTAAATCTATATCGGCTTTCTCAAAATTAAGCAGTGTGGGCTGCCTACAAGACTAACAGTCTTAAATCCCATCAGAAATCCAAGAGTGACCAATATTAACTGAAAATATATAGGAAGTTTAACACAGCTACTAAGACTTAGCCAAATGATAGAGACCGCTGAACACCTGGACAGTTTATACTTCAAAATGTTGGAGGATCGGTCTTCAGCCTTCTGGCACATGAAAATCTGACAGACTTATAGAATCAGGAATTATTAAGGACGAGTCATTCTGTCTTGGCAGATATCAAGCTGTCCTAACCTGTTAGAGTGTCCTTTTTTTCTGGGCAGAGTTTGTCTGTAGATGAAGAGAGGCAATCTTTGCCTCCTGGCTGTCTCACCACAACAGAAACAGCTCTACTGATGCTCAGTTTCTTCTTTAAATCCAAGAAAGGGAAGCTGTCAGGAGCAGACTAGTCTCTACAACAACAGAAAAAAATAACATTAAACATCACATTCTGTGGATTTCTGACGTTTCTGAAAACCAACTATATGTAAAGTAATGTGGAGTGTTGTCTGTTAATTATCTTCAGCTATTTCTGACTAAAACCTAGAAAACACCCTAGCAATAAACTCAGAGTCTTATGTTTTTATTTTGCCCTAAACTCACAGGCTTAAACATCTCAGATCTGTAATAATAACAGCAAAGAAGGACTGGATCTAAATCCTGTACTTTCAAATTTTTAGTATTTATACAAATGAAAACCTTGATTTTGTATCAAATTCTGTACCAAATAAGAACTTATGCCTTGAACTTAATAACAATTATAAAGTTTTGTTTTGTTTTGCTTTGTTTTGTTTTTGGTTTTTTTTCGAGACAGGGTTTCTCTGTGTAGTCCTGGCTGTCCTGGAACTCACTCTGTAGACCAGGCTGGCCCCAAACTCAGAAATCCGCCTGCCTCTGCCTCCCAAGTGCTGGGATTACAGGTGTGCGCCACCACACCCGGCCCCAATTATAAAGATTTTTACCAGATGAAATTATGTCTATATAATCAATTTTATTTTCTCCCTGTTTCAAATCTGACCATTTCTATATTGTCTAGAAAGACGACTTAAAAATAATAACAACCAGCCAGGCGGTGGTGGCGCACGCCTGTAATCCCAGCACTTGGGAGGCAGAGGCAGGCAGATTTCTGAGTTCGAGGCCAGCCTGGTCTACAGAGTGAGTTCCAGGACAGCCAGGGCTACATAGAGAAACCATGTCTCAAAAAACCAAATAATAATAATAATAATAATAATAATAATAATAATAATAATAATAAACAATCCTCTCTGGCCCCAAATCCCAGGGAATTGGGTCAACGACTCTTTGTGACTTCTTCAAGCTGAATATGGGAGTTGAGATATGAAGGGGAGTGGTATTTTCTGTAATATAAATCTCAAAACAAGATTTTGGTATTACAAAGACAAATTTTTTGTTTGATATTTTAGAATCTAGTACTCTGGAGGTCTCCCTCTATCATTTTTGATCCAAATAGACTCTGGAAGATGTCCAGAGTCTAATCACCCTTTTTTCAAATTATTTTTTTTAAGATTTATTTATTATTATATGCAAGGACACGGTCGCTATCTTCAGACACTCCAGAAGAGGGCATCAGATCTCATTACGGATGGTTGCAAGCCACCATGTGGTTGCTGGGAATTGAACTCAGGACCTTCGGAAGAGCAATCAGTGCTCTTAACCACTGAGCCATCTCTCCAGCCCCTAATCACCCTTTTTAAGAACATAAAGACAAACTTTTTTTTTTTAAATCAGCACATCCTTGAGCCAGAAAATCCCTTATTTTGACCTTTCTCCCAGAGGAACAATATAACCACAAAGTTCAACATCACACCCATCATAATAATCTAAACAATTTAAAATAAATGAAATAAATTATCTGTACCAGCTTAAACCCAGAGTTCCGGTGCACCTCCTTGAGTGTCTTGTTAAGACTTATTTTCCCCACCAGGAGGTCCTCAGTATTCACGTATTCTGTCTCTCCTTTGTTCTAACTTGGCGCACTTGAATCACGTGACCTGATTTTGTTGCTCTGTAAGTCTAAGATCCCTACCACGAAACAGGGTTGCTTTTCAGTTGGTCCAAACAATGTCGTCAATCTAAGTCCAAAAACACAGAACAAGATACAAACCAACACAGAGAAAACAATCACCACACAGATAACCTGACCCTGCCATGGTCAGGCCCCTAGATCTAAGAACACAGAGCAAGGACAATCAACACACAATTTGCCCCTAGATGGGCCCAGTTTCAGACACCAGGTGCCCCTGCACAGGCTACAGGAACCAGATAAATCAGATTTCAGCAAAACTCGACTCTCACCGTTACTGCCTTGCCATTTACAGACAGAGAAGAGCCTTATCCAGCCCTCTCCAGGGCCTGAAGCATCTTCCAGATCCCCGCAGTCTTGACTCTAGC
Organism: Apodemus agrarius; assembly: GCA_964023405.1. Taxonomy (NCBI): domain Eukaryota; kingdom Metazoa; phylum Chordata; class Mammalia; order Rodentia; family Muridae; genus Apodemus; species Apodemus agrarius. Next base: position 111,739,707 of record OZ030009.1, on the reverse strand, counting down.
ACGTCTGCCAGTTGAACTCACCGCACCAGACAGGCTCTCTGAGCCCCAGACGCTTGCCAGCAAAACTGAAATTTCAGACAGGCTTACAGACTCAGGCTTTGACAAACTCTGAGACTGACAGAAAACAAACCTCAGTACCTCTGATTCCTCTTCTCAGAGGTTCCCACAGGAGGGTTCCCAGCCAACGCACCAAATGACCAAATGTAAAACCCGAACATCTTAACTTACCGGGCCCCCTGAGTGAACCACTCAGAGACAGAACCGATGCAAAACACATGAGGAAATTTTATTAAAACCAGAATGCTGGGGCCACTCTGCACATGAAGAGAGAACGACCCTGAGTCTTGTGCTGTGCAGGATTTTATACCCTCCTCAGGGCCGCCGCCATTAAGCACAATGTGATTGGCAGAACAGTGATACATTCAAACTAATTGGTTGTTAGGTGGTGAGGTAGGTGGCCAATGGTCAGTCCTTCGGAATGAGTCCCCACCCTTAGGTCGGCCTCTGCCTCCCCCTTGTGGTCTGAGGAATGCGGCCAAGCCTCTGACCTTTTTAAGGTTCCCTAGTTAACTCTTTAGGGGGCACTCCCAAACCTCCATGCAGTTACCACACTCTCCCCTCTGATATTCCTGAATTATTACTTACTAAGACCTATATTCCATCCTGGCCGCCCAGGCCCTCCTCGGCAATTCCCAACTCTTAAATGTTGGCTGTCTGTCTGTCCTGCACTTCTCAGGCATGATCTTTCTGCTTCCCCAGCTTCTACCTCTTCCTCAGTCCCCTTGCCCAGGAATCCTAAGGTCCTGCCTCTGTCTCTCTGCCCAACCATTGGCCACTGGCAACTCTATTTGCCGATCAGACCCAACTGGGGCCAGGAACCCTCAGTGTCTCTCGCGTGCAAATTCTCAGGCAGTTTTGAGAACGTATAATGCAAGTGTTAAACCAAATCCACAACAGAAGGCAGCAGAGGAGACTTCAAGGCCTGCCTCAGCAAGTTCACACCTACTCCAGTGAGGCCACACACCCTAATAGTGCGGCTCCCTATGAGCCTATGGGGGCCAATTACATTCCAACTACCACAGGCAACATTTCCTAGACTAATAATTAGAGCATTGATTCTGAAGATTAATAGATATTTGTTTGGGGAAGGAGGAAAGATTTTATAATCACTTAAACTGAGAAATACTGGATAGAAAATGAATACCCAAGGAACTCCTAATGAACTACTGACTGTGGCCAGTGTCTAAGAGAGAGATCCGGTGCACAGCATGAGCCTGCTTCTTGACCACAAAGTGCATCTCTGGAGAAACATCAGGTGAGATGAGTGTGCTGAGGGAGGTACAAGGAACGGTTGCAGCCCGGCACTCACAGAGGCATCATGGTCCAGTTAAATTAGCAAGCTTCCACTTCAACGAAGAGACCCTGTCTCAAAAAGAAGGCATCAAGGGCCAGAGAGATGGTTCAGCAGTTATGAGCACTTATTCTTTCAGAGGACTGGGGTTTTTGATTCCCAGCACCTAGGTTTGGCTCACTACCATCAGTAACTCCAGTTCCTGGAAACCAAGGTCCTCTTTTGACCTCCACAGACACTAAGTGATGCCCTTTTCTGGTGTGTCCAAAGAGAGTGACAGTGTACTCACATATATAAAATAAATAATTTTTTAAAAAAGATTCCCCAATAATATATATATATATATATACACACACACACACAAAAGAATAAGCCGGGTGGTGGTGGCACATGCCTTTAATCCGAGCACTTGGGAGGCAGAGACAGGCACATTTCTGAGTTCGAGGCCAGCCTTGTCTACAGGACAGCCAGGGCTACACAGAGAAACCCTGTCTTGAAAAACAAAACAAACAAACAAACCAAAAAGAATAATAAAAATAGAAGAAGCCACCCAATGTTGACTTCTGGTCTCCATATACACTTCTATACACACACACAGGATACACCCCAAACACACACAAGTTCATGGGAACAAGACAAAACTTGAGGACATTGCTTGAATTCGGCTGTGATTAGCACCAAAAGAAATCTGGAGGCAATTTATTAAGAAACACAAAGGGGCCAGGCAGTGGTGGCACAGTCCTTTAATCCCAGCACTTGGGAGGCAGAGGCAGGTGGATCTCTGAGTTCGAGGCCAGCCTGGTCTACAAAGTGAGTTGCAGGACAGCCAGAGCTACAGAGAAACCCTGTCTCGGAAAAAAAGAAAAAAAAAGAAAAGAAAAAGAAACACAAAGGGGTGGTGGTGGTGGTAGTGTATGTGAATGAAAACATATGAGTCAGAGGTCTCTCAGTCCTGCCTTTGTAATTAGGAAAATTGTCTCATGGGTCCAATAACAGACATCCCCTAGGGTACTTGTCACTAAGGTATTCAGAAGTGCTTGGAGATTTGGATGCAGCGATATATCCGTAAGGAAGGGAATGAGGATAGTATGTGATATGTGTCGTCTGTTTACCTCGTGATTATTCTTTCTAAATTGGGCCATGCTGGCCTCTAACTCATCATCCTTCTGCCTTGGCCTCCAGAATCCTGGGATTTATGAGCCACCATCTGTGACAACCGTCCACTCTTTGACCAGAGCAAGGATCAACGGTGTAGGTGCACCTACCACAAAAATGTATTCTTAGTGTCTGGCACCGGGTGGAGGAGAAAGCGAAGACACAGAAAGAGGCCGCCAACACAGAGCCTCCAGCATTCAAGAAAACCATCCTCACCTTTACTAGCAGCCCTTAGGAAGCAGAGGCAAAGGCAGAGGCTGGTGCAGCTCTGGGAGTTCAAAGTCAAGCTGGTCTACATAGTGAGTTACAGGCCAGATGGGGCTACACAGCCAGAGTGTCTGAAAAGAAAAGAAGGGAAAAGACAAGCGCTCCGTAGCTGTAGCCGCTGTGGAGGAGGACGACGCCTTTGGAAGTTGAGGCAGGAGGAGCAGGAGCTCAAGGTCGGCTACAGCTGTTCAAGGCAATCTGGGCTACGCGCCCCAGAAATGAAATTAAAACAAGACCAACAAAACAAAACCCCGGCTCACAATAGAATGATGAAATCACTCAACAGTTGAGCCTTGGCGATTTAGGTGTCATTGCCACCTTGTGGTAGTAACTTCAAACTGAGCCAGAATGCCAATTAAAAATTTTTTTAAACTTGTTTGCTTGTTGTGTTGGGAAGGTGAGTAGGGGGTGGGCCTGCCTCGGCCCCAGTAAAGTGTGAAGGTTGTGGGACAATCTGCCGGAGTCAGGACTCTCTTCCTCTTTGTGTGTTCCAGGGATCGAACTTGGGCCTTCAGGCTTAGCAACAAGCCCAGTTACTTCCTGAGCCATCTCCCAGCCCCCTTCCCAGACCCCTTCCCAGACCCCTTCCCAGACCCCTTCCCAGACCCCTTCCCAGACCCCTCCCCAGACCCCTCCCACTTTCTTTGAGATGGAGCTCACTTCACTGTATAGACCAGACTGCCCTCAAACCCACAGAGATCCACATCTCTTAAAGGCTGGAACTAAAGATATATGCCACTTTGTCAGGCTCCCTTTAAAAACAAACAAGCAATAAAAACAAACAAACGAGACTGACCTTCAGTCAATGGCCCAGAAGAGTTGTACATTTTGAGACTATCAAGAGGCCCGTGTGTGAATGTCATAGTTACGGGTCAATCACATGCTGTAGCCTTGGAGGCCACTGAGAAAGGCAGTAAAGGTGAACAAGCCGGCTTCAGTGCACTGTTTTCCATGATTTTTTTTTTTTTTTCGAGACAGGGTTTCTCTGTGTAGCCCTGGCTGTCCTGGAACTCACTCTGTAGACCAGGCTGGCCTCGAACTCAGAAATCCGCCTGCCTCTGCCTCCCAAGTGCTGGGATTAAAGGCGTGCGCCACCACCGCCCGGCTTGTTTTTCATGATTTTAAGTAGTATATTTTAAGATAGCAAAAGGTTTATCATGGTAAAGCACACACTAATAACATAGTCATCCATTTAATATATTTGTATTTGTTTTGAGGCAGGATCTCTCTATGTCACCAAAACAATTCTCTTGCTTTACCTCTCCTGTTGGGATTACAGGCATGTAACCTCAGGCTGGGCCATACACTCATTTACTGACTTTACCACGTATCATGTGCTGTATATAATTTTATGAGATACACTTTTTAATCAGTGTGTGGTTTGCGCACGTGTGTGATATGTGTATGTGTGGTGTGGTGTGTGTGTGTGTGTGTGTGTGTGTGTGTGTGTCGCGTGCACCATGCACATGGCCAAGTGGAAGTCATTCCAGCATGTGGGCCCCGAGGATTGAATTTAAGCTGTCAGACTCAGCAGCAAGCCTTTGCCCACTGAGCCATCTTGCAGCCCCCAAGCCACACTTCTGTAGGATTGGCGCAGCATTCCCACCAACGTGTGAGTATTGCACGGGGCCGGGTTACGCTGGCTGGGACATCACTAGATGATAAGAATTCTCCAGTCACCTCATACTCTTACAGAGTGTGAGTCAGCGTGCTGTCTGCTGCCTGCCCACTGCTGAAATGTCATTATGCCGACATGACCGTCTTCAGTTTCCAGGGGTCTTGTTCATACGCTTTCTTTCTCAGTGCCAGGGATGGAGCCAAAGGTCTCAGACACGACAGGTAAGTGCTGTACCACTGACCTATATCCCCAGCATGAATTATCAATTATTTTTGACAAGTGTATGCACCTTTGTGATTAATGTCCTAAACAACATATAAAAAGTGTGGCGCACAGGGTGTGGTGGCTCTTCCCTTTAGTCCCCGCCCTTGGGAGGCAGATCTCTCTCTCTGAGTCTGAGGCTAGCTTAGTCTACACAATGAGTTCCAGGACAGCCAGGACTACCCTGAAAGAATCTATCTTGAAAACACACACACACACACACACACACACACACACACAGAGTTTCGTCTCAGACCCTGGGACAATGGACTGAAGGCATGTTTTACATTTCGAAGCAGACCTGGCCTCCAGGTTCTCCCAGCATCCCCCAGTTCCTACCTGACATACCCTGCCCCCAACCCTGAACTCTCCAGCCCAGGGGCTGCACTGCCCCTCCCCCCAGAGCCTCCTCCCTATGTAATCCAGACATTTTGGGCTCTCTCTTCTTTCTTTTCTCTCCCTGCTTGTGCACCCTTTCTCTCTTTCTCTTACTCCCCTCCCCCATTTCCCATGGTGACTTCCCTGGCCTCAGTCCTTGGGGCCAATGAACTTATTTGAGAGCAGCTTTCCAAGAAACCTGCATTTAATATAATCTAATCTGGTTTGAACTGGCTCATTTCACTGGGAGAGAAATAAGTTATCATATATGATAGATATGCAAGGGTCCGAAAATCGCTGAAGGAAGATCCCAGACTTGGATAGTACTCAAAAACAAAGAGCGTTTCAACCAGTTTTCTGAAATGGTGACCCCGACAAAGGCTCGAAGGCCTCCTTATAGGGAACCGGGGAAACTCTATGGAGAGAGTAGGTAATCTGAAGTTTCCTTGGGGGGTACTGGGGGGTCGGTCACAGGTGGTCAGTGGTTTGCTTTCCTTTGTCACGAACATTCAATCGTGTGATCAAATAGGATTGCCCAGCACGGAGGGCCCGTCCTGAGATAAGACGTTCCCCATTTTTGTGGTTGTCCCCAGGCTGTTCTTTGGGAGGGGATTTTATGATCTTGTTCTGGATTTTATGGTCTGTCCCTAGAGCTGGTGTCCTGTGGCCTAGTTTCTGGAACTTCGTGTCTGTTCCGGGAGCTTTCCAAGGCCTGTTTTCAAAACCAGGCCTGGCCCCTAATCGGAGACGAATGGGTCCTTTCAGATATATATACCTTAAAACTCAGATGAGGGAACCCGTTCTTGGTATGGGGACTTTATTCCAGGTACCCAGTTACGGCGTTCTTCTCCCATTATGGAGAACGCTCCATTTAAACTTTTTTTTAATACATGTATATAGTTTAGGAAACTTCGAGAGTAGAAGGTTCTCATGTGGCTTTCAAAGCCCCGTACTGCTAGGTTCTCCCTCCAGAGCTCCCCCCCACCCGGACTGCCCATACCCCACCACACCTAATCCTTCTCGTTCCACTCCCTACTCTTTATCCCTTTATAACTATACTCAATTTCTGCATCCGTGAAAGGTCTCCTCCTCCCCAAATGGTCAAAGTACAGAGAAGAAGAGACTTTGGAAAGCTCAGCTCCAAATGAGATGCTTATACCACACTCCTCCCTTCAAGCCTCAGGGACCCACAGGGGTGCGGGGTAGGGTGTGTGTGTGTGTGTGTGTGTGTGTGTGTGTGTGTGTAAAGACCAGAGAGTGGGTGACTCCACGGAAACAGCATTTTCCAGACACCCAGGGCAGATGTGCGCATGACCCTGGGGAGACTGTGACAGAGCAGTCAAGACCCGAGCAGTTCATGCCAGATAAAATTCCAGCTTGGGGGCTGGAGAGATGGCTCAGCGGATAAGAGCATCTGGCTGCTCTTCCAGAGGTCCTGAGTTCAAGTCCCAGCAACCACGTGGTGGCTCACAGCCATCTGAAATGGGATCCGATGCCCTCTTCTGCTGTGCCTGAAGACCAGCGACGGTGTACTCACATACATAAAATAAATAAATAAATAATCTTCAAAAATTGTTTTCCTAATCCCAGCATGGAAGAGGTGGGTGTGAAGCCCCACAACTTGCTAAAGAGCGATTGGCAGGCATTTGGTTGCAGCTTGGAGAGGGAACAGGAGGCTGACAGGAGGTGATGCTTCTGAGGGGGGTACGGGGTCAGAGTAGATCTGGAGCCTCCCTAAGAGAGGTCTCTCTCTTCGTCAACCAGGTCCCAGGTCCGCAAAATCTGGGAGCTAAGATAGCCACCGTGAGGCCGGGCGGTGGTGGCGCACGCCTTTAATCCCAGCACTTGGGAGGCAGAGGCAGGCGGATTTCTGAGTTCGAGGCCAGCCTGGTCTACAGAGTGAGTTCCAGGACAGCCAAGGCTAAACAGAGAAACCCTGTCTCGAAAAACCAAAAAAAAAAAAAAAGATAGCCACCGTGAAGAGACACTGTCGGTGTGCGGGCAGCTTGGCTACAGCACTTAAATTGCCCCTTTAATCCAGTCTAGCCGCAGTTGAGATTCCCCCCTTTGAAAGAGGAATGCTCTGCAAGTAAGCCAAGGCAGGCGGGCGCTGCGCTGAAAGACAGGTTCCTGCCCTTCCCGGCTTGCAGCTGCGCTCCGTGGGGATCCCGGAAGGAAGACCCGACAGCGGTCGGAAAAGTTAAAAGGAAGAGGTGTTACTCAGGGTTCCGGGACCTCTTCCGGCAGGTGGAAAGGATGACACCCTGCCCACACCCACCTTTGCAGAGCGTGGCAAGCAGGATCTTCGGCAGCTTTCAGGCCAGGCTGGAGGCAATCACCACGGAGGGAGGAGCTGACAGCTCTAATGCCTCACCTGTCAACTCTCCCGGACAGTAAATATTTAGCGAGTGCCATTAGAACAGAAAAAAAAGTTTTTTTTTTCCACCTGTCTCTGGATCAACACCCAGCAGCTGCTGAAAGGAGCGTCGGAAGTGAATAGCTTTCTTTCTCTTCTCTTCTTTTCTTTTCTCTTTTTTTTTTTTTTTTTTTTTTTTTTTTTTTTTTTGGTTTTCCAAGACAGGGTTTCCCTATGTAGCCCTGGCTGTCCTGGAACTCACTCTGTAGACCAGGCTGGCCTCGAACTCAGAAATCCACCTGCCTCTGCCTCCCAAGTGCTGGGATTACAGGCGTGCGCCACCAACGCCCGGCTGTGAATAGCTTTCTTAAGAGGAAGTGGACCAGGTTGGGCACCCTAGCTTTTACCACCGTTGGGTCAAGACTTCTGGTAGAAGCACAATGGCTAATTATTTCATTCTTCTCCTTTGGAGCAATGTGGCACGTGCCATCACGGCTAATATTAAAAGGCCAGCTCCCTGGCTACATTTATCTGCCGGAGAGATGAGTGTGTATGTCCATTGTACCACCCAGTCTCCGTCTTCGCTTGGGTTTGTGGTGTTTGTTGCTTGCCTGCTTGCTGACTGGCTTGCATTGATACTTGGTTTGGTTTGGACTTTCTGAGACGGGGTCTTTCCATGTGCCTTGGCTGTCCCGGAACTCTCCTTGTAGACCTGGTTGTCCTGACACTTACTGGTGAGGCACTCTTGCACCAAGTCATCTCTCTAGCCTGGCCAGGAACTGCAGTTTGCAGCCATATCTGTGGCACAGTGGTGTGGATTAAGCCCGTCTACAGCAGGTGAGCATGATTCCAGCCCCTGAGGGATGGCCTCTTCCTGTCTCCTCTCTTGCACAGGCATGAGCATGCGTGGACTCCCCCATACACAGGCATGTACACTCACACAAACAGTCATGCACACAGGTAAGCAACAAATATTTTAAATGAATTTATCTGTCTGTCTGCCTATCTATCTATCTATCTATCTATCTATCTAGACAGGTGTTTACTGTGTAGCCCTGGCTGACCTAGAGCTATGTAGACCAGGCTAGCCTCAAAGTTACAGAGATTTACCTGCCTCTGCCTCTGCCTCTGCCTCTGCCTCTGCCTCTGCCTCTGGCTCTGGCTCTGCCTCTGGAGCACTGGAATTAAAGGTGTAAACCACTATGTCCAGCCCATCCTCCCCACCTCCCCTTTTTTAAGATTTATTTTCTTGGGCTGGAGGGATGACTCAGTAGTTAAGAGCACGGACTGTTCTTCCAGAGGTCCTGAGTTCAATTCCCAGCAACCACATGGTGGATCACAACCATCTGTAATGGGATCCGATGCCCTCTTCTGGAGTGTCTGAAGTCTGGGATGGGGCAATGTACTCACATACATAAAATAAATAAATAAATCTTAATAAATAAATAGATAGTCGGAGCTGAGACTATAGGCTTGTAGAACTATAAAATGGCAGAAATGTGCTCACAGTAATTTCAGAGGTTGTTAAAAAAAAAACCTCTATTCTAAGCACAAACCCAAATCATCTAGCAAAAAATGTATTCAAAAACAGATTTATTTTCTTTTTGTGTGTTTTGCCTACATGCATGTCTATGTATGACATGTGTGCCTGGTGCCCATGGAAACCAGAAGAGGGCCCCAGAGCTCCTGAAACTAGAGTTACAGGCATCTGTGAGTCAACCTAGTGCTGGTAACAGAACCCAGGTTCTCTGCAAGAATGCATGCTCTTGACCACTGAGCATGGTCTCTCCAGCCCTGCCCAGCCTATTTTTAACTCTCTCTCTCTCTCTCTCTCTCTCTCTCTCTCTCTCTCTGTGTGTGTGTGTGTGTGTGTGTGTGTGTGTGTGTGTGTGTGATCTGTTTGAGAAGGCCAGGAGAGGAACTGGAGCTCCCAAAGCTGGAGTTACAGGTAGTTGTAAGTCACTGAACATGAGTACTGGAAACTAAACTTGGGTTCTATTCAAGTGCAGTAAGCACTTAACTGCTGAGCCGTCTCTCCTACCCCTAGTAAATTTTTTAAATGGGGTCGGTGTTGGGGTGGACCAACCCAGAGCCCTGGCTTGGGACCTGGGTGGTAACTAAGTGGTCAGCCTGCCAGCTCTCCTGCACCCCCATCACCAGGGCCAGCTCTCCAGCACTGCCCTGGCTAGTTCACCTGATGCTAAAGCCAGCAAGGGGCAGAGCCAGATCACGGGTGCACATGCCACCAGGGCCAGGTCTGCTGTGCATACATACAGGCCCACCGGCCAACCCGCAGCAAGGGTAGGTGGAAGACACTTACAGGTGATATGGTAAGATGTGGGCGAGAAAGAGCATGGAATGGTTTGAGCACTATGAAGAGGGGCGGAGCTAGAGATGCAAGGGTGGAGAGAAACAACCAATGGGAGTAGCCTGCCCTGCCACCCAAGGTCACAGTGAAGTCCCAGCCCATGCTGCTACAGAAAGCTGAGTCTGCGTCCAAGGCCGTGAAACAGCAGGGGTACTTGCCACTATCCAAGGCCTTCACCAAGCTGGCCCTGCCCCTCACTGGCTGTAACACTCAGGAGAGTGGCTGTACCTTGCCTGTGCAGCACAGCAGAGCTGGCCCGGAGGCTGGTGGGGCGTGCACGGGTGACCTAACCCTTCTGCTTGCCGGCTTTAGCATTGGATGCGCTAGCCAGGGCAGTGCTGGAGAGCTGGCCCTGGTGGTGTGGGAGCCGGAGAATGGTGGACTGACCAACTCGGTTACCACGTAGGCCCAGAGCCAGGGCTTTGAGTTGGTCCACCCCAACATCTACCCCATCTGTGAACTGCTGGAGTGTGTGAAGGGCCAGATCCTGCAGAACCAAAGCTTCAGGATCTCCATGACACAGGGCCACCACAGGGTATCCGAGGGGAGTCCCAGGGAGGATCCGGTATTGATAGTCTAGCAGAGGCCTCAAAGCAGACCACTGACTCCTTGCACTGAAGTGCTGGGAGATGGCTGTGTGCACTGTGTACTCAAACGCTGATTTCTGTGCCCAGAGGTCTGGTTGCAGTCCAGATGGTGGCTTTGTCAAGCCTCTCCTGTCTCGATGCATAAATATTGTTTTCCACCACTTCTGATTGATTAATAAAGAGCTGATCAGCCAATAGCTGGACAGAGGGAGGGAATTACAGAGAGAGAAATTCCTGGTGTGTGTGTGTGTGTGTGTGTGTGTGTGTGTGTGTGAGAGAGAGAGAGAGAGAGAGAGAGAGAGAGAGTCTCTGTGAGAGGACAGATGGAGCAGGAACAGCCAAAGCAAAACAGATGACAGATAAAAATGGGGCACACGGCTGGATAGAAGGCAGCCATGGGCGGGTTAGAATATGGTTAGGACAGATGCGAGCCCTGCCCAGTGCAAGAAGCTGGTTAATACATATGCCAGGTCTCCGTGTCATTATTTAGAGCCAGGGCAGGCGTAGAAAAAGCTTCATAGTTCTACAATAAAGTCATCTGCAAGTAATGATGTGTTGATGTATTATCACTGTATACTGTAACACACCACAGCTTCCGTGGGCGAGATGGTTTTTGATTTTGTTTGGTTTTTTTTTCTTTTGATTTTTTAATTTTTTAATTTTTTTAGGGGGTGGGGAGAAAGGTGGCAAGGGTGGCGGGCAGATAAAAATCAACAGGGCAAGCCGGGCGTGGTGGCGCACGGCTGTAATCCCAGCACTTGGGAGGCAGAGGCAGGCGGATTTCTGAGTTCGAGGCCAGCCTGGTCTACAGAGTGAGTTCCAGGACAGCCAGGACTACACAGAGAAACCCTGTCTCGAAAAACAAAAAACAACAACAACAACAAAAAAAAAATCAACAGGGCAATGAGTAGGACTAGGATGCAAAATGTAAAATTCACAAAGAGCCAATAAAAAGTATATATATGCATATATATGTATATATATGCACACACACACACACACACACACACACACACACACACACATATATATATATATATATATATATATATATCCTTTTGCAACTGTGGAAGGAATCCAATGATGGTATGTGGTAATGAACACCATTAATCCCAGCACTCAGGAGGTAGAGGCAGGCAGATCTCTGAATTCAAGGCCAGCCTGGTCTACAGAGAGAGATACAGGACATCCAGAGCTACACAGAGAAGCCCTATATCAAATCCCACCCCCCACCCTCATCCCCCAAAAAGCAATGACAACAAAAACCTGTGAGAGGAAAGGAAGGCAATCAGACCCTTAAGCTAGCTTGTAAACAGAATTGTTCAAGTGGTGCTCAGTCCAGAACTCCAGGTCTCTTACGCAGGCCCACTCTGAAGATGAGACCTGGATGATAGTCCTTCCAGCTGTGTGGATCAAAACAGAACTCCCTCCACGCACCAGCGGAGAAGAAAGGTACTTGGACAGATGCCTGTGGCCCAGATGATGGTCTTGGGGTAGCTTTTGGAGATAGAGAACTACAGGAAGGTCTTGAGGGAGATGCTGGGTTCTCTGGTGCCTAGAGAACTTGGCCAAGAACTATAGAGATTGGAATAAAGCACTGCCTCCTTCCTACCATGTGTGTGCACAACATAGTGTGGCCAGTGGGATGAGAAAGAGACTCAGGGCGAGACCCAGCTCTCCTTAAGCACCAGGCTCATAGCAGTGCTGTCCACCTGTTCAGTTGAGTAGTACTGGGTAGATGGTTGACTTTTGGGCATATTAAGTAAAGGAGTCTATAGGATACAAAGGAAGAAGAAATATTTCCTATGTGAACTGCAGTTTCCAGAACAAAAGTAAATGGGATAGCTATGTTTAAAGATTGTGGCGCTGGAGAGATGGCTCAGTGGTTAAGAGCACTGACTGCTCTTCCAGAGGTCCTGAGTTCAATTCCCAGCAACCACATGGTGGCTCACAGCCATCTATGATGGGATCAGATGCCTTCTTCTGGTGGGTCTGAAGACAGCTACAGTGGACTCATATAAAATAAATAAATACATAAATTTTTTTTAAAAAAAAATGAAGTCCTCAAAAAACAAACAAACAAACAAACAAGCTTGCACAAGGCTGACTGACTGATTAGAACTTCGTGATTGTGGAGAGTTGGAATGTTTTGGATCTAGAACCAAATTGCCCTGGGCGACCTTTAGTGCCCTAAGTAATGACTTAATCTTTAACATGTTCTTAGCCTGACTTCCTGTCTATCAGGTAAAACCTTCTAGAACAGTATCTTTCATCAACCCCAGGGTTAAGAATCTCATCAGATCGTATCCGAGACCATAGCAGGGACACCCCCTTCGTACTGTAAGCCAGTTACCTGGTGCTCCCACCAACGTATTTGAAAAGTGATGTGATTTATGACTTTCTTTTGTTGTGTAACCATAAAAACTCACGAAACTTTCTCCCCATTGCAACAAAGTAATTTCGGTCGATATGAGTTCATATTCCCGGGTTATGGTCACTTACATTTTACACTACAATAAACACTGCCTTTGTGCTGAGAGCCCTTTTGCAGCACGATTACTATTTCTGCTAGTACCCTGTCCACGGCTTAACTGTGCCTGTCCCATCTGTGCTCCCAGTCGGCCCCTTAAGGCTCCGCTGTGAGCTTTACTGATCTCTGGAGTTCTCAACCTGTGGGTCACCTAAGGCCATCGGAGAACACGGATGTTTGCATTGTGATTCACAACAGTAGCAAAAATACCAGTTATGAAGTAGCAACAATTTTATGCTTGGGGCGGGGTGGTAACCACAACCCAAGGAACTGTATTAAAGGGTGTCGGTATTAGGAAGGTCGAGAACCACTGGACTGGGAGGAGGCAAATGGTTGGGGTGTGCACAGCACAGTAGCTGCCCCTCCTGTCTGCTGTGTGGAGAGATGGCTTCAGCCTGTTAGGTCCTCCTTGGATGACAACAAGATAAGAGAACTATGCAGCAGCTAGGTCTGTGGTAATGAGACTGCCAACACCCCCTGTTGGAGAGGGGGCACAGGACTCCACTGGCACAGGACACTCCCTCAGGAGGCCAGCTTCCGCTCCACCCTGCCCCAGTTAGGAATGCTGAAGTATGTCACTAACAGGATTGGGAGTTTGTGGTACTCCTGTAAACAGCCCAATTCACTTCTTAATTTACCAAGCTAGACTTGTTGGAATCTCTTTTAAAAACAAAAAACAAAAACAAAAAACAAAAACAAAAAACAAGGGGCTGGAGAGATGGCTCAGCGGTTAAGAGCACTGACTGCTCTTCTGAAGGTCCTGAGTTCAAATCCCAGCAACCACATGGTGGCTCACAAGCATCCGTAATGAGATCTGATGCCCTCTTCTGGAGTGTCTGAAGACAGCTACAGTGTACTTACATATACTAAATAAATAAATAAATAAATAAATAAATAATAAATAAATAAATAAATAAATCTTAAAAACAAAAAAACAAAAACAAAAACTCTTCTGGTATGTGGTTCAGGAATAGAGTGCGCACCTTGCCCGCCCCGAGTCCTGTGTTCTATTCCCAACCACACATAAACCAGGCGTGGTGGCTCATGCTTGCAAATCCCTGCTAACAGCGTGCTAAGAAAATCTTCCTGGGACTGGAAGCTCACACGGGTGAATGGCCTCCCTCCCTTCCGTGTGCGGAGCTTGCACAGACTCAGAAGCAGAATGCGAGCGGTGAGTGTCAGAGTCGGGCTCCCGAGGAGCCCAGGACAGCCAGGCTGTGGAGCCTCCACTTAGAGTGGGAGCCAATGCCCACTGCGTGTCACAGCAGGTACATAGGTGGGGGCGGACACGTTAGACTTCAGGAAGGGTGGAGCAGGATATGGGCTGGGGCCAGGGAAAGTGGTCTTAGAAACAAGCTGGCCGCGCCATCTGGCAGGCCCAAAGCCTGCTTGAGCTCACTTAATCCATCCCAAGACAAACAAGAGCCGTCTATGAACTGGAATTTGTGAACCAGACGTCACAGATGAGCTGCTGCTGTCATTGGGGAGGGACATTGGGCAGGAATCGGATAAGCAACGAAGAGCTTCCCCGAAGACTCACTGTGTGCAAGGGAAAGGAAGCAGACAAGGGGCATGACTGTCACTGCTCTTTCTGCAGCTTAGGGGGCCAGAGTCAAAGCTGGGACCCTCACAAGCCATGGGACAGCAGATCTCTTGGGTAAAGAGTTCTGATCAAAGCCTTCTAGTGGTGAAAACGGCAGGTAGGGGGTTTCCTCTCCATCACTGCAGGATCGATGGCTTTGGAGGCTTTGGATGGCTTTGGTTGGCGCTGCTGCGGGAAGCCCTGAGTGGAGGGTGGGCAGATGGACTCCAAGGACTGCTTTGAGGCTCCCTCTAGCTCGGTTAACAACAGAAAATCATCCTTAAGCATTGCTTGGCTCAGCAGTCGAAGGTGTCTGTTGCCTACCTCGAGGGCCAAGGGGCACTGCAGGCAGGGCTCTCCCACAATCTGTGAGTGTAGAGGTGTCTGCCTCGCTGCCCGATGCCACCCAAAGAACCTCCCTCTTGATTAATTATGCTTTCCTTTCTTCTTTATATGAAATGATTTTTTTAAAAGAAAAATAATGATGTATGTGAGTACACCGTAGCTGTCTTCAAACACACCAGAAGAGGGCGTCAGGTCCCACTACAGATGGTTGTAAGCCACCATGTGGTTGCTGGGAATTGAACTCAGGACCTCTGGAAGGGCAGTCAGTGCTCTTAACCACTGAGCCATCTCTCCAGCCCTGATACTGCTCTTCTTGAAAAGAATCTCATCTACACCTATGGAATTGCACAGGCACAGAGGACCTGAAGAGCATGACAATGTTTTCCTTTTTCAAAATGATTGGGTTTTAGCATTTGTTTATTATTGTGTGTACATGCATGCTGTGTGTACGTGGATGTGTGTGGATGTGTGTGGGTGTGTATGTGTGTGTGGGGGGGTGCTTGTAGGCAGAGGACAACTTTGTACGTCTGCTCTTTCCTACCTTTGTGTGATTCCTGGGTGTTGATCTGGGGTTGTCAGGCTTGTGCTACAGCTATGTTTATCTGCTGAGCCACTTCGACATTTTTTTGTTTTGTTTTGCTTTTTGTTTTTTGTTTTTTCGAGACAGGGTTTCTTTGTGTAGCCCTGGCTGTCCTGGAACTCACTCTGTAGACCAGACTGGTCTCGAACTCAGAAATCTGCCTGCTTCTGCCTCCCAAGTGCTGGGATTAAAGGCGTGCACCACCATCTGCCGGCATTATTTTTGATTCTGAACTGTAGTCCAGGCTGGTCTTGAACACCTGGCGGCAACCATCCTACCTCATTCTCATAAGCCCTGAGAGGGCAGGTATTAGCCACCACGGCCAGTTCGGCAGGTCTCTCTTACTATGTCCTACTGAGAGCACGTTACAGGGTACGATGCTAAGCCACAGAGTGTGTAAAGAATGCTGTCGTTTGTTTTGTTTTAGATTTATTTTGTGTGCTTGAATGTTTTGCCTGCAAATATGCATGTGTACTCTGTGCGTGCCTGGTGCCCAAAACAAAGTCAGAAAAGGGCTTCAGACCTCCCGGGACTAGAGGTATTGATGGTTGTGAGTCATCATGTGGGTGCTTAGAATCGAACTTGGGTCCTCTTCAAGAGCATTCAGTATTCTTAACCACTGAGCCATTTCTTTAGTCCCTATAGAGTGTAATTTTAAAAATGTATATTGCCAGTTAGTGGTCCCCGCTTCATGGTCTCAGAAAGGGGCAGAGGTGACAGGCCCATCAGTTAAGAGCACACAGGCTCTTGCCGAGGATCCAGGATTAGTTGCCAGCATCCCTAGGAGATGGCTCAGTCATCTGTAACTCCAGCTCCCGGGGCGCTGACGCCCTCTTCTGAGCCCTGCAGGCATCTGCACTCATACATGTGCAAACCCACACATGAACATACAGACACGTATGTAAGGAAAAATGTTTAAAACATTAAAAAAAAAAAAAAAAAAAAGCAAGATTTAGGGGCCAGAGAGATGCATCCTTGGTTACAGTGTTTTACAGTTACCCATAACTCCAGGTGCGCCAACACCCTCTTCTGACCTTTGAAGGCACCAAACATACACACGGTGCCCACATATGCATACAAACAAAACACTCATTAAAATTTTAATAATATTTTAATTTAATATTAAAATTAAAAATATCCTTTAAAAAAGTTTTTCATCACTGGGCGGTGGTGGTGCACGCCTTTAATCCCAGCACTTGGGAGGCAGAGGCAGGCGGATTTCTGAGTTCGAGGCCAGCCTGGTCTACAGAGTGAGTTCCAGGACAGCCAGGGCTACACAGAGAGACCGTCTCAAAAAAAAAAAAAAGAAAAGTATAGCCTGGGCTACAGAGTAAGTCTGAGGCCAGAGTACGCAAACAAGTGGGATCCTGTCTCGATAAGCGGCTAGAGGGCTGGGGATGTATCAGCAGAAAGCGTTTGGCCAGCACTCCCAAGACACAAACTCAGTCCTCAGCACGAGAACCAAAGGAACACTTAAGTGAGATCCGAATAGGGAAAGTGGTTTGTCACGGATTTGGCAGAGGCGGCCCAGGCAGAGGCACCCATGACTCTTCCCCTCCCCCTGCCTCCTGCTGCCCACCCCCTTACTGTCATTCTTGCTGTCGCCTGGGCTCTGTTTTGTGTTTCTCTCTGCTTCCTCTCCCTCCTACATCTTGCTTTAATCGACTCATAGAGTCAGCCTTGCAGCCTGTCCAGTCCTTTGCTGGCTTTGGACACCGGCCAGCCCCAGCCCCAGGGCCCAGTGTCATGTCACCACAAAGTCAGCCTCGAGCCTTGAGCGAGCCCTTCCCAGGTGTCAGGATGAAGAGATTAACTTGGGGTGACACCGCGGCTGCCAACTGGTCACAGATAAGATAAGAGTAGGGATCAGCCCAATAAATAGGTCCCAGCCTCACCGCCAGCCCAGCCCACACTTGGCTGCGGTCACAGAGCTCACAGGCAGCATGGCTGTGCCTCTGTGGTTGGTCACCCTGACCTTGGTTCCCCTCCTTGCCATGGACAGGGGTGAGTGGGCAGAACCGGGGCTCTCTGAAGCGTCATCTTAGTAGGTGAGCTTGGGTGTGGGGGCAGAGGAGAGGCCTGGAGCTTCCTGTGAGGCCTGGAGCTTCCTGTGAGGCCTGGGCTTCCTGTGAGGCCTGGGCTTCGCATAGCTCTTCCGTCTGCACTCATCCTACTATAGTAAAACACTGGGAGACAAGGGATGGGTCCAGTCCTGCCTCTGGACCGGAGCTGCCCAGTCCTCATCCCTTGGAACTGTGAAGTAGGATCCATTTCAGTTTGAAGATGCACTGAGCAGTCATGGGCTGGAGGCCGAGGAGACAGAAGGAACAGCCAGGCCTCTGGTTGACGGTGGGGTGGCGAGTGCTAAGAGACACTTAGGTGTAGTCGGGGACCCAAGACACCCATTTGAGCATGTAAGTGCGGGCCTTGGGTGGTTAGACACATACATCATCCATACATTTCCTCGAGGCCAGGGGCATCTCGGCAGCCTCACAGCTGCTGTCGGATACTTTTCTTGTCCTTTAACATAGAAAGGAGCAAAACAAAAAAAGGCGCCGTCCCAACAGATCTTAAACAGTGGAAGGGGGGGGCGGTGATAGACAATGAATAGTAAACAAGAATATGATAAAGACTAGGAAAAGTATGCAGCTGGGTGATGGGGACTGGGAGGGAGCTGCGGGGTTAAATCAGGGAGGTCTCTTAGATTCAGGTTTGAGGAGAGCTTGAAGGTGAGGGGGTGAAGGTATTTTGGACAAGAATGTCCTGGTGGAGGGACTATCCAATACAAGGGCCCTGAGGTAGAAGCATGGTAGAGTGTGTGAGGAAGGGCATGGTATGGAGTAAGAAGACAGGAGAGGAGGGGATGGGGAGGGGAGGGGAGGGGAGAGGTGCAGGGGGGAGGAGTGGAGAGGCAGCTGAGAGCCATGTTAGGCAAAGTCCTGGGAATCAAGGTGAGAACCTTTTCCTCTGAGTGAAGAGGGAGCCAGTGTCAGGTTTGGAGTGGAGTTAAACCTTTAAAGAATGTTCTAGCTTGTGTGTTGAGAACATACAAAACAGGGAAGCAGAGAGGCCGATTGGGACAAACTAGCTGAGAGTCACATTATAATGTGGTGTGGGTGTGCCGCAGGACCTCAGGGCCTTGACCCCATGCCCCACACCCCCTGCTGGTCACAGCTGGGAGCAGGGTGGGGAGGAAGGAGCCTGCAGTCTCTGGTCGGCCACAGGTTGCCCCGCCCCAGGCCGGTTCCCCATTTCCCAGGCATCTCCTCCTCCCGTGGGAAGGTCCTTGTAAACATTTCAGATTCCAGCCTTGGTTGAATGAAGGGTGCACCTGGGTCAAGGCAAGGGAACCCTGGGGTTAAAGACAAGTTTTCACAACCCTAGGAAGAAATTCTGACTGTGTAAGGCTCTGGGCTCTCCCGCAACACGCTTCAGTGCTCAATTCCTGAATATTCACTGCGTGAGGCACTGATGGGGAGCTACAGGGAACCCCAAGAAACTCGGGAGGCAGGGGTGTGACCCGGTGAGTGGGACAACAGTTGGCTTTGTGACAAAGCTCAAATCCAGGTCTTCTCAAGGAACTGTGGGGGACAGTAGGGAAAGGTTCTGAGCCTTGGGAGGATGCTATGACGGGGTGAGGTACAGGGACCTGGGGCATCTCAGGCAGCAGGTCTGCATGAGTCGGAGAAGTCGCTGCTTCAGGACCGTGAGCAGTGAGGGACCCTTGGGTCCAAGGGACATTGAGGATATCTTAGATCGCAAGCCCCGGGAGCAAGGCTGGGGGCGGGGTCAGTACCCGCGGGCCCTGAACATGTGGCTGCAGAGGGCTGGTCCAGAGGGAGCTGAGTGACAGTGACAGTGACCGGAGCCAGAGCCTCTATCATTTAAAAGCGTTCTGCCTTTAACATGTTTGACATTTCTGTTCTGCTACACAGCTGGGTCTCACCTGGGACTTCTGATGGGTCTACCTCAACCCCCCCAAAAAGCGAGGATCATAGGTCTCCACCACCACACGTACTCAGCCTGTGTAGTGCTTTTCTCCTAATAGTTACCCGTGGTATTTCTACTCAGTACATCTTACGGATGAACTGTGACAATGCACACACCTCTATGTCCCAAACCTCTACCAAGGTATAGAACTTGGGGACTGGAGAGATGGCTCGGTGGTTAGGAGCACTGACTGCTCTTCCGGAGGTCCTGAGTTCAAATCCCAGCAACCACATGGTGGCTCACAAGCATCTGTAATGGGACCAGATTCCTTCTCCTGGTGTGCATGAAGACAGAGCAATTATATACATAAAATACATGAATAAGATACAGAACCTAGCTGGGCAAGGTGGTATACTCCTGTGATCCCAGGACGAGGCAGAAGCAGCTTCATCTCCATGTGCTGGATGCCAGCCTGATCTACATAGCAAGTTCCAAAGCGACATAGCAAGAACTTCTTAACAACAACAAACAAGATACACGATGCAACAGAACATCTCTACCCCTCACACACAGCTTCCTTTACTATCATGGTTTTCTGCTCCATACAGAAATGGAGTCCCCCTCCCGCAGCCCACCTCCCCACAGCCCACCTCCCCGCAGCCCACCTCCCCACAGGCCCCTCCCCACAGCCCACCTCCCCGCAGCCCACCTCCCCGCAGCCTCAGGGCTCCTCTCTACAAGAAAGGAAAGAGCTCATCCGGCTCTGGACAGCTCTGCAGAGGCATCCAGAAGCGTCCACCCCTTCCCCCACCTTCAGAGCTACTCTTCCCCGCCCCCACCTGGGCCTTAGACACAGCTCACAGTCTCTCGCCCACCCACGTACCCGTGGCCACCCACGTACCTGTGGTCACACAGCTTTGCTCATGTCCTGTCAGAGGCTCAGCCAAGCCTTCCGGACAATAACTGTGTGGGGGGCGTCGGACTTGGGATGGCGGACATGTGTGTGTGTGTGTGTGTGTGTGTGTGTGTGTGTGTAAGTCCCAGCTCTGCCCTACGGGACCATGTCACTCAAGCTCTTTGAGCCTTTCACAGGTCAGCCAAGCGCTCCAGCAGGCAGACCTGAGCCTGCATGCATTACGGAGAAGTGTGGGAATGCTACCTGCCCAGAGGGAGGACTTGGCTGATGTAACCATGTGTCAGGTGGCCCTGCAGGGAGCTTCGGAGCTGTGTGGCACCTCAGCATGTTCCAGAGACACGAGGGCTGGGCTGGGTCTCCCCAGCAGTCACCCCACTGTCAGGGGAGGCAAGGCTGGCTGAGGCAGCCCCATTCCCCAAGGTTAATTCCTAGGAAGGGACTGACTGTGAAGGGACCGGGTATGCTCGCACTCCCAGCAGCTGGGGCTGGTACCTTAGGCCAGTGATGGCCTCTGGCTGGCAAATACTACATTAACCACCTCCACTCTTCCTTCTGTTCGGGTGGCAAGAGGTGTGGAGAGTACCAAAAGGTACATATTTGCAGGGTCCAGCATACAGCTAACGGCTGATTTTTATTATTATTATTATTATTATTATTATTATTATTATTATTATTATTATTTGATAGGACACAAAATTCCCACTGGGATCTGAGTAATTAGAAGCAGGTTGGTTCGTCATCCCCCTAATACCAGGCTTTCTGTCTTTATTCACGTAACCCAACACGATGTCAGCTTTCTGGTAGTCCCGCCCTCTGAGTCTGTCTGCCTTTCCAGATTGTGGGCCAGGTGCCCCAGAGCAGGAGGGGTGCCCAGACTCTCACCTGGCAGCCAGAGCTGACAGCATTTTGCTTTGTTCTTTTTGTCCCCCCCAGAGCTGCCGGTGTCAGCGGGGAAGCTTGTTCTCTCCAGAATGGTAAGGACATCACTCTGCAGCAGTCCTCTCCTCCACTGGAGGTCATCCGCCTTCAGTGGTCCCAGGGTAGCCAAGGTGGCCTCCTGCACTCACATTTTCCTCAGAATACCTCCTCTAGACCGAGCAGGCCCAAGCTCCAAGCCTGGCCTCAGCCCTCAGGACCTATCTTGGTCCTATTCTCCAAGGACCTTTCCTCCAGTTGATCCCGGTCACGCAGCTGAGCAGGGCACCTCTCCTGCCGTACTGTGTAGCACAGGACAGGGTGCAGGTTTCAGGCCAGAGAGGTCACACCCCACCAGAGTGAAGGCTCTGTGGATGTCACCCTTTACCAAGCTCATCTCCTCCTTCACCCCCTCACTGCCACAGACCACCCCAGTGAGGTATGGGGTCCCTGGGATGAGGGTCCTCGAAGACTAGGTGGGTAAGGATTTGGCGGTGACAAACAGAGGCAGTTTGAGTCTGAGTGTATTTTGCAGCTCTCAAGCAAGGGTTTTTATACATTAAAAAAATATTGCAACTCTTAGAAGATGTAATCAGTGAAGCATCCACGAATACCACCATTTTCATTTGGCACCGTAAAGCACAAAAATCAAGCAAACATTACAACTCTGAAAAGATGGATTCAGTGAATCACAAACAGAATGGGTAATATCATTATTATTTGGCACAACAGAATTCATCCAAGTATTACAAATCTGAAAGGATGCATTCAGTGGGCAGTCATCCAAGGCTGGTGGCACATTTCCAAGAGCAGGTTAATAAATCTTTACGGTCAATTATTGTTTAACATCTAATGCCTGATTTTTTTTTTTTTTATAAATCTTCAATGCATAAATTTAAACTATTTTAATTCTTTTTATTTGAGGCTTTCTTTACCATATACCAAAGCCCACCTCTGATGACACATGTGCAGCCATATGAAACTTTATGTCTGGGAAAGTTTTTATCTGTCATAACACTATTATATAATTTTGTAAATGATTTATAAAGTGTTGGTTTCCCCAGGAGATGAGGTCGTGTTAGTGACCCTGTCTCAAGGGATGGTTATTCTCGCTTAAGATCTTTAGCCCAGGCTATCAGGAACATGTCGTAAATAAGAAAAGGGAAAAAAGAAAAGAAAACAGATAAGTTGCCATGAGAGCTACAGCTCAATATTTTGTTCTGGGCAAGAATTCCACAACCGGCTCCGGGAGGCTTCCTTCTTTTGAAGTTTTCACCTCAGTCTGTGGCACTTGTCACACAGATTTACCGGGTTGGTGTGGCACTTCACTCCCAAGTGGGCAAACACCAAGCTGCCCTGTCAGGTTCCACCTTGGGTCTCGCACCCCAGTGACGAGGTCCAAGCACCAGCCTCAGGAGCGTCCCTATCGTCAGTCCATGCAGACCCAGCCTCACGTACCTGCTTTACATGCTGACTTCAGCTAATCCTCGCGAGGGGAACCCTGTTATGTACCAGTTTCACTGAGGAGGAAGCTGGGGTGCTGAGACTGGAGCCGGCTCACCCAAGTTTGCAAAGCCTCAGTGGCTGGCTGATCTGGGCTCTCTAGAGCGCAGGCTTTAAGGTGTTCTGTTTTTTGAAACAGGGCCTTGCGTGGCAGAGGCTGATTTTCAGCTACTTGATGATACGCTTAACCTTGGGATCCTCCTGCTTCCGCGTCCTAACTGCTGGGCTCACAGCTGTGCGCCACCATGCCGCCATGCAGAGCCTTTGACCATGGGTTTCTTCAACTCCCCTACACTGCCCCCCTCACTCTATCTTTGGCTTCAATCCCAGTCTTAAGTCGGTTCAGCCCGAGAAGCTTTCAGCTGGAGAGTAAGCTGTAAGCCCCGCACTATTTCTCCAGCCTTCCCACAAAGACCTGAAAGACCACGTGGAGGACTGAGGTCAGTAATGTCTGGCCTTGCAAATATGAAGACCTGAGTTTGACCTCTAGCATCCAGAGAACCCTGGCGCTTGGGAAGCAGAGGTAGTGTGGTGGTTTGAGTATGCCCGGGGTGTGGCACTATTTGGAAGTGTGGCTTTGTTGGAGTAGGTACGCTGCTTTGAATTTGAGCTTTAAAACCCTCACCCTAGCTGCCTAGGAGTCAGTGTTCTCTTAGCAGCCTTCAGATGAAGATGTAGAACTAATTCTCAGCTCCTCCTGCACCATGCCTGCCTGGACACTGCCATGCTCCTAATTAAATCCTGTCCTTCAAGAGTTGTCTTGGCCATGGTGTTCTACCAGTAAAACCCTAACTAAGACAGATAGGAACACCCCTGGGGCTTGCTGGACAACTGGTCTAGTCTCCTTGGTGAGTTCCAGACTGTGAGAGCACCTGTCTGGAAAAAAACAAGGTGAATGGTTCCTAAGGAACCACATCCAATGTTCAATGGCCTCTGCATACATGCACATATATATGCACACATGTATGTCCCCCTCCACATACACAAATAAAGGCCATATTGGCCTTGGTGATTTCAGGAGCCCCTAGGGAGTGAGATGCTTCCTAGGAATAATGGCTGACTGTTTACTAGGTTCAGAATTGGACCAGGAGCAGAGTCTCTAGTTACATCTTCTGAGAAGAATGTGAACCAAGGAGCTCTGGGCACAAGCGCACACACACACACACACACACACACACACACACACAAGCAGGATGTCACACACCTAGGCTCAACTAACATAGGCTCCAACTTATGCATATACATCATCATATGCGCACTCACGAGCAAACACACTGTGGAGTCCTGAGAAGCAGATTTCACATTCTAAGCAGAGCCCCTGGGCACATGACCACTCCCTCTGAATCCCCACCCCCACTGCTTCTGTTTTCCACAGCCCATCTGTGAGCACATGGCCGAGTTTCCAAACTGTCCCCGGACACCTAACCTGATCTGTGGCACGGATGGGCTCACATATGAGAATGAGTGCCAACTCTGCGTGACCCGCATGTAAGTCCCTTCCCAGCTTGTTCGGATGGCCCTCTCTCTGTGCATGCTTGACTGTAAGGAGCAGGGCTTGATCTCATCTCCCTTCAAACACTAACACAGCCAAAAAGGAGTCCTTAGATATCTGCCAGAATGAGCTAAACGTATCTCAAAGCAAGCGTGGGGTCCCAGGTCAAAAGCCAGACACTGATAGGAACCGGGGGTGGGGGGTTGGGGGGGAGGGGGAAGGGGGGCAGAAACCCCGAGATAGTTTTCTTGTTCTGTCCCTGACTGATTAGATAATCTATCTGATCTTTCATTCCTCCAACAACTATTATTTATTGAGCACTTACGATGGCTAGTCCTGAGAGCCTCTCTAGTCTCTTGGAGTCAGGCTTAGAGAGGGAAGCCAAGCCAACAGTCAGCCCATAGGAGCACAGCTCAAGACCTGGAGCACGCAGGAGCGGGACTGGGTTAGACTAGAGGACGTGAAACCCAAGCTCACCCTGTAGCAGCGTAAGTAGAAGCAGCTAGAAAAGAAAGAAGAAGAAGAAGAGGAAGAGGAAGAGGAGGAAGAAGGAGGAGGAGGAGGAGGAAGAGGAGGAGGAGGAGGAGGAGGAGGAGGAGGAAGTACAATTCCAAGTAGGAGAAAGGGAATTTGGAAAGGTCTGTGAAGAAAAGTTAGTTTTTGCTTAGGGACATCAGGAAGCTGGATGTAGTAGAATGTGAAGTGGGTGAGGTCATGAGATGAGTAGAGGTTAGACCGAGACCTTGGTACATTAATTAGACCATCTGCTTGGTCTCCGTTTCCTCACTAGTAAAATTATCAGTCGGACTGAACCCGGCGAGATCAGGGAGACATCCCTGGCAAGCGCAAAGCTGTGTAGGCAGATGTGGACAGCTGTGCTGGAGGAAATGGAAGATAGGGCCCTGGCTCTGAAAAGGGTCATGCCAAAATTCATGCTTAGGAGACATTAGGGGGAAGAATTGACAGGCTCAGTCTACGACGGGGTGGGCGTGAAGGGTGAGAGGAGTGAGGGCGAGAGCACCTGCCCTTCCTCCCTTCTCTTTCTCTTTCTGAAACAGTCTTGTTATTGCTATCCTTGGAGATCTCTGGCCCTGCCCGGAGGGCGGGGCGGGTGGGCACAAGGGGGGCGGGGCTTACGTCCGCTGCTGCCGCTGCTGTGCCCTGGCAGCTGCTGTCGCACTGGCTGCGCCAAGCCGCCAAGCCTTACTGAGCTGGTGGGAGTGCTGGCTAGAGCGTGGAGTGCAGGGGAGCTTCTGGTGGCGAAGGCTTCCGGAGTGTTCTCTTCCCAGGCAGTGTGACAGCTCTTGGGGTGACAGGTGCTCTCAGACAACGGAGTAGTTCTCACACACCTTTATTCCTCTGGATAGGATCTTACATACAGTTTTGGGGTGGATTGGGGTCTAACAGCAGGTGCTTCCTATTAGCTTGGTCTGGGACATTAAGGGTGCCTCATCTACACGTGAAGGGGCTTGGGGGCGCTGTCCCTACGTGACTGATGGCACGTTCTATTGGGGAGGAGGAGGGGCTGTGGCTATGTGCAAGGATTTGGTGTCAGGGAGCAGACGATGCTCCTACCATCCCTTCAGGGTCCCCGGGGCTTCAAGCCCTAGTTTGACCTTACCAAGCTCCCTCTCACGGTCCACCGCCCCACATGCTGTGACCCAGAGTGATCATGAACTAGGGATTGAATACACAGGATCTCCTTCATGCATGGCCAGCTACATCTGCATCCTGTAGTTTTAAACGGGGCCTGGTTAAGTTGCGTAGGCCTTGAACTGGTTTTATAAAGTTCAGGAAGGCGTTGAAGTTAGAATCCTTTGCCCAGCCTTCCGCAGTTCCAGGCCTAGAACATGTTACTTATGTCCTTGGGTGGCAAGTGGTATCCCTTGCTGAGGTTGGGGCTATAAGGGCAGCCATGGGAATCAGTGGTATTTGTGGACAGTTGGTCTCTGGGGTATCTTGGTGGGGCCATGATATGGGTGCAAATGACAGACAGGACAGAGGTTTGGCAGCCATCAACACGCGTTGGTAGCTGACACCCCAGAGATCTGGAATTCTCAGGGTATATGTAAGAGGATCAGTTTATAGGGGAAGGTGCTATCAGATCCCTCAATCCTCTTTACATCTGGACAGTTTTGAAGAGGGGCTCAGCAGAAAGTCTAGTTGGACTGGGCATAGTTTAATCATCCCTTGTAGTTCCTACAGTTAATGGGCTGATTTTTTTTTCCGAGACAGGGTTTCTCTGTGTAGCTCTGGTTGTCCTGGAACTCACTCTGTAGACCAGTTGGCCTCAAACTCAGAAATCCGCCTGCCTCTGCCTCCCAAGTGCTGGGATTAAAGGCGTGCGCCACCGCTGCCCAGCTAATGGCCTGATTCTTATCTTCTTTGATTCTAGGAAAACAAAAAAGGACATCCAGATCCTGAAGGATGGGGAATGCTGAGCCCAGAGGTGCACTGAGTCATGGGCTTCAAGCTGGAGACCAGTGATGCCCCAGAGGCTATGACATGAAATAAAAGATGCAGTCCAAGCTCGTGACGGCCCAGTCTTCGGGAACTCTGGGGAGGTGGCAGCGTGGGATGGGGCCAGCCTCAACAGCCCTCCTAGCTGAATCTGTTACCCAGCTGCCCTGGTGGTCCTCAACCTTGTTACATGTCCCAATTAGAGGTCCCAGTTTCCTTCTATCTGTTAGAGGTCAGACTCTGACCCCAGGGCACCACCCACTGTTCGACTTACAAACCCAAGAAACACCCCAATACTGTGTGGTTGGGTGGCACCTGGACCCATGAATGGATTTATCCTAGGTTGACCAGCATTTGGAGGCAACGCACACAAATGCACACAAACATTCACAAACGCACACAAATGCACACAAATGCACAGGAGCCGGACAGGGCATAGCTGGCATTCTGACAGTATATACTGTACAACTGAGCTACTTCTTATACCATTGAACTAGTTTGTTCAATAGTATAATGAGCATCCAAAACTGGGCAATGTTCTATGCCCTATGGGTGCTTTCCTGAATAGAAAAGCATTTTCCTAGAGCGCTCTGGATCTCAGGTCCAGCCTCGGGTCAGGTCCTAGCACAGCAGGATGACTGGCATACCTGCCCTGCTCAAATTAACATCCACTGACTGGCTGACACCGGCTGGCCCTGAACAGTCTCAGAGGTGGGATTCCCATGGAAGAGACATTCGATCATGTCCTCAAAGATGAACAGGAGTCACCTAACAAATGAGCAGAAGTAGAGGAAAGAGGGACTGTCCACAGAGATAGCAGTAGGCAGAAAGACCTCCCCCAGATCAGTAGAAAACAAGATGGATCTGGGGACCTGGGAGACCAGAGAGGCCGACATGAGGGGCCAGGGTGAGTTGAGAGAAGGTACAGAGAAAGGGACTCTTGTCCTTTCTTCTGAAATGTGTGTTGGGCGTTGAGACAGGGTCTCACAGTATGGAACAGGCTTGAACTTATGGTAATCCTCCTGCATCAGCCTCTCTGGTGCTAGGACTATAAGTGTAAGTTACCAGCCGGGCGTGGTGGCTCACGCCTGTAATCCCAGCACTTGGGAGGCAGAGGCAGGTGGATTTCTGAGTTTGAGGTCAGTTTGGTCTACAGAGTGAGTTCAGGACAGCCAGGGCTACACAGAGAAACCCTGTCACAAAAAAAAAAAAAAAAAAAAAAAAAAAAAGTGTAAGTTACCGTGCCTGGCAGGGACAGCAGGGTCTTCATCCTAAGAGGCAGTGGAGCCTCTGGAGGCCTGTAAATAGAACTCTCACATATTCTAGCATCACATAGGCAGCTCTAAGGGGAATGAACTTGGAGAGGGTCAGAGACCAACTGTCTTAGAGAGTTTTAAATTCTGTTGCTATGATAAATACCCCCTCCCCAAAAGCAACAGGTTAATCCATGATGGCAGGAAGCCACTGAAACTTGAGGGGGTGTCACATTGATCTATAGCAAAAAAAGCAAAAGCAAGGACAGACGCATGCCTGCTGGTGCTCAGCTTGCTTTCCACTCGTGCAGTT
Organism: Apodemus agrarius; assembly: GCA_964023405.1. Taxonomy (NCBI): domain Eukaryota; kingdom Metazoa; phylum Chordata; class Mammalia; order Rodentia; family Muridae; genus Apodemus; species Apodemus agrarius. The sequence continues at coordinate 111,711,547 of OZ030009.1, read as the reverse complement.
CAGAGTCCTCGCCTAGGGTACGGTGTCACCCACAGTGGACGTGTCTCCCTTCCTTCCTCAGTCAACATACTTAAAAAATCCCCTCAAAGACATTCACAGGCCAACTCAACTCAATTTAGATAATACGCCAATGAAACTCCCTTACCTGCCGATTCTAGATCTAGGGTTGTTCTGTAGTTAAGAGCACATACTGCTCTTACAAGAGCACCCAGCACCCATCCCAGGCAGATCATGAGCACCTGAAACTCCAGCTCCAGGGGCATCCAGCACCTTTGGCCTCTATGGGTGTCTGCATGAATGCAACACACACATCGTATAAAAATACATCTTAAAAAACAGACCAAGTGTGTATGACCACGTGAGCAGAGATTAAAACCATGGGCTGTGTTTGGAGGGAGTTAGTATGCCTGCCTAGCAGCCTTGATTCCCAGCACTACAGAAGGAAGGAAGGAAGGAAGGGAGGGAGGGAGGGAGGGAGGGAGGGAGGGAGGGAGGGAGGGAGGGAGGGAGGGAGAGGGAGCTGGCTAGCAGCTAGCTGGAGCTGGCTTGGCAGTTAAGTGCCCTGGCTACTCCGCAGAGGACCTGGTTCCATTCCCAGCACCCACATGGCAGCTCACAACTGTCCCAGGGCCCGGCTCCACACTGGCCTGTGCAGCCACCAGACTCACACGGCGCACAGTCACGCCTGCAGTCAGAACATCCATACACATACTGCAAGTGAATGTTTTTTAAGTGTATGGTCTGGACATAGAGCACCGGCCTTATGCTGTAGCTGTGCCGCCTTCCGCGTCTCCTCGGATCACTGATATCCAGACAGTGCCGGGTGCTGAGTGACTCTCTCCGTGCAGGTGCAAGAGGACAACCTCAGGCTTGGTTCCTCTAGGGCCACCCACCCTGGTTATCCTTTTTAGAAAATAAGGTCTCTCAGTAACTAGACTGGCTGGCCAGCGAGCCTCAGGAATCTGCCTGTCTGTACTTCCCCAGTGCCAGAATTACAAATAAGTGCCACCATTCTCAGCTCTAAGAAATAAAAGCATAAGCCGGGGCGGTGGTGACGCACGCCTGTAATCCCAGCACTCTGGGAGGCAGAGGCAGGCGGATTTCTGAGTTTGAAGCCAGCCTGGTCTACAGAGAGTTTTCCAGGGCAGCCTATACAGAGAAACCCTGTCTCAAAAAAAACCAAATCCAAAAACAAAACAAAACAAACAAATAAACAAGTAAATAAATAAAAGCATGGGTTTTGAGCATCTTACTTGTGTGGCAAACGCTTCACCAGCTAAGCTGTCCCCAAACCCCACAGTAACTTCTTGTTAAATGGGACCCAGAGCCAAACAGCTGTCATATAAAACAGTGAACAGTTCTGATAAAGCTGGGCGTGGGCTGGGTTGGGCCCTGAGTCCTGTCTGTGTGCCTTGACTGCCATCAGGTCTGATGTCTTACCTACTCAGTCCTAAGTCCCTGGGACTTCAGCGAATCCCTCTTGGTTATAAAATAAGCCTCAGAGTGGCCTGTTGAGAGCCCAGCCCCTGAGTGCTGTGCTAAAAAGTGAGCTGACAACAACCGACTAGTTTAAAAGGGTCCTAACGCACAAACTCACTCTCACACCACCACCACCAGCAGCAGCAGCAAATAGACACTATGTACAGTTGTGTACACCTGTAATTCAAGAACTTGGGAGGCAAGGGCAAGTTCAAGACCAGCCCAGGCCACATAGTAAGACTGTCTAAAGGAGGGACGGACAGACACACACACACATTTAGAGGCACAGAGGGCAGGGGTCGGGGAGGGGGGGAGAGAGAGAATATGAATTCCAAATATTCTCATGCTTGATAACACACAGAGCATGTCTGCCCTTCTAGTGGAACCAGGTTTGAGTCCCAGCATCCACACGGCAGCTAACAGCTATCTCCAGTTCCAAGAAGAGCTGATGTTCTCTTTGGGAATCTGTGGGCACTGCGTACACACTACACATGCAGGCAAAACACTCATATATACAGTTAAGTAATGTCCATTGGTTCTGAACTGACTTCACGGAGAGATTTAGTTGATCCTGGGTTTGGAGATTTGTTTAGGGGCAAGGTCATTCATATACTAACCATGGGGGCCACCTTAAAAGAGCACCTCCAAAGCCGGACAGTGATGGCACACACCTTTGATCCCAGGATTCAGGAGGCAGAGGCAGGAGGATCTCTGTGAGTTTGAGCCCAGCTACAGTGTGAGTTCCAGGACAGCCAGGGCTACATTGAGATATCCTGTCTCAAAAAACCAAAAACCAAAACAAACTAGCACCTTAAAGCCAGGAATAATGAGTGGTGCTTAATCCCAGTACTTGGCAATCATAGGCAGGTGGATCTCAGGTCTACACAGTGAATTTCAGGACACTCAGAACTACACAGGAAAAAAAATGTCACCTTAAAATCAAGGGCTGTGGCTGGAGAAAAGCAGTGGAAGGTGGGGAGCAGCAGCGGAGGATGGGGACAAGGTCTTTAAACCAACATCTAACCAGGTGTTCTGGAATCAGGTCACAGCAAGACAACAAGGTACTCGGGATTGTCCAGGTGCCAAACTTTATTCCAACATCCCCACCTGGATCCCACCTCCTGGTAGTTCTGATCGTATATCTACAAGCTGAAGTCACAGGTCATGAATCTGAAGATGAGGGTGCCCTACGAACCTGGAACCAGCTCCAGATGAGCTAGAGCTGGCCTCATGGGCAGGGAGGCCTCTCCTAGAAAAGCAGCTGCTGGATGGCACAACCACACAGAGCCAAACGCGAAAACTGGAAGTCTAGTTCAGGTCGCAAAGACAGTACTTTTTTCATTGAAAACCGATGGAGGAGTAGGGAAATTGACATTTGGCTAGTTGCCCCTGGCAGCCTTGGAGAAACAAGCAACTTCTGTTCCAGAGAGGGCAGGGCTGTCAGCTGCTCTTCAGGCCAGCACAGCCGCTCTCCACTGCACTTCATTCAGCCAGGGCCAAGTTTGTAGACTGCAGCCGCTCTGTCTCTTGGCAGATGTACTGCTCCACCGTGTCGCACTCTGCTAAGAACACCTGCAAGACAGACACAGGCGGTGACACTGAGGGCCCTCCCAGGACAAGCCAGCCCCTGCTCAGACAAGGTTCTGTATTTAGCCATTCTGGGGAACCTGTAGATTCGGCTCTAACCAGTCCGTGCATGGATGTCACGGGCTCCCAGCCTGGCCCAGGTTCAGGGGAGTAAGGGGCGGGGAAACAAAGAGCCATGGTTTTGACTCTGATCTAGGCCAAAACCCTATAAAAGGGGCTTCTGGACACAGCAATGGCCCTTACCAGAACTTTCTCAACCTATCTGCTCTTCAGTGAATGTGTCCAAACTGATTAAATCAGACACACAAGGGCAAGAATCCTCTGCTTGGGTTCACGCTAATAAACACCAGCAGACCATGTGTCTTATCGGAGTTGTGCACTACCCCGTTTTGAACGACGGATAAACACACATACCAATACACTAATGTTATAGCTTGTCATTTAGCACCGTATGACTCACCTGAACCTTTTTCACCAAATTCTTCCTTTTTAGCCTGCTGTCTTTAAATTTTTCTGGTAAGACCTATGAAAGAAACAGATGACACCACACAGCCGACATCAGCAGTGACAATGACATGAGACATGGGAGATGCGCATGACACCAACAGGTCAGAATGAGAGTGAGATGTGCCCTGTCTCTCTAGGTCTGCACCCTAGGTGGCTCTGTGCGTGGTTCTTGTCCCTGTGGCTGCTCCTTTCCTGGGCTGCAATGTCTGGACTGTGACCTGATCCGAAACACAGATTTGATATTTTACTCTTTCTTACATTTAAATAGTACTATGCCAGGAAACGTACCTTCTGTTGTTCTGGTTTTTTTGTTTGTTTTAAATTCCAAGGCCAGAGAAATTCACTCTCGAGAATGAAGTATCAGGCCATTGAACACCCTTACGATCATAAGTTAAAGAATATGCGGGTCAGTGAGTCAACAGCCTCCCGAGACCTGGGGATGAACTCTGTAGGGGAAACTAGCTCAGCAGCACCACCAGCTGCTGCTTGACTTAGAAAACAAAGACGCATATTTCTGTAACCACAAGATCAGACTTCTTGAGCTCCTGGTCCGTGAGTGTGCGTTTTCTCTCTCTCTCTCTCTCTCTCTCTCTCTCTCTCTCTCTCTCTCTCTCTCTCTCTCTCTCACACACACACACACACTCACACACACACACACTCAATCTCATTATCATTATACTGGTGGGTTGTAAACACCTAAAGATCAGAAAGTCCACCTATTCCCCCAGAACAAAGCATGCTCCCGTGTTTCCTCCCTGTGGTTGTGATAAAGCACTGCCTGCCGGCTCACTCTGACTCATGCTTAGCTTTCTTTCTTTTTAAGGTTTATTTATTTTATGGGTGTTTTGCCTGCACGTATATCTATACCACACGTGTGCCTGGGACCTGAGGAGGTCAGAAGAGGACACTGGATCTCTTGGAACTAGGGTCACAGATGGTTGTAAGCTTCTATGTAGATTCTGGGAATCAAATCCAGGTTCTCTGGAAGAGCAACCAGTACTTGTAACCACTGAACCATCTCCCTGGCTCAAAGCTAGCTTTCTTATATAGCCCAGGACCACCTTACCAGGGAGGATGCAGCTCATGATGGACTATATCAATTACCAAAACAACCTTGCCCCAATGTGCCCCAGAGGTCACACCGATCTGGGTAATCCCTCAGTTGAGATGTCCTTCTTAGGGATCTCCAGGCTGTGCTAAGTTGACAGTTAAAGCTAACTAAGACACACAGACCCTGGCACATAGCAGTAGATGTCTGACATCCCCGAGTAACAGATTTGCCCAGGTAACACAAGTGTAATACTGATAGAATGAAATACAGAAATAATGCCACTAAAGACTAGCATCTCTGGGGCTGGAGAGATGGCTCAGGGTTAAGAGCACTGACTACTCTTCCAGAGGTCCTGAGTTCAATTCCCAGCAACACATGGTGGCTCACAACCATCTATAATGAGATCTAGTGCCCTCTTATAGTCTGCAGGCATATACGCAGGCAGAACACCATATATATATACACATATATGTATGTATATATATATATATATTATATATATATACATACATATATGTGTATATATATATGTGTGTGTATATATGTTTAAACAAACAAATAAATAGGCTAGTACCTCTGAGTTGAGTATTTACTTACCATTGTGTCAATCTCCTCCAAGATCTTCATGAACTGCTCAATTGTTGCTTTTATTTTCCTATCAAGTTTGCAGAGAGCCTCCGCTTGCAATTCCTTAGCCAGAAAACCCTGAGAAGGAATAAGGCACCATTGCAAGTGTTTGAGACTCATGGAAAACCATGCCAATAGACTGGTGAGCAACCCAGAGTTCACCACTGACCTAAGAAGCCAGGCTGTATCTCAGACCTTCGTCCCTTAGAAAAACTAGAAATGCTAGGCTTGGCCAGTCTAAAAATACTACCAGGGTGCAGACTGCTCTTTCTCTCACAGTCCACTGGGCCTCTGAATGTCTCCTGAGAAGCTATGGTGCAGCCTTCAACACTGGTGTATACATGCACACAAGAAGCAAACATTAGGAGAAGAGACTGAGGGCTGGAGTGATGGCTCAGCGGTTAAGAGCACTGACTGTTCTTCTGAGGGTCCTGAGTTCAAATCCCAGCAACAACATGGTGGCTCACAACCATCTGTAATGAGATCTGATGCCCTCTTCTGGTATGAAATGCTGGGCACGGTGCATGCATCAAAGGTTGGCATGAGTTATCTTAGTCAAACACTGTGTGGTGGTTTGAATAAAAATAGCCCCCATATATTTGGATGCTCAGTCATTGGGGAGTAGTGCTACTTGACAAGGATTAGGAGGTGTGGCCTTGTGGGAGGAAGTGTGTCACTTGGGGGTGGGCTTTGGGCTTTCCAGGGCCCAAGCCAGGCCCAGTCTCTCTGTCTCTTCCTGCTGCCTGTTGATCCAGATGTAGACTGCTCAGTTACCTCTCCAGTAGCAAGTCTGCCTGCATGGCACCACACTTCCTGCCATGATGTTAACAGACTAAACCTCTGAACTGTAAGCCAGTCCCAAATAAATGCTTTCCTCTTCTAAGAGCTGCCGTGGTCACGGTGTCGTCATAGCAGCGGGACACTGACTAAGACTCCACCTTTTTTTTTTTTTTTTTTTTTTTTTTTGAGACAGGGCCTTTTACTGAATCTGGAGCTTGCCTAGATCGGCTCGACTGCTTGGGCAGTGAGTGGCAGGGCCCCGAGTCTCCTGTCTCTGCCTCCCCAGCCCTGGGATTATACAGTGTGCCGCCATGTCCACTTTCTACATGGATGCTGGGAATCTGAGCCCAGTCCGGATGCTGTGCAGCAAGCACCTGATTGGCTGAGCAAGCCACACGCCCAACTCTGGCTTCAGGTCTTAAGCAAGTCACTTAAACTCCCCATGACTCACTGTTCTCGGATCATGGAATGCTGAAGGGGAAGATGTGTAGACACTCCCATACCTCATGGCACAGAGACACACACACACACACACACACACACACACACACACACACACGATAACAGAGGATGACAGTATTATTTTGGCTTGGTTTTGAGACAGGATCTCATGTAGTATAAGCCAGGTTCCAACTCACTGCAGGGTCAATGCCGAGGAGAGCTGGGACTACAGGTGTGCAAAGCCACAGCTGGGTCAGGCAGCGCTCACGGTCAGTAAACCGCCCGCCGCTCATCTGCATCTCTCCCTAGTCATCAGTTAGCAGGTGAAAAGCAGGACTTTCAAACTGGTGTAGCTATCAAACTGGTGTGACAGAGGCATATTTGAAAACACACAGCAAGAAGAGCAAACATTATTCAGAAATCCAAACTCAGCTCTATCAAAAACAATCACAACTACTCAGAAAGATTTGTGTCTAAGGGCACTCAAAGAAGCAGCGTACGTAAGAGAAAAAAAAGTCAGGTAAAACAGAGAACGGAGACTAGGTTAGGTAAACCATGATATATTCACATACAGGAAAATATGGACATTTTCAATGACACAGGAAAATGTTAATTTTTAGTCAATAAAATAACTCGATTTATCAGCCGGGCGTGGTGGCGCATGCCTGTAATCCCAGCACTTGGGAGGCAGAGGCAGGCGAATTTCTGAGTTCGAGGCCAGCCTGGTCTACAGAGTGAGTCCAGGACAGCCAGGGCTACACAGAGAAACCCTGTCTCGAAAAACCAAAAAAATAAATAAATAAATAAATAAAATAACTCGATTTATCAAATGTAAAGCATATTAAATTTTAGTTAAAAATATTTAATGAGCTAATAAGATGAAAAATTCTTTTCAGAGTAATAGCATCTCTGGGTCACACATACATACCTGCACACAAGAAACACAGTAGAGCACAGAGTTTAGGATGTGAAAGGTCTCGGTTTGAATCTATCTATATGCATATTTAAAACTTCTGTGTAAGCATCACAAACTAATCTTACAATTAAGACACAAAACAGGACTGGAGAGATGGCTCGGGGATGAAGAACGTGTACTGTTCCACTAGCTGACCTGGGCGTGGTTCCCGGCATCCACAGAGGCTCACGACCTCACACAGCCCCAGTTCTGGGGGGTAATCTGAGAGCTCTGGTCTCCCTGGCCACCAGCACTCCCACGCACACGCTCCCACACAGACATAGGCAGACACACACATAACACATACTTTAAAAATGAAAAAAAATTTTTTTTGAGACAGGGTTTCTCTGTGTAGCCCTGGCTGTCCTGGAACTCACTCTGTAGACCAGGATAGCCTCAAACTCAGAAATCCGCCTGCCTCAGCCTCCCAAGCACTGGGACTAAAGGCGTGCGTCACCACCGCCCGGCTGAAATGAGTTGTTTTTTAAAAAAGCCAACCAGGCAACACTACCATAGCACTGTATCCACAGACTAGAGAAGCTACCTGCCGGATGCCGGAAAGCTCTTTGTTCAGCTCTTCCAGGTGGTTAGCCGTCTTCTCTACAGATACCTCCAAATCTTTCAGCTTCTTTAACTCAACCTCTTCTTCTGGATTGCTCTAACACAAAGAATAAAACGAGGTCAGTAACGGCTCACCCACAAAGACTGAGCCAGCTCTCGTGCGTCTTGCTCGGAAAGCATGTCGGAGGGTTAGACGACAGGAATTCCTGTCTAAGGCACTGCAGTGCCGGGCAAACACTGCAGTGAGAATCCTGACGGCCTGTGAGCGGAGAACGGAGCCGATCCCAGTGTCAGGCTTAGCCTCGGCCCTGTGCTGACCCCAACCCCCACAGCTAGAGTAGAATGCAGCCAGGACCAGGGAGAACTCACTGCTCTTCCAGAGGACCTGGGTTCGGTTTCCGCCACCCACACAGTGGCTTGCAATCTTTTGTAACTTCAGTTCGAACATACCCTGGCCCTCTTATGGCCTCCATGGGCATCTGGCAAGCACACAGTGCGCTCATGCAAACGCAGGCGGCATACTAGCATACACAAAATAGGATAAATACATCTTGATAAAAGTAGAGTGTGAGCAAATTCAAGAGTACCTCTTAGGTGTCCAGAGTGGGAAGGCAAGACCCTACTCTCTAGTCTCATTTCTCCCACCTCACTTCCTAAATGCTGAGATTACAGATAATGTGCTGCCGTACCCAGCAGTATGACAATCCCCCCCCCCCAGGCAGTGTCTCAAGGGTGGCCTCACACTTACTATGTAATAGGAGGACGACGCTGAATTCCCAATTCAGCTGCCTCTATCTTCCCCATGCTAAAATGACAGACTTGTGTCACCGGGTTTGGTCTAAGACTATATTCTTTTAAATGGAAATGCTGCCCTTCCGTTGAATCTACTATTTAACATGATAGTGTCAATGGCAGCACGCTTCCTGAACGCTCCTTGTATGCCCAGTACTGTGCCTGACGTGTTACCTGTGCTACTTCTTTTTTAAGCTTTACCACAACTCTGGGCCCTAAATGCAGTAAGGTGATCTACGGTCCCAAGGCCCAAACAGGGGGAATGGACTAGAATTCAGCTGTGGACTCCCTGATCCTAACCAGTTCCGACAGAAACGGCTACAGCTTCATCAAACTGGGACCATGGGTGCCTCCTGCTGCCGCTACCGTTCTCCCAACCCTTCAGCGAGCCAATTACAAAACTGTCCTTCCTCCCCCCACAGCTGGCAGCCAGGGCCAGCGGCACCCTGCTCTGTTACACTCCCCTAAGCTGCTCATTCTTGTTTGTGGCCTAATCGCGAGCCCAGCCTCCTGGAGGCTCCAAGACCAGACGCTCAGCTCATTGCTTCCGGTTAGCTCATTCCTACCTGCCACCCCCTCGGCCACCTCACTAAGTAAGAAACCTCCTCAAGTTCAGCAGTACCACTGTGTCACAATGCAGGGCTGGGCCCAGTGGCTATCACCTCAGGGGCCGCAGCCTCACCTGTCACTAGCTAACTCCTTTTCTTGCCCCCTTAGTGCTTCAGTCTGAACCTTTCCACTCAGTTTTCTCCTTGTAGATTTTAGTAAACTTAAATAAGAGTACCTACTTGTGACATCCACACCTTTAACCTAAAGCTCTCTTGAAAGAGTTTTTTTTTTCATAGTTCCAAAGCTTTATTATAGAGAAACAGGAAAAGAAAAGAGAGAAGAGAGGTAGAAGAGATGGAGGGGTGAGAGCTGGCCGTGATCACGTGGAAAGAGGGGCGAAGAATGGGAAGAGAGGGGAACAGGGAGACAAGAGACGATAAGGGTAAGACAGAGAAAGCAAGAGCTCTCTTGAAAAGTTTAATGCCTGTTTCTGGCACATTTTAACTAGGAGGAGCCACCAAATACAGAAGCCACACCCCTCAGACAGCACAGTGGCACACCCCTCAGACAGCACAGTGGCTCCTAATTCCTAAAGAGAAAGTCTACGCAACAGAACAGAAACGTGCAAATGATGACACACCCAAACTGATAATCCCATCAGACATGTAATGAGGCATGTCGCCAATGCTGAATCTGTGTAACTAATTTGGTCTTCTATACAGAAACATGCATTTAAGACTTTAGTCGCCCTGGCGGTGGTGGTGCACGCCTGTAATCCCAGCACTCTGGGGGGCAGAGGCAGGTGGATTTCTGAGTTCGAGGCCAGCCTGGTCTACAGAGTGAGTTCCAGGACAGCCAGGGCTACACAGAGAAACCCTGTCTCGAAAAAACCAAATCCAAAAAAAAAAAAAAGACTTTAGTCAGACTGGAGAGATGGCTCAGCAGTTAAGAGCACTGACTGCTCTTCCAGAGGTCCTGAGTTCAAGTCCCAGCAACCACAAGGTGGCTCACAACCATCTGTAATGGGATCTGATGTCCTCTTCTGGTGTGTCTGAAGACAGTGACAGTGTACTCACATACATAAAATTCTTTTTTTTTTTTTTTTTTTTTTGGTTTTTCGAGACAGGGTTTCTCTGTATAGCCCTGGCTGTCCTGGAACTCACCTGTAGACCAGGTTAGTCTCGAACTCAGAAATCCACCTGCCTCTGCCACCCAAGTGCTGGGATTAAAGGCGTGCGCCACCACGCCCGGCCAAATCTTAAAAAAAAAAAAAAGACTTTAGTCATTCAATGATGAAGAGTTTTGATGGAAAAAGCAATTTACCTTTTCACCTATTAACATGACTCGGCAACCATTTTGCATTCCAAGTGCTGACAACGGTGTTTCCATTTCTTTCAGAGATTTTCCTGAAAAAAAAAAAAAAAAAAAAAAAGTGGGGAGGACGACATGACAAATGGTAACATCTGTACAGGACTGAAACTAGACCAGCCAATGTACAAGGGAGAGGTGGGATTAAAGCCTCACTCCTGGCATGACTCCTGACAGGTCTGCCTCACTCCAGGGCGTGCCCTGCACCTTAGAGTATTTGGGCAACACAAACTGGACTCAAATGGAGGAGGGGAGATATAAGCAAGGAAGCCAATATGATCAAATACATTGTGTAAAATTCTAACAAAACGAATATAAACATTATTCAACGACAGAAATACAAATCTAATCTAAAAGGGGACTGGAGAGATGGCTCCATGGTTAGGAGTAGTGGCCTCTCTTCCAGAGGACCCAGAAAATGGGCATGATGATGCACACCCACTCTGAGCACTCAGGAGGCAGAGGCATGCAGAGCTCTCTGAGTTCAAGTCCAGAATGGTCTGCAGACGGAGACCAAATCCCAGGCCAAAGAAAACCACAGAATAAGACTATATTTCAAACCAACAAGCCAAAACAAGCCACTTCATGTTTGCTCACAAGAAAAGGGTAAATTCGGGCCGGGTAGTGGTGGCGCACGCCTGTAATCCCAGCACTTGGGAGACAGAGGCAGGCGGATTTCTGAGTTCCAGGCCAGCCTGGTCTACAGAGTGAGTTCCAGGACAGCCAGGGCTACACGGAGAAACCCTGTTTTGAAAAACAAAAAAACAAACAAAAAAAAAAAAAAAAAAAGAAAGAAAGAAAGAAAAGAAAGAAAAGAAAAAAGAAAAGAAAAGAAAAGGGTAAATTTGATGTTGGTGGCACACATCTTTAATCCCAGCACTCAGGAAGCAGAGGCAGAGGCAGACAGATCCAAGTTCAAAGCCAGCCTGGTCTATAGCGTTAGTTCCAGGACAGCCAAGACTACAGAGAATCCCTGTCTTGAAAAGCCAAAACCAAAACCAAAAAAGGCAAAACAAAACAAAAAGATAAATTGAAATTTTTATTTGGAAACTCTATCCGATAATGTCATTTCTCAATAATTATCCTAAACAAATAGCTGGAAATGTCCCTACATAATAGTTAATAAAAATAGTATTCAGGGGCTGGAGTGATGGCTCAGCAGGTAAGAGCAGTGACTGCTCTTCCAGAGGTCCTGAACACAAATCCCAGCAACCACATGGTGGCTCACAACCATCTGTAATGGGATCAGATGCCCTCTTCTGGTGTATCTGAAGATAGCAACAGTGTACTCACAAAATAAATAAGTAAAATAAAAAAATAGTATTCAGGAACAAAAATTAATATAATTCACATAACAGATAAAATTCTTTAAAACATTTAGTTACTGTTTTATGTGTAAGGGTATTCTGCCTAAATGAATGTTTGTGTATCCTGTGTGTGCCTGGTGCCAGTAGAGATCAGATCCCCTGGAACTGGAGTTACTGACCGGTTTAGAGCCTCTGTGTGGGTGCTGGGTCCTTTGGAAAAAGAGCCAGTGCTCATAAGAACAGGAGCCATCTCTCTGAGCCCTAGAGTTTTTATTTTAAATTTATTTTAATTATGTGTGTGTGTGTGTGTGTGTGTGTGTGTGTGTGATGTTATTCCTCCATCCCTAACATAATTTCTGTTTATTAAAAGGTTCTATAGTCATGAAAGCTCCTTTTTTTCCTTCAGGACACTTCCACGAATGCTGCTAAACTCAATGGTATAAAAAGGAAAATATGGAAGACATGGGCTTAGGATAGGGCTTTGTGCTTTGGTTCCTGCCTAGCATGTTTGACTGACCTGCAGTGCCACTAAAAAGATTAATACGGCGCTTCAGCCCGGGGAGCATTTCCACCCTCGGCCTTTCTACTTTGCAACTTGAGCTTCTTTTCTGTCCTTCCTCCGTCCTTCTCCTTTCCCACCATGCTTCCCCGCTCCCTGCTCTCTGACACACACACACACACACACACACACACACACCCACACACACACACACACACAGAGAGAGAGAGAGAGAGAGAGAGAGAGAGAGAGAGAGAGGGAGGGAGCGAGAGCGCATGACTACACTGCACCCAGTTGGCATGGAGCCGGCCTTCCTTTCCAGAGTCCTGGGGGTTACAGGTGTGTGCTGCCATACTCAATTTTGAAAGATAAAACCCAAATTCAGACATTAAATGTTTTTATAAAGAAAAAGACATAGGGCTTGACTGTATATTACATAGCCAGTTCCAAGACAGCCTGGCCTGTAAGAAACCATCACTCTCACCCAGGGGGGAAAGGCAAAGATCTACACAGTATGAAATATAAATAAAAATGCTATTGCTGCAGTCAAAAGCTCTACCCCTGAGTTATTCCCCTGCCATAATGCTCATTATTAAACTCTTTACGACTGAAACCTAATGAGATAAATCTGGCCCCATCATGAACCAAATGCTGGCCTTCTATGGTAGTGAGAAGGCAGAGGATAGGACTGGGGAGGAGACAGCACCATCAGCACCAACCGGCCAATGCACTCTGCCCATCTGGGCTCCGGGCTCCCCTTCCATTTATCAAAACCTCTCCAATCAGCACAACATCAATGGCAACAGCAGTATCTCTGTTATCACACTAACAGAAACTGGACAGTAGGCAAATTTACCGTAACACCAATGCAACCATGCAGAAGCAGTAGGAAACACCACATGAACATACAATGAAGAAAGGATAGAGCCTAGCCAGAGAAAACTGTCCATATGTGTCCTCGAAAATCTTGACAATTGGGTTGGAGAGATGGTTCAGTGGTTAAGCGCACTGACTGCTCTTCCAGAGGACTTGAGTTCAATTTCCAGCAACCACATGGTGGCTCACAACCATCTGTAATGGGATCTGATGCCCTCTTCTGGTGTGTCTGAAGACAGCTACAGTGTACTCATAAATTTAAAAAAAAAAAATCTTGACAATTCTGTTATCACATTACATCAAATCCAGCTATTTGCAAACTCTAGTGTAGAGTGGTCCCTTAATAAATATCTGTTAAATAAACAAATGAAAGAAAATGGTTCTGGTTTGAAAGCTGAAAGATGGGGCTGAAAAAATGGCTCGGTCGTTAAGAGTACTTGCTGTTCTTGCAGAGGACCAGGGTTCAGGTTCTAGCACTCACATGGTGGTTAACAACCCTCTATAACTCCAGTTTCAGAGAAGTCGACAGTCTCTCCTGGCCTTCGTGGATACTGCGCGCGCGCGCGCGCACACACACACACACACACACACACACACACGATACACAGACATGTAAGCAGGCAAAACATCTATCCACACATAGAAAACTCAAAGTCACCATCAGGGAAGATCAAGCAGTTTAAAATTTGCCCTTGCCAGGAAGGGAGTTTAATCCTAGCACTCAGAAGGCTGAAACTGGAGGATTCCTGTGAGTTCGAGGCCAGCCTGGTCTACTTATTGAGTTCTAGGTCGGCCAGGGATACACAGAGGAACCCTGTCATGAAAAAAAACAAAACAACAAAAAAAAAAAACAACCTAATAAAATAAGTCCTTTAGCCACGGTTTCATTCATAGTTTCATTCAAAGATGAGTGAAAACCACTTACCCTTAAATATGAGCTTCTGAAAAGGTAGTGGAACCCCTGTGGCCTCTTCAACAAGCTGAGCTAGGTCTTGGACAACTGGCTCACTGTTACCTTGCTGTGGGGTAACAAGAAGGTCATACTTCTCATTGCCTGGAGAAAGAAAAGCATTCAGTGAAGATTAACTATTTCACACAAGCCTAGATATAAGCTCATGTTGTCTTATGGAGCTGAGCATTGAATTCAGCTAAGTAAAAGATGCTGATCACATGTCCAGAAGTATATAATGGGAATTGGCATGCTCTACTGAAAAGGCCCGACTCTGGAGAGGAGAGCGTGATTGTACTCAGAACCCCAGTGTGGTTGGTCTACTCAGGTTAGGGTCACTCTTTCATCTCTCCATATGCTACCTATTTCAAAGCTTGTCTTTGTGACTTCTTGAGGATTTGTTTCCTCTAACAGAAAAAACTATTTTAATGATGGCTGACATCTTAAGCAATTATACATAATAAACTGTCCAAGACTTGTTCTATCTCAGAACCTCAGGACACCATTATAAAGCAGCTCTCAGTCTAATTAAGACTCTCTTGGGAAAACTTTCAACTGCTGAGTCAGATTTTGACCTTGCATCCAGCTGGTTCCAAAGCCCACACTTTTCCATCACAAGTTGCCTGCTCCTGTGGCTTGGCTGTCCTATCATCTTTATGGCATTGGTCTTGTTTACCCTGACGTCACCAGCAAGGGACTGTTTTCCTTCAAGTCTTTCATACTGGGCACACCTAAGTACACCAGAGTGAATCGTTAGTAAAGATTTTTAAACCAGTCAAACAACAGAGAGGTTTTTTGTTTTGTTTTAAAACAGGTACCGGGCGGTGGTGGTGCACGCCTGTAATCCCAGCACTCTGGGAGGCAGAGGCAGGCGGATTTCTGAGTTCGAGGCCAGCCTGGTCTACAGAGTGAGTTCCGGGACAGCCAGGGCTATACAGAGAAACCCTGTCTCTGAAAAAACAAAAAAACAAAACAAAACAAAAAAAACAGGTACCAACTCTTCTCTAGGTAAGTGGAGTGCAAATCCACCTTTACACTACTCTCCCAACCAACCAGTCAAGGGTAAGAAGGAAACCTAGTTCTTATTTGTGCCTCACAGACCAGAAACCCTGGGGGGGGGGGGGGGACGGGGACGGACAACCATGGTTTAGGTGGTAAGGTTTGTTATTCTTTCCTAACTGATTCTAAAGAAATTTCAAGTTTCAGCTTTCCCGTGTACTTCCCAAAGTTTTTAGTTCTGTGTTGATTTCACCAGATGTCCAGAAAGTAACTCTTGGACTCATAGCCCATTGAACCTGCGGTTCTATGACATCCAACACAAACCAAACACTACTCAGTAAAAACAGCCCGATCACGCACCAAGTTCGTACACTCTACACGAGTGGATGTCCAGAACCACTCAAGAAGTGTTCTACACACAAGAAGGCCTAATACAAGCCTGACACAACGACCCAGGATTAACTCAACTTTGCTTCCAAATAAGTGTCCAGGGACATAACAGACCGGTCACAGGAAAGACGCCCTGACACCAACCTTAAGCAAAAACATCCCTAGAGATATATAGCCAAGAACCCATGTTTCCTTCCCCAGGACTACACATTGCCAAACCCACAGATCCCAACCCGACCTATGGAACCCTCACTGTGGGCGCTCACTGTGGGTGACGATCACGCTTAGTCTGGGTGTTTCCAAGTCCTCCGTCTGGACCATCTCCTCGGTCTGGGCCGCGCTCTCGGTCTGTGTCACCTCTTCTGCCATGGTTACTTCCTCGGTCTGGGTCGCTTCGTCGATCTTGATCACCTCCTCTACCTGGGTCTCTTCCTGGGTCCCGGTCACTTTCTTGCTGCGGGCCACTTTCTTACTTCTAGTCAACTCCCTGCTGTGAGCTACCTTCTCGCTCTGAGAAGAGCGGGGTCGGACTTTCTTCTTCACCCGCGGCTTGCATGCGCCGGCGGCGGCGCCCCTGGTGGATCGGTCATGCCCGCTGGCTGCACTGCGGACAGATGAACGCTGAGAGGGAGGCAAGCCGCGCTCGGCCCGGGACTCCGACTGGCGCGGCTCCCGGGCGGACCGAGGGGCGCGCAGCCGGGGTCCCAGCGGCTCCCGGTCGCCTCGCGGTCGCCGCGCGCCGCTGCGATCCGCCAGGCCCGCGTTTGTTCACGGCGCAGCGGTGGCTACCGGGCGCGCAGCCTTGCAACCCCGCCCCACTACTCACCAGTTCCGCCCCATCTACTTGCCACGCCCTCGGAACTGACCCTACTTCAGGCCCCGCCCTATCCGCCCAGCGCGTCTAAGCCCCACCCACTCCGCCAAGGCACCGCCCTATACCTCCTCATAAGCCCCTCCTTCAGAAGTCTTTCCACCTCTCCCAGAGCTCCCGCGCTCCTTCTCCGGAAGGAGAAGCTGAAAACCAGGAAAAAGGATCGGGAAGCTCCGGCGGGTACTCTGCGCTTGCGCATGGGGGGCAAGCCGGAAATTGAAACCTGAGCGACTACGCTTCCGTTTCTGGTTTTCCTCCAGTGTTTGGGTTTCCTCGCCGCCGGCCAAGATGAACCGATTCTTTGGAAAAGCGAAACCTAAGGCTCCGCCACCTAGCCTGACTGACTGCATTGGGACGGTGGGCATTTGACTTTGTATACCTCTGACATTCCGACCCGCTCATCCCGAATTCGTACTCCACCCCATTCCTGGTTCGGGCCCATTAAACCTCAGTCTTCTTCATCCCCACCCCTTTCATCCCTGCTTTCCCGGTCATCCCTGACCCCACAGACCAGACACTCTAATCTCATCATTCTCTCATCCTTACTGCACTTAGCTCCTTCTGATGCCCACTATACCCCACCCCTTCTTTCTCGCTTTGGTTCCCACATTCCTACCTTTCCTATGTCACTACACCCCACTTGGTCTAACCTGGCCTTTTAAAAATCTTTTTCATTCTTCTCCCCTTGCCCACGTCAGGGTTAACATATCTGTACCTTAGTTCTTGGTCTGAGTAGCACAGAATTCTGAATCTTGGCCCCTCCTGATCTTGGAAATGTGTTTTAAGATCTCATCTTGATTGGTTCATTCCATGCTCCTTCATGCTGAGTCCCAAACTGACTAGTCACCTACTTGGGAAATCTCAGCCAGCCGAGTGATTCCCAAATTGTTTTCCTCAAGAGAGAGTTGCTATATCAGAATCTGGGAGGTGGGTGAGAGTTTATGAAAGCCCTCCAATGGTCCGGGCTGGAATTCCCCACCCTTAAGAAAAGCACTATTTTCTGCCCTTTGCTATATTGTTCCTTTTGTTTTCTTTTTTATATTCCTTCCTCTCCTCCTGCCCCTTTCCATGTAAACATATTACAATAATTACTACTGCATGTGACATTTTCCTCCAAGGTGGATAGCAGGGCAGAATCCATTGACAAAAAGATTTCCCGGCTGGATGCTGAACTAGTGAAATATAAGGATCAAATCAAGAAGATGAGAGAGGGTCCTGCTAAGGTAAGGTTGGTGACAGCTGTTGTAGGAAGTACTATGTAGGGAATGGTGAAAGATGCAAAAAATACACGGAATCTGGTAGAGAAAATGCATGTGAGGACCTATTCTTCAGGGAACAGAGACATACAAGAGGGAGGCCGGGCTTTAATGTGGTAGATAGAAGATGCTGTAATGGGAATTGGAATGCTCTACTGAAAAGGCCTGACTCTGGAGAGAAGGGTGTGGTTGTGCACAGAATCGGGTGTTGTCAGGCTACTCAGGTTAGACTAGATATAGCATGTAAGATCAGTGTTCTGATACTAACACTACTTAATAGGCTATAGATATATGGCCATCTTGGTTTTTTTCCCAACTTTATAACTTATAGTATGAACCGAGATATCACTCAGCTTCAGTTTTCTCATCTGTTCGATGAAGATAATATATACTAATGAGTGAGGATTAAATAACAAGTCACCTACGTGGCATTATGTCTACAATATCGTAGTATTTGATAAATTTGCATGAAGAACCAACAGAGGGCTCGAAGGTTGATGTGGAGGTTCTCAGATTGTGAAGGGGAGAGGCTGGTGGGCTGTTGTAAATGGTTTCTAACATGAGGACATGATAGTGACTGACCACGTATTTAAGTGGAAAGCAACTGTATATACGCAGAGTGCTCTGCTGGGGCTGGAAGCGGAAATGAAATGCCTAGGAAAAGGAGGAGGAACTGAGGACCCAGAGAGTGGGTTGCAAAGGGCACTAAGATGTACCAGCTGGGCACCGGAATTATCTGTGCTCGAAGCTTGACAAGGAGGAGTAGAGTCGAGGAGCGTCTGCGTCTGCCGTCTTGAGAAGACACGAGTAGGGGCAGGCGTGCGAGCGAGCGTGCGTGGGGGAGACGCCCTTTTCCCTCTGTGTTTCCCTTCTTATTAAGTCTGTTTTTCTCCCCAGAACATGGTCAAGCAGAAAGCCCTGAGGGTTTTAAAGCAGAAGCGGATGTAAGTCACACGCCCCGTCTCCTTTCTAAGAACTGGTCGAAGTCAGAAAGCGGGGAGGCCTTCTATTCTTCCCGGCTTCATATCGCCTTCTAAGTAGTCTTGATTTCACTACAAATTTGCAAAAGCTTCGGATGTTTAATGTCACTAACCTGAGTTTGGGTAGCCCTGTGGGATTATTTTGGCTGGCAAGGTCGATATGGTTTGGTTTTCCTGTCATTGAGTCAGTATGTGCTTTTTGGGTTTTTTTTGTCAAGTTAGGAGTGCTAAGTATTTATTCTCTCTCATCAGAATTAAATGTGAAGGTTCACAGCTTATTTTCAATTACTGTATCCCAGTGTTTGTGCAAAACCCACAATACGTGTGGTGCCCGCCCCTGTGGGCCGCTCAGCCTTCGAGACCATCCATGGAGCTGTAGACACTAGGCATAATCAACGTGCAGGAAACCAGGTTAAGATGACTTTGTAACAATCAGATGCTGTCTTTCATTTTTTTTTTTTTTAGCTATATTAAATCACACTGGAAAAAAGCTAAAAATGCCTAGAATGGCCAACATGTATTACAACTGTTGCCTTTTTGGTGGCAATTGGTTTTAAAGTATTTTGGTTTTCCTAGGGAAGGAATACAGTTTGGCTTTGATGACCTGGACTTGTTATTCTAACATGCCGGAGGACCCGGGCCCTATGAGTATTGGCTACATAGAGAAATTAAGGCTAGCCTTAGCTACATAAGACCCTGTGAATAAACCAAGCTTGGGGACACACAACCTGCACACCTAGCACTTAGTATATGGAGGGAAGAACATGGCTGGGGTGGGGGGTGCTGGGCAGTGGTGGCGCACGCCTTTAATCCCAGCACTTGGGAGGCAGGCAGATTTCTGAATTCAAGGTCAGCCTTGTCTACAGAGGGAGTTCCAGGACAGCAAAGGCTACACAGAGAAACCCTGTTCGGGGAAAAAAACATCGGGAGTTCAAAGCTACCCTTGGCTAGTAAATTCTAAAGTAACTTGGGCTACATGAATCCCTGCCTCAAAAATAAATAAATAAAAATAAAAGGGATAGCCGGGCGTGGTGGCGCATGCCTGTAATCCCAGCACTTGGGAGGCAGAGGCAGGCGGATTTCTGATTTCGAGGCCAGCCTGGTCTACAGAGTGAGTTCCAGGATAGCCAGGACTACACAGAGAAACCCTGTCTCAAAAAAAACCAAAATAAAATAAAATAAAATAAAAGGGATATAGATTTATTGCAGAAACTTGGAACATATATCAAACAGAGGCAAAGAAAATTTATCTAGATTCTTAGGAAACTGAAATTATGTGTCTTTTATATAAGCTGTCCTCCCCCCCCCCCTCTTTTCTGTTTTTAGAGACAAGGTTTGCTGTGTATTCCAGGCTGGCCTCCAGCTTCATCCCCCTGGCTCAGCCTCCAAGCTGGTAGGATTATAACCTTGTGCCACAATGCCTAACTTAATGGAATCATTTGCCAATTTCCTGGTCCATTAATTGCCTATTTTTCTTCTGCTAAGTAGATGGCTTTCATGTTGTATAAAGATCGTGGTGACATAAATCGTTGCTATTATGTAACTTGATAGAAAACATTATTTTAAAGAGTATTAAGTCTGATGGATAGCCTAAATCATGAATATAATTTTGAGTCTGAAAAAGGTTTAGCTATGCATATGAAGAATCTTAAAAAATAGTCTTATCCTTTGCCCCAAGAGTTCCACTTCTGAGAATTCATCTTGGGAAATAACTAGAAAAATATAAATAAGATAAAGAGCCAGGCCAGGAGTGAGGACACACCCACATCCCAGCATTTGGAAGCTTAGGCAGGAGGATCGCTATAAGTTTGAGGCTAACCTGGACTACAAGACCTGTTCTCAAAAAATAGAAAAAAGAAGCCTATACTATGTTGCTAAGTGGGAATAGTTAAAACTCAAATATAATCCAAGGGGAAAAGACTTTGGAGGAATTTTGTAAGAGTGGGTAGTTTTAAAATGATTTTGCTTTTGGTTTGTTTGTTATTTAGTGTTAAGGCTGTTTTCTCCTAAGGGTTTCTACCTGGTTCACATTTCTAATTCTCACTTGACCCCAAAAAGGTACGAGCAGCAGAGAGACAACCTGGCCCAACAGTCCTTTAACATGGAGCAAGCTAATTACACCATCCAGTCACTAAAGGACACCAAGACCACGGTACGCCCAAGCTCCTTTTCCCATTGTAATTTTTGTTGTTGTTGTTTTGTTTTGTTTTTTGTTTTTCGAGACAGTTTCTCTGTGTAGCCCTGGTTGTCCTGGAATTCACTCTGTGGGCCAAGCTAGCTTCGAACTCACAGAGATCCTCCTGCCTCTGCCTCCTGAGTGCTGGGATTAAAGGTGTGTGCATCACCTCCCAGCTTCATTCTCATTTTTAATCTCATATACTTTTCTATGGTTTTTTAAAGATGGTTTAGCAAACATGCCATTCTGTGTTTGGGTATTTTGCGTGCATGTGTATGTAGTACCAAGGGAAGTCAGAAGAGGGCACCTGACCCCTGCGTCTGGAGTTAGAGATGGTTGTGGGCATGTGGATGCCTGGACTCTGCAAGAGCGACAGATGCTCTCAACCACTGAGGCATGGCTCCAGCACAAACGTGACTTCTCGGAGCAGTGTGTTTTCTGGGCTGGGGATGGAACAGTGGTTGGATGGTTGCCTAGCAAGTACGAGTATCCTTGGTACTTCAAGATTAATCACAAATACATTTTGCTTTCTTCTACCCTTTTTTAGGTTGATGCCATGAAATTGGGAGTAAAAGAAATGAAGAAAGCATACAAGCAAGTAAAAATTGACCAGATTGAGGTGAGCTGTCTGTGCTAGGTTTTGCAAGATGTGTACTTGTTGCAAGGTTGAGAATAAGCATTTGTGGTGAAAAACTCACAGAAAAGGGATGAAATCCTGGTCCTGCTGTGTGCTGGTGTAGTGACTTCAGGAAAGGGCAGGGTACCTATGTCTCGGTTTCATCCTTGCTAATGCAAAGACCCAGGTAGCACATGCAGTTATTACTTGGGTAAAATAAGTGAGCTATCTCAAGTATTGTTCCATTAAAAAGGGGGTGTGGGGGATCTTGCGATGTAGCCTAGGCTGGCTTCGAGCCTCTGGTCTCTGGCTTTAGTCTTCTAAGTGCTCTGAGGCATGCGCCGAGACTGTTAAGTGAGGGTGTGAATGTAAAGTGGAATTTCACCACGATTTCTGACCGAGCTTAGTTCTCTTTTTTAGTGTTCTAGTAATTTTCTTTATATTTTGGCACTAAGTTATTAGCTTCTTGAAGTTAGCATGAGTCTAGTCGTATAGAGGTTAGGGTTTGGCCAGGAAGGAAAGGCCCATGGGGCTGGCTGCTGGCAGGTAAACATCCACACGGCAGGCAAAGATGGCCGAGAGTGAGTCATGGCCCGCTGAAGGGAAAAGCCTTCCGTTCTGCCTGCCCCCCCTCTCTTTCTCTCTCTCTCTCTCTCTCTCTCTCTCTCTCTCTCTCTCTCTCTCTCTCTTTACCTGTTTGTTTGTTTGTTTTGTTTGGTTTTGGCTTGGTTTTGTTTTTTTGAGACAGGTTTCTTTAGTCTTGGCTGTCTGGAACTCGCTCTATAGATCAGGCTGGCCCCAGCCGTTCCTCGTCTGCTTCTGCCTCCTAAGTCTTGGGATGAAAGGCGTGTGCTATCACCTCTCCCAACCAGAGTGTCTCTCTTCTTGAGGGAAGGGATTTGGTTTTGTTCATTGAACGCATCCTGGCCATACTTGGGGCCCAGGAAGTATTTAATGGTCAAAGGCAATGGCATGCTGATCTAGGGGATCTGCGTTTGTTAACAGCTGCATTTCTCTGGCTTCACAAAGGCTTCCTCTGCTGGCTGTCTTCACTAGGAGTGAAGGGAATTGCCCCTTTATACCGCCCTTGACCAGTTCCAGTCATTCAAGTCTCTGCTTACATGGCAATAGGCACTGTTACAGCTTTCAGGAAATTCACTGAGAAAAATAATCTGTGAATGCTCATTTGTTTAATATCATTTACAGTTTATTGTTCACTAAAATATGAAAAGTAACTTTATTTTCTATATTTAGGCTTCTTTGTAATATTTTATTTTTTCTTTTGACACAAGTTCTTGGTTTTTTTTTTTTTTTTTTTTTTTTTTTTTTGGTTTTTTGAGACAGGGTTTCTTTTTGTAGTCCTGGCTGTCCTGGAACTCACTCTGTAGACCAGGCTGGCCTCGAACTCAGAAATCCGCCTGCCTCTGCCTCCCAAGTGCTGGGATTACAGGTGTGCGCCACCAACGCCCGGCCTACAAGTTCTTGTTTTTAAGTCCAGGCTAGCCTGCTTCTCACTGTGTGCTAGCCTACCCCAATCTCGTATATTCTGGGATTTTGGTCATGTGCTGTGGTTCTTTTTGTTTTGGGGAATTTTGTGGTGGTTGTTTATTTGTTTCTTTGTTTTTTAGGCAAGGTTTCTCTATGTAGCCCTGGCTGTCCTGGAACTTACTCTGTAGACCAGGCTGACCTCAAATTCATAGAGATCCTCCTGCCCTTTATCTCTCAAATGCTGGCATTGAAGACATGCGCCACCACTCCCAGCTTCTCTTGTGGTTTCTATGCGAGTGTTTAATATGAATGTAAGAGAAGGTTTGGTTATTCTTGCTTCTTTCCTTTCTTTGTTTGATCTTTAGGACTTTATTTTGTCTGTAATTATGATTGCATGCATATATCTATAAGTGGGTTTATGCATGTGCATGCAGTCTCTTCTGAGGCCAGAAGAGGGGGTTGGATCCCGTGGGGTGAGAGTTGCAGGTCTCTGTGCGCTGCGCTTCCATGGGTGTAGAGGACGAAGCACAAGTCCTCGGAAGAGCAGCACTGCTCTTCCGCACTAACCAGCTCATCTGCCCAGCTCCAGCTTTGCTGTGCTTTGGAGACAGGGTGTCATTCTGTAGCCCAGACTCTTGGAGAGTTTACTGTATCCTAGGCTAGCCCTCACTTGTGTCAGTCCTGCCTCAGATCCGGAAGTGCTAGCCTTGCCTTCAGCTTCATTCTGGCGTTTGGCTTTTTGAAACCCTCCCAATCTCCTTTCCATTCTCCTTGTCTGCCCCTAATAGATTTGCCAGCACAACAGACCTCATATATGTATCTTTTGGCTGTGCTATACACTTTGAAATCTCCTTAGTTTTATTTTTCTAATGTAAATTAAAATATTTTTATTGTTTTATAGCTCTAACTTTTGAATTTTTTTATTTGCATGGTTAGCTGTTTTTATCCTTTTATATTAGGCCAGGGTGATGGGGCACACCTTTTTTTTTTTTTTTTTTTTTTTTTTTTTTTTTTTTTTTGTTTTTTTTTTTTTTTTTTTTTTTTTTTTTTTTTGGTTTTTTTCAAGACAGGGTTTCTCTGTTTAGCCCTGGCTGTCCTGGAACTCACTCAGTAGACCAGGCTGGCCTTGAACTCAGAAATCCGCCTGCCTCTGCCTCCCAAGTGCTGGGATTAAAGGCATGCACCACCACCGCCTGGCGGGGCACACCTTTTGTCCCAGCACTCTGGGGACAGAGGCAGGAGGGTCTCTGAGTTTGACATCAGCCTGGTCTACAGAGTGAGTTCCAGGGCAGCCAGGGCTACCCAAAGACCCTGTTTCAAAAAAGATCATTTTCATTTTATTTTTAAGTATATGTATAGCTGTGTATTTGCTTTTGTGTGTGAATGCAGTGTTCATTGCGGCCAGAAGAGAACAGACCCCAGGAGTTGCGGGGAGAGGCAGTTGTGAGTTACCTGTTATGGCTGCTAGAAACCAAAAGCAGGTCTGCAACAAGAACAGTCCACAATATTAGCCAATGAGACACCTACCCACCCCAACTCCCTGTTTGACATTTTTTTTATCGTTTTATTTCACAGAACATTAGGCCATCTATGTGCTTTAGATTAGCACTTCTGTTTGTGTTGCTTTTGTTTATCCAGTATTGATCTTAAAGGTATAGTAACCTGATACTTCACATGGTAACTTTCTTTCCCTCTTGCTGTGTCTATACTAGACTATGTAACTATGTTTTATAAATTAACTAAGCAAGCAGACTCAATGTAAAATGCTCGTGGTAAGGGTCTGTGGGAGGCCATCGCCGCAGCTGTACAGCGTGCAGAGTGTGTTACCTGCCTGTGCTCGCAGGTGTGTGGGCAGAGGACAGCTTACACATCCCTCCCTCTGAGGAGGCGGCCCTTCGTGTTTAACGCTCTTGGTTTCCCTGGTGCTCATCTGAGAACACACGTGCCTCCATGCGTCTCCGGGAAGCCGAGTGCTGAGTGCGGCCTGCTGTGTTCACAGTGGCCTCCAGTGGCCTCCCGCTCTGTATATGAAGAGCACACTGACATTTGGCCGGCTTTTTTGGTGGTGGCGGCGTTGAAAATTGAACGTAGGGTCTTGTACATGCTAGGCAAATGCTGTGCCTCCCCCCTCCTCCTATATATCTTTTTACTTTCTAAAATTTAGGTTTTAGACATGGTGTCATTAAGATGCCCAGGCTGGCTTTAAGCTAAGCAATGTTTTATATATATTATTGTAATAAATCTTACAGCAGCCATATGTAGTATGAGTCTTAATGATCTCATTAAGAAAAGATTTACTTATTTTTATTTAGTGTATATGAGTGTTCTGTCTGTGTGTATGTATGTGCACTGGGTGCATGCCTGGCCAGACAGGCATCAGACTTCCCTGGAACTGGAGTTGTGGATCGTTGTGAGCCATGCTGTGGCTTCTGGAAGAGGAACTCAGGTCCTCTGTAAGAGCAGTAAGTGCTCTTGACAGCTGTTGCCTCCCACCATAGGTGCTAGGAACCAAACTCAGTCTGTGGTCTTAACTGTCACCCATCTCTCTTGTCTAATGTCCCATTTTTTAAATGAGAAAAGCTGCTGAGGGTAGAACTCAGGGGTAGAGCACGCGCCAACCGTAATCAGGACTCCTGAGGTCATCCCAGGACCTCCCAAACGGGGTGGGGCCTAGTTTCAGGGTTTTTGTTTTTAGATTATTATTTTTTTAATTTTATGTGTAATAGTGTTTGCTTATAAGTATGTCTGAGTACCATCTGCCCCACGGGGGCCAGAAGAGGACATCAGGATCCCTTGGGACTGGAGTTACATTTCAGTGCTGGGAATCAAACTCAGGTCATCTGGAAGAGCAGCCATTAGTGCTGAAATGGATTGGCCGTCTCTGTAGCCCTGGAAAGGCTTAGGCATTGCGTCTCACTAAGCAGTGCACAATTCGTGCCGGGGCTGTAGCTCAGTGAGTCCTGGCTGAGCACGCACGAGGCCCCCTTTCAATCTCCAGCACCACACCAGGAAAAAGAAAAGTGAAAGCCAGAAGTTGGGCCTGGCGGCACACGCCTGTAACCCCAGGATTTGGGGGTGGAAGCAAGAGAATGAGGAACTTAAGGTCCTCTTTAACCACAGGTGCATCTGGGCCCCCTTCAGGAGCATCTTCTCAGTTAGCTTCTAGCTACTGTCATGTGGAGGGGTGAGCTGACAGTAATTGAGAACTCGTTATATAATTGGCATTTTTTAAATTTCTATTTCGGGCCAGCGAGAAGGCTCAGCAGGTGAGTGCGCGTGT
Organism: Apodemus agrarius; assembly: GCA_964023405.1. Lineage (NCBI taxonomy): Eukaryota > Metazoa > Chordata > Mammalia > Rodentia > Muridae > Apodemus > Apodemus agrarius. The sequence continues at coordinate 111,685,163 of OZ030009.1, read as the reverse complement.
CTCCAAGTCTGGACCTGAGCTCAGCCCCTGCTGTGAACATAGTGAAAGGAGAGGACCAGCTCCACAAGTTGTCCTGACTTCTACTCATGCGCTAATGGCACATGCTCCCATATCATACATGCACACACAGAAACACATGCGTATGATTAAACAAATCAATGAATAAATAAATAAATGTAATTTTTAAATTAATTTTTCCATTTCTAAGATTCAGAGGAAAATGTAGAGGCTGAGAGTTAGTAGAGGAAGATAGTAAGAAAATAAAAAAAATATTGGAAACCTCGTTATGTAAGGCTCATTTTGGGTACCCTTAGCTGCTTCAGGGATCTGTTGTTTGCTTCTCAATAGAATTGCTTTCTTTTTTTTTTTTTTTTTTAAGATTGATTTATTTATTATATGTGAGTGCACTGTAGCTGTATTCAGACACTCCAGAAGAGGGCATCAGATTCCATTACAAATAGTTGTGAGCCACCATGTGGTTGCTGGGATTTGAACTCAGGACCTTCAGAAAAGCAGTCAGTGCTCTTAACCGCTGAACCATATTTCCAGCCCTAGACTTGCTTGCTTTTACTTCTAATGATGATGATGATGATGATGATGATGGAGCTGGCGAGCTGGATTAGCAGTTGAGCACTTACAGTTGACCAGAGTTTGGGTCCCACAACTGCCTATAACTCCAGCTCCAAGGGACCTGTCAGCCTTGTCTGGCCTCCCCAGGCAGCTGCATATGCACATATATAGACACAGGAATCAAAATAAGGCTAAGAGTCTGGAGAGGGGGCCACAGGTGTCTTGCCATTGTCTGACTGAAAAGGCTGAAGAAGGCTTCTTGCCGCCCAAGAAGCAGGCTGAGGAAACGGAAGAGGAAGATAAGGCAGAAACAGAAAGGGACAGAAGAAACTCAGGAGGTAGAAGCCAAGGCTGAGGGGACCGCAGAAATCTGGCAAAGGGGAAGCTGTTCTTTGTACCTAAGATAACATTCCTGTTTAAACCTCTGAATTCCCTGCTGTGCCGGCTTTGCCACCCCTAGCTAGAGTGAACTGTCAGAGCCTGCTGTGCGTTATGAGAGACTTCTTTACAGGAAGTCCCCAGAGGCCCCCTGTCTTTAGTTCCTTCAGCCTGCTGTCCCGCCTCTGTTGTCCTCTGACATCTGTGTCCCCTGGAATGAAAGAAGAGAAGAACTCTGTCTTATGTCTGTCTATAGGATTTACAAGACCAGCTGGAGGATATGATGGAAGATGCTAACGAGATCCAGGAAGCACTGGGCCGCAGCTACGGCACCCCCGAGTTAGATGAGGACGACCTGGAGGCAGGTGAGTGGGTGCTGTGACCGTGTGCTCGCTTCGGAGTGTGAAAGGAGCAGCTCCCTGGGGCTTTTCCCCAAAAGCTGCTTAAAATTCCTTCCAGAGCCACGCAGTGGTGGTACACCTTTAGTCCCAGCACTCAGGAGGCAGAGGCAGGCAGATCTCTGTGAGTTGTCTGGTTTACAGAGCAAGTTCTAGAGCAGCCAGGGCTATGCAGAAACCTGTCTCAACAAACAAACAAAATTCCTACCAGGACGCCAGGCATGGTGGTATATGCCTTTAATCCCAACTTCCCAGAGGCAGAGACAAGCAGATCTCTGGCATTGTCTACATAGAGAGTTCCAGGACAGCCAGGGCCATGTAGAAAAACCCTTGTTTCAATAAAACAAACAATCAAAGCATAGGATCCTCCAGGAGTTGGTTATGACAGTCGGAGCAGAGAGCCTGTGAGGCAGCTGCATCCGCCATGCACGGCTCCACTGGGGCGGGAAACCCGTAAGGCTCCCTGTGCTCGGTGTTCATGTCTTCAGCTTAGCACTTCCCCGTTGTTTTCCTTTTGACCGGAACGTTTATGGGACTAGGGTTTGAACCCTACGGGATCGACTCAGCATGGAAGGAAGCAAGTGTGAGTGCGCCTTACATTTCTTTTTGAACTTTATTACATTACTTATTTGGGGCGGGAGTGCATGTCGGTGTCCTGGCCGTGCTTGTGGAGGCCGAAGGACAACCTGCAGGATTCAGTTCTCTCTTCCTACCACGTGGGTCCCAGGGACTGAAGTGAGATCATCGGGCTTGAGCACGAGTGCCCTTACCTGGTGAGCTGGTAGACCAGCCTGACCCCCACTAGCAGTGAGAGAAATATAAGCTTCCTGGTTGCATTCTTCATTGTAAGCTCACTCATTATTGGGAAGAAGTAGGAGATGCATTGAAAGCACAGGGCGGGGACTCTAGCATAGTGCCAGGGAACAGGCATGAGACCCGAGGAGTGAGTAGGGTGGCCATGACAAGTGGGCGGGGCCGTCGAGTAGGCTGTGAGAGGCGGTGCTGGCCTAGACCAGGCTGTTAGGAGCCACGGAGAGCCAGGACCACAATGGGAGGGGTGACGATGCTTGGCAGTCCAGCATGGCTGAGAGCCTATTCTGGATCTCCGGTGACGCTCTCCTGCTCTGCCTCTCCCCTCCTTCCTGCCTTGTTCTTCCTGTGCGCCATTTTTACCTAGACCGTTTTTCCCATTACTCCAATTTTTAAATTTTTCTGGCTTGAGTTTTCCTCAGTGACCCCCTTCCTGGCATGGCCATCCCTCGTGCCGCCTGGTTTGACTTAGTCATCCCCTCAACCTAAGGCACCATGCTGTTCAGTCCTGGGCTCTTCGCCTGCTTCCCTTCAGGTTCATCAGTAGAGGAGAGTTTCCTTTGCCGCCTTTAACATTCATGTTAGTTATCTAATCGGCATTAGCCAATTCTCAAGCAGAATTTTGCCGTCGAGTCTGGGACCCTGTAAGCCCGTGGGGAGCTGATTGACTTTTTAATCTGTTTTAATCTTTTTAATCAGATCAATAGTGATAACATTATGAATGGCATCCAATGGTTTTTAATAAGGCAGTGGAAGAAGCTTAAGTATGTGTGTGTGTGGTTTGTTTCTTGTTTTTTGTTTTCATAAATGTTATATACTAGTTTCCTTGAAATTTTCTTACAATGGTCACCTTTCATTTTGCACCTGGAAATAAATCTCTCTCCCAAGGCGGGTGGTTCTTTGAGTTCTAGGCCAGGCAGGATAACATCGCAAGCCCCTCCCTGAGGCATATGAAAATGATTTACAAGTGATCCCTTTCCCTTTGCATTCTGTTTGCTCACTACAAATCTTTTGACACGAGGGGCCAGTGTTTTCTCCCCATTTTTTCTATAATGTCCCTATTTAATTTCAGAGCTGGATGCTCTGGGAGACGAGCTTCTGGCTGATGAAGATAGTTCCTACTTGGACGAAGCAGCTTCCGCACCTGCAATTCCAGAAGGCGTTCCCACTGACACAAAAAACAAGGTACCGTCGGTCCTTGCGGCCTGTTCATAACTTGCTGCCTGTAGTTTAGCCAGGCCAACAGAAAATTAACCAATGCCTCCTTAGAGAGGAGCTTCTTACAGATTTATTTATTTCCTGTGTATGCGTGTTGCCTGCATGTATTTCCATGCATCATGTTAAAGGTTTTATATCCACCAATTTGGAAATCTAAAATATAGTCTTTGTTTTGTTTGTTCAATTAATTTAGACAGAGGGTCTCTGGGGTCCTTTGCTCCTGAACTCAAGCAATCTTTTAGCCATAGTCTCTCAAGTAGCGGAGCCCGTGGGCAGCCCACCTCTCGGCCTAGCTTTGGGTGCTTATGTTAAAGAGGGCCCCACTGCAGAGCTGGCAAGTTGGCAGACGGCAGACGGCCCGAGTTCAGTTCCCAAACCCACACGTCAGCCCACAGCCGTCTAACTCCAGTTCCAGGGAGACCTAACGCCCTCTTCTGACCGCCACAGACATCAGGTGTACACATGGTACAGACATGCACATAGGCCGCTCATACACATAAATAAATATGGAGAGAGAGGGGAAAGGGGGAAGAACAGCCCACCCTGGACACATTAGTCAATTATTTATTGGATTGTTTAAACTATGAAGTGTAAATTTTAAGTATAGAGCTGGAGAGATGGCCCAGCAGTTAAGATCACTGACTCCAGCCGGGCGTGGTGGCGCACTCCTGTAATCCCAGCACTTGGGAGGCAGAGGCAGGCGAATTTCTGAGTTCGAGGCCAGCCTGGTCTACAGAGTGAGTTCCAGGACAGCCAGGACTACACAGAGAAACCCTGTCTCAAAAAAAAAAAAAAAACAACAACAACAACAACAACAAAACAAAACAAAGAGCACTGACTCCTCTTCCAGAGGTCCCAAGTTCAATTCCCAGCAACCACATGGTGGTTTACAACCATCAGTAATGGGATGTGATGTCCTCTTCTGGGATGTCTGAAGACAATTACAGTGTACTCATAAATAAAAAATAAAAAAATTTAAGTATAAAACTTAATAAGTCAGCCTGGAGACATATCCCAGTTGACAGGGCTCGCCCAGCATGAACAGAGCCCCAGGTTTGCGGAGGTAGAGACAGTAGGATTAGAAATTCAAGACCATCCTTGGTTATAAAGAGACTTGGAAGGCAAACTGAGATACATGAAGACCCTGTTTTGGGGTGGGAGAGAAACCTTAATGCTAGAAAGATCCTAGTTCAGCAAAGGAAGAGAATTTGCATTTCTGACACTGACACATCACTTAGCTCTTTTGGGCTTTTCTATTCCTAGCATTTGTGAAGTATCTCGTGTGATTATTATTTAGAGCAATTTAGGTGTTGTATGTAAAGGACTTAAAACCCTGTCTTATACTGTATAATTGTCATCATGAGCAGAGTATGCTACTGCTTATAAAATCTCTTTCTTAGTTGCTCGTGTAATGTGTTATCTGCCATTGGATATTTATAGCCCTTGTTTTGTCTGGTCTCCCTGTAAGCACACTGGGTACTCACAGTACAGTAGACAGAGTGTTTGAGTGGGGTCCAGTCCTAAGTCTGCTTTTATTCACTCTATAAATCTGAGCGAATTAGAAATTTGTGTCTTCTCTCTTGTCTTAGGGTTACCATTGCTAGGATAAAACACCTTGACGAAAAGCAAATTGGAGAGGAAAGGGTTATCTAACTTATACTTCCACACTGTACTTCCTCTGAAGGGATTCAGGCCAAGAACTCTAGCAGGAGGAACCTGGAGACAAGAGCTGACACACAGGCTGTGGAGGAAGGCTGCATGTCAGCTCCTCTCCGCAGTTTGTGACTGCATGCAGGACAGGGATGGCCCTTTGTGGGCGGGGCCATGTCTCATTGATCTTTATGAAAATGCCCAATAGGCTTCCCTACAGCCCTGTCTTACGGGGGCGCTTTCTCAATTGAGGTTCTCTCCCTTTGGGTGACCCTAGCTTGAATCAGGGTGGCAGACTAGCCAGCGCAGCGCTGTATATTTCTTTCCTTTGCTATCAAATGTGAGAAACCACAGGTGGGGGTCAGATAGCTTCTTAGGTCTTAATCGACCGGCTCGGAACTGCTTCTTATACCCTGCCTCCTCCCTTGAGCTCAGAGTAGGTGGTCTCGACTCTGTCTTCTACCCACTCCACTCCATCACCTCTCTGACTTCTTAAAAGTCCCAGGTGCGCACATTGCTTTAAATGATTATATAATCACCTACTACTTAGTAATTATGCTGAAGCTATTTTTGTGAACACGAGTGTGACTCGCCTTTTCAGTTTCCTAGTAACAAGTCCCTGAAGCATCTGTGCTATGTTAGCACAGGGTCCCACACGTACCAGGCAAGTCTTCTGCTGTACTGTATCGTCAGCTCTTCCCATTTTTAGGGCACAGATCAGTGTGAGGATGGGACTTTTAACAATGTTGGCTGTTAGTGTGGGAGGTGACTTGTCCACCTGAGACAGTCCCCTTCAAGACTTTGCCGGTCTATAGAAGATGAAAGTGAAAGCAAGGTGTTCAGGGGCAAGGACCCCTCCCCTTCCCTCCCCTGCGCTGCCCAGCCGCTCTCCTCTTTCTGGGTTTATTCCTCTGTTTTCTCCTCTTTCTTTTCCATCCTGCAGAAGACCTCCAGCTTTACTCCTTCCCAGTTCCTGGCTGATTGAGCAAGCCCCCTCTGCCTTTTTAGAGAAGGCTTATTGTCGGCTTCTGAGTAGGATTTTGTTTGCTTATTAAACACTTGGGTGTTTAACTATGATCATGTTTACCCCGTCAAAGAGCAGCCCTGACCCTTGATTTCCTCTCACAGGATGGCGTGCTGGTGGATGAGTTTGGACTGCCGCAGATTCCCGCTTCCTAGACTCGCAACGTTCCAGCACGTGATGTAACAAAACAAAACAAGTATTCTGGGACTAGGAAATAGTTCCCGATCTGCCAAACAGATTTAGGTTCCTTTCCTTTCTTTGAAGGAAAAGCTAATTACACTGCTCCTGTAATTTTATTTTTTTTCCATTAAGGAATTCATTGGTTGGGGGAAGCTGTCTTTACTAAAATTTAAATTTTTTTTCTCTTAAGAAAGACTAACTGAAAAATACCGTTGACTTTGTATGACTTGTTTTCATTCATTAACAATAATCTGAAATTAAACCAAGGAGATGAGACTCTAAATTCTATGGTAGTGTAAGTACAGTCTCAGTGTGATGATACATTGATAAGATAAAAGTTATTGATGAGATTGAGACTGTTGATAGTATGCCTCAAACCATTGTCTATTGTGGTATTGTAGATGGTTTAAGTGATGGCCTCTTTTGATAGGTTTTGTTGTGTCTTGTGAGCAAGTCATTACGCTATCTAATGTTGGAATGAACTATCTCTGCTGTATCATGAGTTACTATTTTGATTCCATGGTTCCCTCAGTATACTAGCCTGACTTGTAATGAATAATGAATATTTCTTGATATTTAATGTATAGGACATTTATTTATACTCAATAAATATTTTTCAAAAGGATATAACTGTTGGTGGCATGGTTCTGTGGGATGGGGGTCTGGACTGATGAAAAGGAGAAAGGAGCCCTGCACCAGTCTTCATCACTCCCTTCCTGATGCGTGTGACAGCCGCTCCAGCCTCTGCACCACCTTCCCCCCCAGCCCCCGTGGCTGGCGGAGCGTACCCCCAACTGCGAGCCAGAAGAAACCCTTCTTCTTAAAGTTCTTTGTATTTTGTCACAGCAACCAGGCAAGTAGCTTGACACGTTTCCTTCTCTTTCCGTCCATTCCCTCTCCACCCTGGCTTGGCAGCTCCTGCTGTCCTGTGAGCCAGCTTTTCCTGTGTCTGCAGAGCAGACAGTAGACACATGTTGAATATTAGACGCTTCAAACCCTGTAACCACCCAGGGGCCATCCAAGAGCAATCAGCCCCTTCCTTCAAAAATTCACTGTCTAGGTACAGGTGGGGTAAGGCATGCCGTAAACCCTCTCCATGCCTGCCAACCTCACTTTCTCAAGAAGCCTTCCATGAGCACACACAGTGCTCATCCTGACCTCCTTGAAGCCTCTCTCGGCTTACCTGCCTTGTCTGAAGTTTTCTTTTTATCTGGCCCCTTAGTCTCTTATTCATGGATTCTTCTCTCTCAGCCCCTGAGGTGTTTTTCCTATTATAGGTACAATGTATACTCTCGAGTAATCTCAGGCCTATGGATTTCAGGGATTGCATATGTACTAATGACTCAAAAGAATCGTCAGTGGGCTTCTTTCCCTATTCTTGTTTTCAATTCTGGGTGTTTTCATGTTAACATCTGTGATGGTTAGCTTTAATTTTCAACCTGACACAACTAAGAATCCCCAGGGAAGAGAATCTTAGTGAGGGATGGCCTCATCGGGCTAGTCTTCGGGCCGGTCTGCTGGCATTGTCTTGGGTTAACTGATATGGGAAGCCACAGCCCCCTGTGGGCAGTACCATTCCTAGGCAGGGATCCTGACATGTGTGACCTGAGAAACTGTAGTCGTAGGTGGTGGTCGTGTTCCAGTTCATGTACTCTGCCTCCTTTGCTTGCTTGTTCTTTAGTGACCTCAGCCACCCTAGTGGCCTTCACCACTGACCTCACATGCTTCCGCTCTGGGCTTCCTACGTTTTCAGAATCCTACCTGTTATGTTATTTATTTATTTATTTATTTGGAAATGTACACCATACTAATTTCATTCCAACCCCCATATCCCATCTTCAGTTCTTCCCATATCCCCCACGCTCTTGGACTCACGACCTCATCTATAGTCATTATATGTATATGTATGTATAGCCTGCTGGATCCTCTTAGTTTTGCGCACATGTACATGTGTTTAGGGCTGAACACTTGAGACTGGATAGCCTGCCAGTGCTCATTCCTGGAGATAACTGGCAGTTATCTCTCTTCCTCAGCAGCCATTGACTGCCTATAGTCCGTCATCAAATGGTGAAGCATTGTGAAACTTCTTCCATTTGGGTTGGTGTATGAACTGGAGTTGTCATTACGCAGGTCTTCTTTAGGCCACCATGTTGTTACGATTTTGTGAGTGCCACCTATGTAGAAGACACTAACTCAAGGCGAGCATCCAGCCTGCTTCTCTAACGCATACACTCCTTACGCTCCCTCTACTAACATGTTCCCCGAGCCTTGGGTGTAGAGATTCTGTTATAGATGTAACTTTTGGAGCTGGTTACCTCGTGGCCTTTTATTCTTTACATTTTAACTAGCTGTGAATCTCTAGTAGTTTGTGTCCAGCTCATTGCCAGACAATTATTTGGATGTCCCAAACTCACAAGCACCTCACAGTCACATGGCAAAGACAGATCATCACCTTTCTCTAGACCCAAATCTCTGCTGTCTTCCCTTCCAGCTAGTGACACCATTATCCTGTCACCTAAACAGTGCTAGAGAATTGTCTTCAAGGCCTGCATTTTGCTTTATCCTACACAGCCAACAAATCATTAAGCCTTGCTTTTCAAAAGTCACATTATTTATTTAGGTGGGGCATCACATGTCTGTGTGGAGGCCAGAGGACAACCTTCAGGAATCAATTCTCTCCTCCCACCATGTGGTTCCTGGTGACTGAACTCTGGTCACCAGACTTGGCAGAAAATACCTTAATCTGCTAAGTTATTTCACTGGCCTAAACCCCTGTTTTTTTTTTGTTTTTTTTTTGTTTTTTTGTTTTGTTTTGTTTTGTTTTGTTTTTGTGGTTTTTCAAGACAGGGTTTCTCTATGTAGTCCTGGCTGTCCTGGAACTCACTCTGTAGACCAGGCTGGCCTCGAACTCAGAAATCTGCCTGCCTCTGCCTCCCAAGTGCTGGGATTACAGGCGTGCGCCACCACGCCCGGCTACCCCTGGTTTTAACTTATTTCTCAAGCCCGGTTCCCTTCTCAGTTTTCAGTGGCCTAGATATATCTCACATGGTCTTTGGAATGAAAGACCTGCTGTCTCTACATGCACAGTCTCACTTCCTAGAGTTTATTTATCATGTGCAGCTAATCTTTATGATATATATGTGATTTAAAATCACTAAGAGCTTCCTAAAATCAAACTGCCTGTAACTCGAGCTCCAGGGGATCCAGTGCCCTCTTTTGGCCTCCAGGAATACCTGGACACATACAAGATACATACATACATATGTACACTCAGACAAGCATGCTCGACAGAGAGAGAGAGGGAGGGGGAGAGGGGGGAGAGGGGGTGGAGAGAGAGAGAGAGAGAGAGAGAAATTTTTTTTAAGTCCATTAGCAAGAAAAACACAGCAACCCAACAAAAAATAGACAACAGATATAAATAAGCAGTCTAAAAGAGGAAGTCCCTAAGGCGATCAGGTAATGTTCAACCAGGAGGGCAAGAAGGTTCAGCAGGTAATAGCGCTGCTGCTAGGCTGATGGCCTGAGTCAGATCCCTCAGACCCACAGGTGAAAGGAGAGAACCAATTCTCCCAAGCTGTCCTCTGACTTCCACACACATATCATGATACACATGTGTATACACACACACACACACACACACACACACACACACACACCACATAATTTTAAAACACCTTTTTTAAAAAAAGGAATGTTTCAGGGGCTGGAGAGGTGGCCCATCAGTTAAGAGCACCAGCTGCTCTTCTCAAGGACCTGGGTTCAATTCCTAGCACCCACATGTCAGCTTACAACTGTCTGTAACTCCAATTCCAGGTGCTTTGATACCCTCACACAGACATATATTCAAGCAAAACACCAATCAATGATCATAAAATAAAGATTTTTTTTAAAAAAATGTTTCAATTCAACTTAGAATGTGGGGCTGTACTTATAGCAATAAAGAGACTAAGATAGAAAGATCATGAAACTGAAGGCCTAGCTTGACTTTAAAGTGAAGCCAGTTTTTAAAAAATTTTCAAATTCAATAATTTAGAGGAAACCAAAATAAGCTGTTTCACCTACTGTGCATTGGGGCACACATCTTTAATTCTGGCACCTGGGAGGCAGAATCAAACAAATCTGGGAGATAAAGGCCAGTCTGTCTCAAGGATGGGCCTGCTTCATGTTCCTGGAAAAGTCTGAATTATTTGAGAAATGCAGATTCTTCATTTATCCTATCTAATAATGCAATGTTGTATTTCAGAGAAAGTTCTACAAAATTGGATCTTTACCTTATATTTTGCTTTCAAAGCTATCTTATCTCGCCGGGACGTGGTGGCACATGCTTTTAATCCCAGCACTTGGGAGGTAGAGGCAGGCGGATTTCTTAGTTCGAGGCCAGCCTGATCTACAGAGTAAGTTCCAGGACAGCTAGGGCTACACAGAGAATGAAAAACCAAAAAACAAACAAACAAAGAAAAACTATCTTTGAATTATGCAAAACACCATGCACAGGCCTGATCTCAGATTTGCTGCCAACGTAGATTGAGTCAGAGAATTGGACAACTTTGAATGACCTGCTCCTGGGGATATCTTGTCTGTTATTGAGAATTTTGTTTAAGCCATCAAGTCTACATTGTGAATGGAGGTGGGTGCTCCCTGATCAGTTATTTCAGGAAAGCCTTGGATGAAAAGAGATGGGAAAGAACTTCTAGTCTGCTGGTGGTTGTCAAAACACAGCTCTTATTTTAAAGGCATAAATGATATTCTATATTCAGGCCCTATTATGAGTGACCATCATCTGAGAACATCGTTAAGGTTACCCTGGATGACTTAGTTCTACTGTAGAAGAAAGAAGTTATAGGGACTTTCATAGTTGCCGAATGAAGTCTTAAGTCAATACTTTGATCAAATACAATGGTGGTATGGTTGTCAGCAGACTGGAAACACAAAGTTCAGGTGTTATATCATTCTTAGCTTTAGGTTCAATTGAAGCTAGCGGTCTACTAAGTTTAATAATATGTCCCAAGGGCTTTACCTAACAGTCACAAAAAGGTTAGCACAGATATGGAAGTTGGCAGTAAACCACTATTAAAACACTAAAGAAAATATAATCATGAAACTCTAGTGAATGGAAGACCTTCAATTCAACCTTTACAGAACTTCAGTTCAGAGTTGATTGTAGAACTGTGTGATGACCGTGGAGGTGTCTGCTGCTGAGAAGTAAGCCAGGGCTCTGTTATATCAAGAACTTCTGGTCGCAGGGCAGTGGTGATGCACTTTAATCCCATCATTTGGGAGGCAGAGGCAGGCAGATTGCTGAGTTCATGGCCAGCCTGGTCTACAAGGTGAGTTCTAAGACAGCCAGGGCTATGCAGAGAAACCCTGTCTTGAAAGACCAAAAAAGAAAAAAGAAAAAAAAAAAAACTGGTCATAGATACGATCATTTGGGCTTTTAGGTTGGTTAATTTTGGTGTCAATGATAAATTGTCATCTTCATTTGACTTTGTAAACTTCGAACCTTATTCAAAGTTTGTTAAACATTATACGTTGGTCTTTGCTGTCTCCTATGATCTGGAGTGAGATGTCATTTGAGAACAAGAAGTGTGTAGCCTGCTAAATTCCAAAGATGCCAACTGACCGTGCAGCCTGCTCACAAGCGTCCCTTCCCTCCCCTCCCCTCCCTCCTTGTGTCTCGTGGTCTCACTACTGCAAGTAGTACAGATACAATGCTGTCATGTCTCCCATTTTTGAGTCTCTTCTTTTCAAATATGGTTCCTGAAGGATTCCTAAATTTGCTGGGCTAGGGCCAAGCTAAGCCACCCAGTAGAAGGCTTCTTAGTCTATAGACATTAGAAGGAAGTGCAAAAGCCCTGTAGCCAAGATGGTCACAGACATCGTGGAGTGTTTGAGACAGGGACATACTATGCTGCTTTGGCTAGCCTCCAGAGCAACATAGTCATCACTATGTAGATGAGACTGGCCTCTAGACTCCTAGAGAACTGCTGTCTCTGCTGCCAGAGTGCTGGAATTAAAGGCCTGGCTCACCACACCTCACTTTGGAAGATTATATTTTACTATAAAAGAGGCTGAGACAAAGAAGATCGTATTGCAAGGCCCGTGCCAAGGTTCAACCTTGAGAAATTACACCATGCAAGATCTTGTGTAAAAGAGGTTTATTGAGGAAGGAAGAGGAGTCGGGGGGGAAAGGAATAGAAGCAGGCAAGTAGACATGGACCCAGTCAGACAAAACAAAGCCATGATGCAGAGAGAAGGGGAGAGGACGCTGGCAATAGACAGCTGCCAGGGACGGGGGCGGGTGGGGGGGAGGAGGGGACCTTTCATATGCAGCACACACCAGTCAGAGGCGGGTGTAAGGTCCCTGTTGGGCAGGCCAGCAGAATGCCTGTATACCAGTAGGGGCTACATCGCGACACCCTGCACACACACACCCCCAAAAAACAGTAACTTCAAACTGTCTCAGTTGGTGTTCATTTGTATTTGTTAACTTGCGTACCGTTTGTGGCTCATTTCCAATTAGCCCTTTAGATACTGTTTTGTCTCGTTTTTACACAGACAGGGGATAGGTAGCCCAGGATGACCTGGAACTCAGCACATTCCACCCCGACCCCACCCCCCTCCGATTCAGCCCCCCAGGTCCTGCAGTTGTTGGCTACCACCATTGGCAGGTAACCTTTTATTGTTCTGCAGTCTTTTCCTCCACAATGCCCTTTGATTACTACAGTGCCCTCCCCGCCGCCTGCGTGAGTCACTCCAGGCCGACTCTGATCTGAAGGACGTTTGAAGCTGGGCGGATGGCAGGACTTGACAAAAAGGCGTTGCAGCTGGAGAACCCAGCAGCTCCCGATAAACAATTACGCAAGTTCGGGCAGTAGAGCCCGCGGTCCGAGCCCCCTCCTGCCACTCGTCTCCCCCCCCCCGCCCCCTTCCGCCCGGGGCGGCGCATTTGTCTGACGTCCCAAATGCGCCATTTCTCGGTTCAGGTAGCACCACCCCTTTGGCCCTCGACACGCGCGTAGGAGCGAAGAGTCTCTCGGCGCCGGAAATCCGGGACACGTGACCAGGTGACAGCCTTCGCTGGGTGGCGGGGCTCGCGTGAGGTGCTGCGGCACGGGATGGCGGAGGCGCCTCCGGTCTCAGGTACTGCCCGGCCCCACCCCCACCCCCACCCCCCGCGCGGGACCTCTAGGGTCTAGCAGTCTAGTCGGCAGGGTTCGGGCCATTGCGGTGGCAAGTGGGGCGCGTGCTGCGCCGGGGACAGTGGCTCGCGAGGGCCAAGCCACGCGCGCTGCACGTACGGAACCCTCCTCCATCTTCCACGGGATGGTGAAGCTCGGCCCCTGGGTTTCGGAGGAGAGCGGGCGGGTCCCGGTGCCAAGGGAGCGGCCGTGGGCGTCCAGCGCCCCCGCGGGTCTCCTTCCGGCTTTCCCGGGGCAGCGCGGCGCAGAGTCCGGCCGGCGGGCGGGCGTAGGCGACTCTCCGTAGTGGGCCCTGGAGTCCAGCTCGGAGCTTGCGCGCTGTGCTAGGGGTGTGTTCTTAACCTCCCGGAGTGGCGGGGTCCGCGCGCGCGGGCGAGCGGGCGGGCCGGGTCCTGAGGGCTTTGAAATCCCATCTTGCGGTGCGTGACGTGTGCGTGCGTGCTTGTGTGTGCGTGTGTGTGAGTGTGATCCAGTCCCAGTTACCTCATCTGTCTGTCTGGAGTTAGGAAGCGAATTCCCAGACCCTCCCTTTTCTGTCCCTTAATTGTTGGCTCACTTTCCCTCCCGGAGCTACCCTGAGGTTAGACTCATTTGACTGTTAATGGGAATTATTTCCATTTTCTTCCAGGCGGATTGGTAGATCCGGGGTTTCAAGTTTTGTGGACAGCAATCCAAAAGAAACATTTTGCATGGGGTATTAGTGCACATTCACCTAAATGTAAAAAACGAGCCAAGAAACTGGGGCGATAGCTGAAGTGTTAAGAACAGTAGCTCCTCTTCCAGAGTCGTCACGTTCCGCTTGCACAACCACCTGTTAGCCGTAGGCGATCCGACGCCCTCTTCTGGCCACGGAGGGCATCAGCAAACACGTGGCATATATCCCGTTCCCTCCGTCTTTTACAGCACCCTTGCTTACCAGGCACACACGATTAAAAGAAAAGTTTGGCTTTTTTTTTTTTTTTTTTTTTTTGAGTTTCGGTGGTGTCAGACATGGTGGCTCGCATCTTTAATCCCAGCACTCAGGAGGCTGAAAACAGGAGGATCTTTGAGTTCGAGTCCAGCCTGCTCTACATAGTTCCAGGACAGCCTGGGTTACCTAGTGAGATCCTGCCTAGGAAGGGCTAGATGGGGGGTGGAGGCAGAGAAGCAGCGGTTTCTTTTACTAGCAACAACACACTCACTCTCTTTTTTTAAAGATTTATTTATTTATTTATTTATTTATTTATTATGAGTACACTGTAGCTGTCTTCATACACCCCAGAAGAGGGCATTGGATCTCATTATGGATGGTTATGAGCCACCATGTGGCTGTTGGGATTTGAACTCAGGACCTTGGGAAGAGTAGTCAGTGCTCTTAACCGCTGAGTCATCTCTCCGGCCCAACAACACACTCTTAACTTTACGATTTAAAAAAAGGGAGGGGCACTTGTCACAGGCCACTATGTAGATTTGACTTAGTGGCCTGCTCTTCCTGAAAATCTGCACAGCAATGTCTGATTGGTTTGAATTACAATCGCGCTTCTGTCAGATGGGTGGGGCACTCTTAAGGCTGTGCCTGTACTATGTGACAGGTCAGGTGTCTTTTTCCCTGTCTCAGTTTAAAGAGCTGAAGAACACACTGCATTGGTATGCCCTGGTCTTCACGTGGATATAAAAGTCATCTTGGAGAGTGGAGAACTTAGGCAGACACACTGTCATTCTCCCCCCTCCGGGCCTTCACCGGCCCTCTAAGCCTGTCTGTCCATCTTCACCTTCTTGTCCTCACCCTGACTTATGTCCACCCCCTTAGACATTTGAAGCAGAGCTAGTGAGGGCTAGCTGTGACCCTAGTGTTAGCCTCTGGGACTGTGCTCTAGGTCACCACCAGCATGCCCCAAAGCATTCGCTGAGTCCATGTTCAAGAAATCCCCGCTCCCTCGTGCCTGTAGTCTGTTCTTACCGGAACATGTTTAGCTCACCCACTTCCGAAAGCAGCAGTCCTCAACCTTCCTAATGCTGCGGCCCTTTAATACGGTTCCTCAGGTTGTGGTGACCTCCAACCATAAAATTGTTTGTTGTTGCCTCTTGACTGTAGTTTTGCTGCTGTTATGAATCATAATTTAAATATCTGTTTTCCAATGGTCTTAGGGAACTCCTCTGAAAGGCTTGTTCTATACCCCCCAAAGGACTCACAACCCACACAGGCTGTGGTGATCCACTGCCCCAAGTGAGGTCTTTAAATAGACTGGTCCAGGATGAAATTTTCTCCCTTATTTTCAGACTTTTTAGTGCCAACTGGTTGGCTTACTCTCTCCTTGCTGTGTTTTGTTGGGTGGCTGGTCCCCTTTTTTGCGTTATAATGATGTCTTGGTTAGAGCACATCTCACTAATGGAGGAACATCTACTTAAAATAGTGAACTGTGTCTCACCTATGCAGTGGGACAGCTTCCTCATGCATGTGTCCCTTTCCTCAAGTCTCTACAGATCTTTCTTTTATTACACTGTACATTGTATCCATGTGAGGGTATTGAGTCCCATGGAACTGGAGTTAAAGCCAGTTGTGAGCTGCCAAATGGGTGCTGGAAATTGAACATGGATCCTCTGGAAGAGCAGCCCGTGAGCTCAGCCATCTCTCCCACCCTCTGTAAGGGTTCTCCTGAGGGCTTTGGCTTAGGTCTAGTAAAAACGCAACTGTGTATGGCTAGTCAACAGGAACCATCCTTTCCCAGGCTACCGGGCAGCTTGCCTGACCTTTTCTAGCCCCCTTCTCCACCCTTGCCTCAAGCAGGGGAGACCTGTACGGCACCTGTTGGCACCATTTACCCATTCCCACTTTTAAATGCATCTCATCCTTCTGGGGTACCTCTGCTCCTCTGAGTTTCTCTGATCTTGCCATTTGTGAGGTCCATCACCCCGCCCTCAGGACACTGCCTGTGTGAAAGTGTTTGGGACAAATCCTGGACTGAATGGGATGTTTCTCCATGGCCTTTATGATCTCACCAGTTCTTCACTTTGTTTCTATGGTACTGCTGCCTTGCCCCTGTCAGTGTGCAGTGTAAATATGAGCAGGAAGTCACCAGTGCTACATGCCATCCTACCATCTTCCTAAGGGAGACCTCCGAGTTGCCTTGGGGTGCATGCGTGGCCTTGGGCAGGCTACCCAGTCTTCTCATCATCAGCGGGCAGGTTAGATGAGCTAGTGGAGCTGCTGAGACCACTGTTCTCCCAGAGGACCCAGGTTGTCCTTACATCTACACCAGGTGGCTCACACTTCCTGTAACTCAGCTCTAGGGGATCTGATAACCTTTTCTTGTCTCAGGACACATGCACACACATGTTCACACCACAGAGATACCTACATGTACATATTTAAAACAGAATAAAGAAGTTAACACATGCAAAGTGCTTAGAAGAGTGTGTGGCCCATGTTAAGTACCAGGTCTTGCCATCCACAGGTTTTGCAATATACTTATTGAGTCTGTGTTTAGATAGTTCGTAGTCTAAGAGCGATAATAAGGCACCATTTTAACCACTGTAGGAGTGCTATTAAATTGCTTACTTAGGAGCCCTAGCAACTCTGAATGTGTTCTTCATTACACATAAGGAAAAAGGGGCCTAAGTAACACGTTAAAGCAGGACGTGATAGCGCACACTAATCATATGCCCCATAGATTGGGGCAAGGGTATTGCTTTTTTGAAGCCAGCCTGAGCTATACAGTGAATTTGAAGGCAACCTGGGCTCCATAATGAGGTCTTTTCTCAAAAGACAGATGATTTAAAACAAACAATAAATGGTAGGCCAGGACTTAAATTCACGTTTTACAGACTGTTGATTGCTACTATAACTCAGATAGTCCCTCCCTCCCAAGATAAGGTCTCACTATGTAAACCAGCCTCAAATGTACCAAGATTTGCCTGCCCTGGCAGATGATTTCTTTGGGTTTCAGGAACTGAGCTGGCTGAACTCAGAATCACTTTGACAGGGAAGTGAGTGGGCTGAGATTAAAGTAAGGTTAAATTTTAAGACATGGGCATTTTATAACATATTGTAGGAGTTACATATGAAAAATTCAAACTGTATTTCCAGGGAGAAGAGAGAGACTGCATACTCACTGTGCTGATATTGTCTGTGTGGAATCTTTTATGTGCCAGGATAATAATCTTTTAAAATAAACATTGTTGTCCCTTGTAACAGACGTGGTAACTAAGGCCAGGGGTGGTCAGGTGATAGCCTCAAGTCCATTCAGACTTTAAACCCATTTCAGCTCATTTCAAAGCCCGTTGGCTGCTGTTACCCAATGTTGCTATAGTGTTTGAAAGACCACATGAACTTTTCATCCCTAAATCTGACCTTTATTTTTATAGAGACAAAGTCTCACTGTGGAAGCTGGGCTATTCTCAAACTCGTGATTGTCCCGCCTAGACCTCTCGCTGTGGGAGTAGAGCATGAACCAACATGCTCTGCTCTCCTCCTAGGCTTGGGTTTGGGTTACAGGTTCTCCTGCAGCTCAGACTCTCCTTGAATTTGAATCCTGAGTGAGGGACTACAGTACATACTACCATTCCTGACTTTGGCTCTCCTAAGATTTTCGGGTAAATGCATATTCATAATGCTAGATGGCCTAAGCCATTAGTGGCTGTCAGTGTCCACTAGACATGAGATACTCATCCTTCGCAAGTACTAATGGCCTGAGATTTTCATGAGCGCGCAATCTCATTAAGCCTGTTTTATTAAATGATTTTAGGAAAATATTTTTTAGTCATGCCTGTTAGAGTCTTATGGGCTCATTTCTCACCAGGGGTCTTTTTTGTTTCCTAGGCACTTTTAAATTCAATACAGATGCTGCTGAGTTCATTCCTCAGGAGAGAAAAACTTCAGGTCTAAATTGTGGGGCCCAAAGAAGACTAGATTCTAGTCGGATTGGCCGAAGAAATTATAGTTCGTCACCTCCCTGTCACCTTCCCAGACACATCCCTTACGATGACATCTCTGCTGTTCACCAGCACAGCTATGCCTCTGGAAGCAAACCTAAGAGTCCACAGGGTTTTTTCCAGTCATCTAATAGATCACACAAGAACCATGGCCTGCAGAATCAGCCGTGGCAGAAATCAAGGAATGAAAAGCACCAAAACAGAGTCAAGAAAGCCCAAGGGCTCACTGAGCAGACGTCAGACACGTCGAGCTTAGAGAGTGTAGCCAGGTCGGAGAGTGGGACAAACCCTGGAGAACACAGCCCTTCCGAGAGTGAGAAGGAGGTGGTCATTGCAGACCCCAGGGGAGCGAAACCCAAAAAAGCAGCACAGCTCACATACAACTATGGCAGAGGACCAAAGGCCAAAGGGAGACTTAGAAGTGAGTGGGGTAATAGAATGAGCCCAAAGTCTGAGGACGAAAATACCAGACCTGTGGCCGTTGCCCACACTGACTCTTCAGATGCCTCCTGCAGAAAACCTGGAGCAGATCCATGTGTGTGCAGGCGGAATGAGCAGAGAAGATATCCCCAGAAAAGGCCTCCCTGGGAAGTGGAAGGGGCCAGACCACGGCCAGGCAGAAACCCACCAAAACAGGAGAGTCAGCGGCATATAAATGTAGGGCCCAAAAACAACATGCCCCCCATTCCAAAGGATAATCTCAGTGAAAGACCAACGAAGTCAGCCTGTGATACTGGAAATTTGGCAGTTGTCAGCAAGTCTTCCAGAAGGGTTGACCAGGAGAAAACTGCTGCAAGGAGACAGGATCCCCAAGTGCTCTCTCCTTTTCCCAGAGGCAAACAGAACCATATGCTGAAGAATGTGGAAACACATACCGGTAAGTGCTTGGAGGGTGGGAAGACATTGCTTGGGACTAATTTTTAAGCAATACATTCACATAATTGAGAAAACCAGAAAATAAAGAGGATAACAGTGAGATCTCTACCTTAACTCAGCGTCTGCTTAGATTCTGCAGTGACACATTGCTGTCCTCAAATGATAATCTTTTTTATTTGGGACAATATTTTTTATTGGGACAGGGTTACAAGCTCTCCAACGCTGAGCTATATCCCCATATCTTATTTTTTTCTGAGACACAGTCTTTATACAGTAACCCAGGATGACCTTGAACTTATTCTATAACTCAGGCAAGGCTTGAACTTGTGATCCTCCTGCCTCAGCATCCTGAGTGGCTAGTACCACAAGCCTATACCACCAGGCCCAGGATTTTTT
Source organism: Apodemus agrarius (assembly GCA_964023405.1). Taxonomy (NCBI): domain Eukaryota; kingdom Metazoa; phylum Chordata; class Mammalia; order Rodentia; family Muridae; genus Apodemus; species Apodemus agrarius. The sequence goes on along the minus strand of OZ030009.1, from coordinate 111,665,553 downwards.
TTTTTTTTTTTTTTTTAGTTTCCTTCAATAAGTTCTTGTGTTGTGCTTTAGATGTAGACAGAGATGATACAAATATCCGATTATATTCTCTCGAGTTGTAGTAGAGGCAGGACCAGGTAACATATCAGTGCCTCTGCTGGTTACAGCCTGTAGCATCTCCTCTATCTTTTTTGCTCCATTGCTGTGGTCCTGTCTCATGTCTTCATTCTTTCTTCAGTTCTTTTGCTCCATCAACAGTGAACAGCTTTTCCAAAACACGTCTTGACCTTGTCGTTCCTCTGTTCTCTGGTTCTCCTCACCATTCCCATCCCCTGTTGCTTTACTCTGCCATTTTATTACACAGTCCTTCCTGTCTTGTCTCTCCAAGCTGTTGGATGCAGTCCCCTTTATCTATAGTGCCTACCCAATGAGCACTGCAAACTTTATTTATTTATTTATTTATTTATTTACTGTCTTTGGTTGGGTTTTTTTGTTTGGTTGGTTTTGTTTTTGGCATTTTGTTTTGTTTGGTTTGGTTTGGTGCTTTTTTGTTTTTTGGGGTTGTTTTTGTTTTTCAAGACAGGGCTTCTCTGTGTACCCCTTGCCATGTAGACCAGGCTGACCTCTAACTCAGAGATCCGCTGGCCTCTTGTCTTCCACGTGTAGATTAATCCCTCCTTGGGTTAAAGTATGTACCACTGTGTTTATTTTCAATATTTTATATATATGTATGTGTACTGCGCGTGCTTGGACCCCATGGAGGCCAGGAGAAGGAGTCAGACCCCCTAAATCTGAAGTTGCAGCTGATGGTAAGCCACCAGTGCTAGGAATCAAACCCGCATCCTCTGGGAGAAGCAGCGAGTGCTCTCAGGCATTGAGCATCTCTCTAGTCCCTTGCTTTTTGTTTTTGAGACAAGACTCATGGTGTCACCCTTGCTAGCCTAGAACTTGCTATGTAGACTAGGCTGTCCTTGAACTCACAGAAAACTTGAGTGTTTGTGTGCTCTGAGAAGCCCTCTGAGGCCAGAAGAAGGGCATCAGATTCACTGGAACTGAAGTAACAGTTGGTCATAAGCTACCTCAGGGCTGCTGGGAATTAAACTTAGGTTCTTTGAGACAGGTTCTCACGTGCATTCCTGGCTGTGTGGGAGTCCTGTTTTAGACCAAGTTGGCCTGGAACTCTCAGAGCTCGCCCTCCCAAGTGCTAGGATTAAAGGCTTATGCTCTAGTTCCACCAGAAATCATTGATGCTTCAAGCTAATTTAGTTACATATCCAGGGAGCCTTTTCTAACCCTATGGTATTTATCTCTTCTAGTCCTTAACAAGTATGTCTTTTTATATCATATATACACTAATGTTTCCAAATTTATCACTTGAAACCATAGTTTACATACCTGACAGTGCCACTCGTCTTAGGCTAGTTAAGAAGATACTTTCCTTTTTTTGTCTCCCTATGTAGCCCAGGCCTCTAGGTGCTGGGACTGAAGATTTGTTGTTATTGTTTGGGTTTGGGTTTTTGTTTGTTTGTTTGTTTAGTTTGGTTTGGTTTTTGTTTTGAGATGTGGGTCCCTTTTGTAGCCCTAGCTAGTCTGGAACTTGTTATATAGACCAGGCTGACCTTGACTAACAAAAATTTTCCTTTCTCTGCCTCTGGGGGCTGGGTTAGAGGCATGGGGCACTATCCTTGGCCTAGATACCTTATCTCTTTTTCCCCCCTTTGGTGCTCTTGCCACACAACTCTTGAAACACAGTTGTTAGTCAGCTCTGACTGTTACACAGAACATGGTTATGTTGGATGGGAAACTTTCCTGTAAGTACATTCTGTCCTTTGATTCAGATTTTATCTTCCAAAGAAGCACATGCTCTTCCCTCACAGTTACCACCCTGCCTGCCCCCTTCTTTGTAAAGAAGCCTTTTACACTATTTGAAAACATTCCTCATTTTGTCCCGAGTGTGTATTTATCAAGACAGAGAGCTAGGTATGGCAGCCAACATACCTTTAGTCCTAGCATAAGGAAGGAAGACTGGGTTTGAGGATACCCTGTAGTACTTCTCAAGACTGTGTGTGTGTGTGTGTGTATGTGTGTGTGTGTGTGAGAGAGAGACAGAGAGAGAGAGAGAGAGAGAGAGAGAGAGAGATGCTCAGGCTAGAGTAGGATATCAGCTTAATCACTCTCCTCTTTCCTCCTTGTTTGTTTAGAAAGAGATAGTTTATTAAGAAAAGGAAAGCACTCTTGAGAACAGGCCGGAAAGGGAGAAAAGGGATGTTAAAACAGTCTCATGTAGCCCTGACTGGCCTTGAACTGACCACGCAGGTATGAAGGCGGATGACCTTAAACTATTGGTCCTTTTGCCCCCACGTTAGAGTGATAGATTACAGGAGTGCCACCGCAGCTGGTTCCATGCTAGGCCTAATCCAGAGCCTTGTGCAGCGTGGGCAAGACTTTCCCTGCTGAGCCACATTGCTAACCCCTTCCAGTTTATGTATTTGTTTAGATAAGGTTTTACTTACTGTTAGAGGGCTGGGTAGCCTGGAACTCTATGTAGACCACGGTGGCCTCAAAACTCTGCCACCCAAGTGTTGGGATTAAAGGTAAATCCACTACTCCTTGCACTGTATGTATGTATGTATGTGTGTGTGTGTATGTATATATATGTATGTATGTTGTTTATTTGTTTGCTATTACATTTTTAAAGGAAAATTCTGATAATCAAGTTATTTTGCCCACATACATCTACTCTGAGAGTTTATATCTATCCAAAAGCCAACCCTCCAGTTTTCTTATATGATCACAGTGCTACTGCCACACAAATTTAGCAATACTGCCGGGCGTGGTGGCGCACACCTTTAATCCCAGCACTTGGGAGGCAGAGGCAGGCGGATTTCTGAGTTCGAGGCCAGCCTGGTCTACAAAGTGAGTTCAGAACAGCCAAGGCTACACAGAGAAACCCTGTCTCGGGGAAAACAAAAAAACAAAAAAACAAAAAAAAAAAAAAACAAAAAAAAACTTAGCAATACTAAGCACATAGTAAGTTATCAGACCCCTTGACTAACCCTCACCCTCTACCTCAAATCCACTCTTGAAATGTCAAAGGTTTAGTTTTCTGTCATTTTGTTTGTTTTTCAATGCAGGTTTCTCTGTGTAGCCCTGGCTGTCTTGGAACTCACTCTGTAGACCAGGCTGGCCTCAGAAATTTCCGCTGGGCGGTGGTAGTGCACATTTTTAATCCCAGCACTTGGGAGGCAGAGGCAGGTGGATTTCTGAGTTCGAGGCCAGCCTGGTCTACAGAGTGAGTTCCAGGATAGCCAGGGCTATACAGAGAAACCCTGTCTTGAAAAACCAAAAAATAAAAAAAGAAATGTCCCTGCCTCTGCCTCCCAAGTGCTGGGATTAAAAGCATGCACCGCCACTGCCCAGCTAGTCTTCTGTTTCTTTACAAGTGTAATTGATGTGGAAGGCCTGCTCCATTGTGGACAGTGCTACCCCTGGGCAGGGAGTCCAGAGGAGGTATGAGAGAGATAGCTGAGGGCTGAAGAGACGGCTCCTCAGTTAAGAGCACTGGCTGCTCCTCTAGAGGACTCGGATTCTATTTCCCAGCATCCATATGGCAGCTCAAAATTATCTGTAACTCCAGTTCCAGGGGATCTGACACCCTCACTCAGAAGTACACGCAGGCAAAAAAATACCAATGCACATAAAATAAGAATAAATTAATTGGCCAGGCAGTGGTGGCACACGCCTGTAATCCCAGCACTCTGGGAGGCAGAGGCAGGCAGATTTCTTAGTTCGAAGCCAGCCTGGTCTACAGAGTGAGTTCCAGGACAGCCAGGGCTACACAGAGAAACCCTGTCTCAAAAAAACCAAATCCAAAAAAAAAAAAAAAAAGAATAAATTAATTGAAAGAAATAAAGGTAATTGAAGGAAATCGCAAGCTAGTGAAGCAGTGGTCCATCCTGGCTTCTGTTGTTCTAGATGCCTGCCTGGGGTGCCTGCCCTGTTCTCTGTAGGCTAAAATAAACCATTTCCTTCCCAGGTTACTTTTTTTTTTTTTTTTTTTTTGGTTTTTCAAAACAGGGTTTCTTTATGCAGCCCTGGCTATCCTGGAACTCGCTCTGTAGACCAGACTGGCCTCGAACTCAGAAATCCGCCTGCCTCTGCCTCCCAAGTGCTGGGATTAAAGGCGTGTGCCACCACCGCCCGGCCCCAGGTAACTTTTGGTGATGGTGTTCTATCACCGTAATAAAAAGTAAACTAGGACAGTTTGTTTCTGGTTTTATTTTTTAAACTCAAGGACAGTTTTATTGAAGTTTAAAAGGAAAACCCCAGGAGATCAAGGTGTAAATCTTAGCTGCCTGAAGAGAAGAATTGGTGTAGGGAGCACAGCCCTTGAGTCAAGCCAGTGTGGAGGTTAGCCATATGCCAGCAGCAGCCACAGAGCAGGAGAGAGCAAAGCTTTCCCAGCAGTTAGGGAAAGCAGCTGGCTACAGCGGTTTTCTGTTTTTGAAAGAGCTGTGTGGATGGACTCACTGATGCTGCAGGTATAAGGACCTGAGGCTTTTGGGGTGGGGAGTTGGGGGTTGGAGACGGAAATAAAAGATTTATTGGTGTATCTGAAAAGTTTGCAGTCAGTTAGCATTCCAGTTAGGTCTCTGTTCTCCCAGTTATTTCAGTGGGTGTGTCCTTTGACTGGCACTCTGTTCAATTAGAATCATACAGTAGACAGTCGTGACTGGGAAATGTCGCAGAAGCCCTAGTGGGAAAGGCCTGTGTGAACTGAGGGAGCCGGTGGTCAGACAGCCTTCACCGAGCGTGGGCAGAGTCTTGGCAATGAGACCTGACAGTTTACCAGCTCAGAGCAGCTTCAGAATTCCACAGCTACCGTGTTTTGCATATTAGACATGCTTTGATAAAACTAAAGAGAAAGTTACTATTGCCAGTGAGATATTTTTATTTGTCTAGGACCTCTTTGGAGTCAGTTATGTCTTATTATTGTGGGTACCCACTCTGTCCAAGGAACCACTCTAATAAAAGTCTTTGCTCCCAAAGACTATATCTTGTGTATACAGTTAGATAATGAGTAATGTAACATATAGTGCATACTTTATCAGATAAGTCTTGTTTCCTTTTTTTTGTTTTGTTTTGTTTTGGTTTTGGTTTTTTGAGACAGGGTTTCTCTGTATAGCCCTGGCTGTCCTGGAACTCACTCTGTAGACTAGGCTGGCCTCGAACTCAGAAATCAAAAATCCACCTGCCTCTGCCTCCCAAGTGCTGGGATTACAGGCATGCGCCACCACGCCCGGCCTTCCTTTTTATAAGACGGGGTCTGACTATGTGGCCTGTGTGAGCCTAGGAGTCTTGATCCTCCTCTCTGAGCACCCTGTGTTCTGGAACTCCTGGAATATACCATGATACCTGACCCTATCAGACAGTTATAAATTGTTGAGGAAAAAATATAGTTTGAAAGAATAGATAAATTCCAGAGAGTGAATTGTAATTTTTTTGTGTGACTGAGTAATGCTTTGTGAGGAAGTCACATTTTGAGTAAATACTGAGTGCGGGGCTAAGCCATGCAGGTATCTAGGGTAGGTCTTCTAGGAGGAGTACAGAGCATACAGGCCCCAGGCAGGCCCTACCTGACTGAGAAATAGGAAGGAAGTCGCTGAGGGCTTCAATAACCATGTAGGGTATGAAGAGCCATGTGAGGAGCTGCTGTGAGAATTTGGGCTTTTATAGTCATGAGATAAGAACTTTTGACAAGCCAGGCGTGGTGGCACACGCCTGTAATCCTAGCACTTGGGAGGCAGAGGCAGGCGGATTTCTTAGTTCGAGTCCAGCCTGGTCTACAGAGTGAGTTCCAGGACAGCCAGGACTACACAGAGAAACCCTTTCTCGAAAAACCAAAAAAAAAAAAAAAAAAAAGGAACTTTTGACAGACTAGGGAGTTGACTTAGCATGAAAGAGCATTGGCTGCTTTCTTCGAGAACCCAGGTTCAGTTCTAGCACCACGTGGCAGCTTGCAGTAGTCTGTACCTCCGGTTGCAGGGTATCTGACACTTTCTTCTAGCCTCTAAGGGCATATGCAAGCAAAATACTCATGCACTTTTTGTTTTTTGTTTCACTTGACAAGAAGTGTACATCTGATTTTTCTGTACCTACTCATCCCTGTCCCCAAGTGGGAATTGAACCTAGGGCCTCATGGCGCCACACATGCACTGAGTGGTATTCCTACCTCCCTTTCTATTTAAGACAGTATCTCACTAAGCTGCCTAGGCTGGCCTTGCCATTACTCTGTGTCAGGCAGGTCACAAACTTGTGATACTCCTACGAGAGTGCCAGGTAGCTGGGATTGCTGCCCTATAGCCACCAGACCACGCTTAATCTGCAGTTTGCTGTTCTTACTGCTGTAGTCAAAAGTAGGAAGACTATTAGCAAAGAGGGCACTGTAACAATCCAAGTAAACAGAAAGCAGCCTAGACCAGAGTCAGAACAGTAGAAGGTAGATTCTAAGCATATTCTGCAAGTTGCTGGCATAATGTGGAATGTGTGAGAGAAAGCTTTTGTAAAGGACTTACCAGTAACTTGTGGGGTTCCACAGTTTGTAGCCATCCATCAATACAAATATATGACGTGTATCTTAGAAGCCTAACTTCTCTGCAACTGGATTATAAAACATTTGTCATGAGACAGTGTAGTGGTGGCTATCTGCAGTTGTAACCTTCTAGAGGTTGCCGTAAGACTGAGGTTAACTGATCAGTATAGCAAGACTGTCTCAACAACAAAAAAGTTGCTTATTGATAAACTATTAAGTATTGAATACTTGAAAATCTAGCTGGGTGTGGTAAGACTGGAAAAGTGGAGACAGGAGAAGGTGTGAGTATATAAAATGACAATCTGCAAGATAAAATCAAAACAATGGATGATTGTAGAGCTCTTAACTCTATTCGGTGCTTACTATTATTTATTATTTTGTTTGGGATATTTTGAAATAAAGTTTTATTAAGCCAGGTTGGTCTTGAAATTGTGAGCTCAAGTGAGTCTTCCTGAACCCTGGGAATACAGGCCTGAGCTACGGCTCTGTGATCTGGGTGGATCGAGGAGGGTGTTCCCTCCTGAGGGAATCCCTTCCTGAGGGTCTCCTCTCAGTCCTCTATCGGCCGCCTCTGCCCTTTCTTGATCTCAGTAGTCTGAATAGCCACTTATTCAAATCAGGTGTCCATTAAGTCTGTTAGATATCCTCTTAAATGGCTCATTTCTTCATTGACTGAAGTGAGGGGTAGTTGTCTATGTTTCAGTTTGTTTATTATTTTTGTTAACAGGTTCCCTGATTGAGCAGCTAACTACAGAAAAATATGAGTGTATGGTGTGCTGTGAGTTGGTGCAAGTCACAGCCCCGGTGTGGAGCTGTCAGAGCTGCTTTCATGTCTTTCATTTGAACTGCATCAAGAAATGGGCGCGCTCTCCAGCATCACATGCAGGTCGGTGACTCCTGGGAGGATTTACTCACTGCTTTGATAAGTTTGGGTTGAAAATACTGTTAGCTGGGCACAGTGGCACACCTTTAATCCCAGCATTTTGGAGGCACAGGCAGGCAGATCTCTGATTTGGGAACAGCCTGGTCTATAGAGTGAGTTGCAAGACAGCCAGAGCTATCTAGAGAAACTCTGTCTCAAAAAAAAAAATCTACACATTTTATCTATAAGTAGACTGTTAACTTATTCTTATGTTTTATGACTGGACTTGTAGATCTTAAATAAATCAGCCAAACATCATAATATGAAAATATTAGAGTATAATAATGAAATCAATAATTTTTATTGAAAATGGAGGGTTTCGTTGAAATGGCAATTATAAAAAACATGTCAGACTGATGAAATGGTTCTAAGGGGTAAGGGTGCTTTTTGCCAAGCGTCAGTTTCAAGCCCAGATATCACATGGTTGAAAGAGAGAGCCAGCTCCTGAAGGTTCTGTCCTCTGTGTTCCCACGTGTGTCATGGCGCTTGAGAGCACACACAGAAGAAAATATAACACAAAAATGGTTTGAAAAAGCATTTACTTCTAGGCGATGTGCGCACCGATAATTGCAGCACTTGGAAGGGGAAGACAGGTACACATCTCTGAGTTTGAGGCTAGCCACGTCTACATAACAGGTTTCATGATAGCCAGAGCTACATAGTAAGACGCTGCCAGAGGGAGGAAGGGAGGGAGGGAGGAAGGGAGGGAGGGAGGGACGGAGAGAGAGGGGTATATAGTTTGTTAGACATTTATTAAATTTTTTATTTTGAAAGAAAGAGGTAGTTTGTTAGACATTTGTTAAATTGTTTATTTTGTCCTCTTGACTATTTCTGCATTTCACAAATCTCTGTAGTATTACAGGCTCTTCTTAAAGTGTGCTAGTGTTTATGGGTAATGCAGATGTTGGCTGTGCTAGGGTTTTCCTGTAATAGTCTGTCTCTCTTCAAGTCAATCTCCAGATGTTGCTATTAGAGATGGCTGAACAACATGGATACCTATTTGATTTACTATATTAGTAAGTCTTTGTATCCAGAAGGCAGTACTTAACGATGCATTTAGCATTGTGATTTTCTTTTTTGGTTTTTCAAGACAGGGTTTCTCTGTGTAGCCCTGGCTGTCCTGGAACTCACTCTGTAGTCCAGGCTGGCCTCGAACTCAGAAATCCGCCTGCCTCTGCCTCCCAAGTGCTGGGATTAAAGGCGTGCGCCACCACTGCCCGGCCTTTTTTTTTTTTTTTTTTTTTTTTTTTTCTCTTTTTCTTTTTCTTTTTAAAAAAGAACATTATTCAGAAGTAAAACAGGACAGAATTAATACTCTTGCAGGGGTGCAGCCCAGGGTGAGAATTAGTTAAGACTATGGATCTCTTTCTTAAATGTCTGATAATACTATTTTCATGGCGTAAATTCCTATGAATTTATTTATTTATTTATTTATTTATTTATTTATTTTTGAGACAGGTCTCACTAAACCAGGCTGCTGGCCTCACTCACAGATCCTGCCTCTGTCTTCTGCGTGCTGAAATTAAGGGTGTGCGTCACTATACTTGGCCAGAGTTTAATTCTTTTTTAAACTGTGCTGCTTTTTCATGAGGGTATGAAGATTAAGGCTAGGGCCTTGTGTAAACAAAGCACATTCCCTACCAATGAGCTATATCCCTAATCCAGTTTACACTGTGGAAAAAAATTGTGTTTAATATATACTCATTCATTCTCTCTCTCTCTCTCTCTAGATGGCCAGAGTGGTTGGAGGTGCCCTGCTTGTCAGAATGTTTCTGCACATGTTCCTAATACCTACACTTGTTTCTGTGGTAAGTTTGTGTGTACACACTGTAGCACTCACTCACCTCAGTGGTCCTCAGGTCTGGTTTCAGAAGTCACTGATAAGACCTGAGAGTCATAAGAGGGCATGTTGCTATCCTTGTGTTTTGTGTCACCGGTGGGCCTTGGTGTGTAACAGCTTTGACATTCTAGATTTAAGCAGCATGAGTAAAAATAGTGTTTAATAAGAAATCAGCCATGTGTCTTTATAATAGAGATTTTCTTTAAATTGATAACAAACTATCCCTGTATCTTCCCTCTCTGTAGAATAGTTTTTCCTGGTTTTGTTTTGAGACAGGGTCTCACTGTGTTAGCCCTGGCTGGCCTGGAACTTGCTAGGCAAACCAGGCTGGACTTGAACTCACAGAGATCCACCTGCCTTTGACTTCGGGGGCTGGGCTTAAAGACACGCTTTTCCTGTTTTTTAATATCATCAGCTTTCTTTGGTCCAGATGAATTCCTACTGCTGGCTGTATGTCTTCTTTTTTTCTCCTTCCTTATCTCACTGAAACTGACAGTGGCTACATGGACTTACATAATAATTACCCTTTTGGCAGCATGACTTTTGACCATTACTTTCGTAAAAGAATTAGCTTGTTCCATTTCTTTTTGTATACTATCTTTATTGTCCTAACTAACTTTCTTATAGTCCTTATAGTCGGACAGACAGAAAATAGCAAACCTTAGTTATCTTAAAGGATATATATTTATTTTGGCTTTTTTGAGATGGCATTTCTCTCTGTAGCCCAAGCCTAGAGAGATGTCCTTGAAGATTCGTACAGTGACAGTGACAATGACGATGAAAGTACAGCCCTTTAGTGCCTCCTGGGAAGCTTTAGACCCAGGCTCCTCCTCTGTGGGTTTCAGTCTGTTCATCCCACAGCCTCTTCCTGTTCAGTCCCTTTCTTTACCCACTCCCTAAAGTGCTGGAGCAGATCCCAGGGCATGGACCATGTTAAGAAATGCCTTACTACTGAGCTGTATCCTGGCTCTTGTCCTTTCTTTCCTTCTGATCATTGCCACAGATAGTTGTCAGTTTAAGAAGATTTGTTAATAGCTTATTTAGTAAGAATCTTTAAAAATAGATTATGTTCAGTAATCATAAATGTCATTTTCTTTTGTTTTTTTGTTTTTTTGAGACAGGGTTTCTCTGGCTGTCCTGGAACTCACTCTGTAGACCGGGCTGGCCTCGAACTCAGAAATCCGCCTGTCTCTGCCTCCCAAGTGCTGGGATTAAAGGAGTGCACCACCACTGCCCAGCATGTCATTTTCATAGATAAAAGTTACTTATCTTTTTCAGGTAATCTTGACATTAAGATTAACCGGCTCAGTAGATTGTGTGATAAATAGCATTACAGCTAGCTCTTTGTTTAAGAATGTACAATGACATAGTTGTTGTATTACTGAAAACCATACTTAAGTTTCATACTGTCTATCTATTTCATAAAAGTTGAGAATGTGGTTGAAATTTATAGCATGGACTCTCCTATTTGATATGTTGTAGGCAAAGTAAAGAATCCTGAATGGAGCAGAAATGAAATTCCACATAGTTGTGGTGAGGTTTGTAGAAAGAAACAGCCTGGCCAGGACTGTCCACATTCCTGTAACCTGTAAGTTGGAAAAATAGACTTCTGGGGGGTCCCCGTGGAAGCGCTTTGTTAGTGGCATTAAATGTGCATACTGTGTAACAAGAAGGGTGGAAGTGATGCGAACCATTTGCTGAGCACTGAGTCTTTAGCAGACACTCTACCATGTAGTTCCATCCTTTCCACAGCCTAGTGATGTGTAGGTGTGATCATTTCCACTTTGCAGACGAGACTCAGAAAGGCCAGTGTTGCACCCAGTGCTCCACTGCTAGGATGTATGTGATGGAGCTGGGTGTCAAAGCCAGTAATGGTTCTGTTGTTTTGTACTCCTGGCTCTAAGAAGGAAAGAGCTTCCCAAACTTTATAGGCGTTTGTAGGACAGCCGAGGACAGACATTTGTGCAGCAGCCCGTATGATGGTACTTTGAGGGTGTGCAGAGTATTTGTTTCTCTTTCTCACAAATTCAGTTGCCCACCGAATTAGACCTTACTCCAGTTGCCTTTAATTCCCAAAGGATTGCATTTGCCATCATTTAGAATGCTCCTCCCCAGAATACAGATTGCAGACACACTAGTAAGCTGGGTCTTGATCATAACTCTTCTGAAAGAGCATCTGTAGATTCTAGTTTTTTGGGTTTGTGGGGGTTTTTTTTGGTTTTTTTTTTTTTTTTTTGGTTTTTCGAGACAGGGTTTCTCTGTGTAGCCTTGGCTGTCCTGGAGCTCACTCTGTAGACCAGGCTGGCCTTGAACTCAGAAATCCGCCTGCCTCTGCCTCCTGGGATTACAGGCATGCGCTACTACGCCCGGCTGGTTTTGTTTGTTTTTATTGTTGTTGTTGTTATTTAAAGACATGAAAGTAAGAGAAGGGGACAGGCTAGACTGGGGAGGGAGGATAAGAGAAGGCAGTGTGTGGAGAGGGGTGAACAGCATCAAAATACATGATACATGTGTATGGAACAGTCATGAAAATCCCATTATCGTGTGGAAGCCTGAGGAGCTTTCAATGCAGTCAGTACTACGATTCCACCTTTCCATGGGTTTGGGAATGAAAGCCAATAGGTCAGTAGGCTTAGAGTGGACACCTTGCCCTGTCTTACTCTGTTCTGTGCTTTGAGACAGTTTCATGCTATAGCCCTGGCTGCCTTCAGCCACTCTGTTATCCTTACACCTCAGCTTCTTAGTGCTGGGATTTTGAGTGGGAGCTGCTGGGCCCAGCAGAAACTAGTTCTCCACAATTTGTAAAATCCCAAAAATTAGGCTTAAGTGAGATAACTTGTGGGTAAGGTGCTTGCCCCCAAGACTGAGACCTGAGTTTGAACCCTGGGATCTACATGTTCACCATGGACCATGTACACACATACACACACACACACACACACACACACAAAATAAATGTAGTTTTTTTTCTTAATTTCCAAAAATATTAAGTGAATTTCTTAGCTGTCATAATTGACAGTATTTTTGCATGGAGACTATATTTATCTGAATACTAAAAATTCCATTTTGTATTTTTTTCTTGTTCTAGCTTCTATACACAGTTCTGCTCAGGTGTCTAGTCCCAGCGTAGCACCACTCATCTACCCCCAGGGTCTTAGCAGCATGCTGTCCCTGCGTCGGCCTTCTTTGCACTGGAACTCTTTCAGCCCAGTGCCTGGTTCTTACTGATGAGAACAGTTCTGTACTTCTCATGGTCTTGGATGTGAGCACTGTTGCTTCCTCCCTCCCTCCCTCCCTCCCGAGAATCCTACCCAGGGTCTCCCACATGTCAGTAAGTGCTCTTCTACTAAGGTATATACACATACTATTAAAGTTGAACCAAGGCCATATATTTTCAAGTGACACCTTTGTCAAATCCAAACAAAACCAGTATTTTGAGTAAGGTTTTACTTTTGTCTTTTCTAAAATGATTATCCTATTCTGAGAGAATGCCCCCAAACATTTTCTGCATAAAAATATTATTCATTCTTGATTTTCTTTGAAGTAGTCTTACTGTGTGAGCAGCTGGCTAAAACTCATAGACCAGGCTGACCTCAGAGGTGCAGAAACCCACTCTGCTCTCGGGGCTGGTGCTATGTGCTGGCTCATCTGTTTAAAATACAGCTGTTTCTTTTTGTTTGTTTGTTTGGTTTGGGGGGGGCAGTGTTTCAAGATAGGGTTTCTCTTTATAGCCCTGGCTGTCCTGGAACTCACTCTATAGACCAGGCTGGCCTCAAACTCAAATCTGCCTGCCTCTGCCTCTGCCTCTGCCTCTGCCTCCCAAGCACTAGGATTAAAGGTGTGTGCCACCACTGCCCAGCTAGTTGTTTCTTAAAGACATTCCATAGGGGCTTTGTTGCCTGTCTCAGTTTGCTTTTCTGGCTGTGATAAAAAAAAAAAACTCAGCAGGTTTAATTAACTAGGATAATAAACTGAAAGGGTTCATTATATCTTATGGATCAGAACCTATCATCGGAGGAAGCCAGGGACAGGAGCTGAAGCAGAGGCCAGGAGAACCGCTGCATACAGACCCTCTTCCTCTTCCTCAGGCAGCTTGCTTACACACCCAGGACCACCTGCTGGGTAGTAACACACACACACACACACACACACACACACACACACCCAGTGCTTTGGGCCCTTTCCCACCAGTTATCTTAAGATGGTGTTCCAGACATGCTCACAGGACAGTCTGTCTGATGAAGGCAATTCTCTGATTGAGGTTTCCTCTTCGCCGTTGGGTGTCAGGTTGACAACAAAGACGGGCTCTCACGTTGCTGTATTCATAGTGAGCTCAGCTACGGCAGCTTTGTTTTAGATTTACTATGTAGACATGGTCTATTCGTTGAAGCTTTTTTTTTTTCTTTTCCTCAGTCTCTGCCATCCTGGACCCTGCCCACCCTGCCCTGCTTTTACAACTAAAACATGTGAATGTGGCCGGACCAGGTAAAATTAGAATTGGACTGAAGAAGCCAGTTTTTATATGTATATTCATATTCATAAAAGATTAGTAAGCAGATAGAAGTGAGTGGTAGGTATAAAGTCATCCCCTGCTGTCCCTGGGGATGAGCCAGCAGAATCGGGACACTTATTAGAACAAGCTAGAATCAGTCCTGTCTCGGGTCTTGTTAAGTATTATGGCTGTATGCAGTATGGACATGCTTGATCCCAGGAAATTACTGTTGTGCTTCTGGTCTGAGTGTGACACATCTGGGCGCACATTGACGCCTTTCTTTCCTGGTTGTTAGAGGAGGACAGGCAGCTCCAGGCAGCATGACAGTGGAACCCAGACTTGACCCATCTTTCCGGGGTTCTTTCCTTCCTGCATGCTGCTCAGTGGACTAGGACAAATTTTCAGAATTAGCTTTTGTTTGACCACTAATTAGAAAACAGCAAAGAGAGAAGGGCGGAGTAGAAAATAGGAAGGAGGGAGGAAGAAGGGGAGGCAGTGGGGAAAATATTGAAATAAAAAATGGTAGGAGGGGTCAGAGAGATTGCTCAGTGATTAAAAGCATGACTGTTGAAAAGAGCCTGAGGTCTATTCCCAGGGCCCATGGTGGGCCGCTCGCTCCAGGCCTGGGGATGACATCGCTGGCCTCCATGGCCATCTGCATGCCTGTTTACAAACATGTCCACACAAAACTAATTAAAAATTTGAAGAAAACACTTAGAAAAAGTTGGGGAGAGCAAAGTCAAGAGAAATGCTTAGTGAGTATTGAGGGCTTAGGCTTCACTGTTACTCAGTCTGTGGTGGGAACTTCAGAGTGATGTATTGTGTCTGTCTTGCAGGCACACAGTTCGCTGTGGCCAGCCTGTCTCAGTCCACTGTTCTAATGCGTGTGAGAACATTTTGAACTGTGGTCAGCACCACTGTGCTGAGCTGTGCCACGGGGGTCAGTGCCAGCCTTGCCGGATCATCCTGAACCAGGGTGAGTGCTGTCAGCACCCTTAGCACTGCTCATCTGCAGCTCTGGAGTTGTAGCTTCACAGAAGCCTGCACTAGAGGGACAGTCCAAGGGACAGGGATCCAAACCAAGTCCACAGTGAGGCATCTAGTTATGCTTACCAGGGAGTCTGAAATGAAAGCCTGAAAACCAAATGATGGCAAGGGTCAGCAGCCAGCATCTTCATACAGTGCTGGCAAGTATGTGAACTGCTGCAGTCACTTTGACAACTGACCAACTTCAGCATAGTTTTAAGCAAACTTGTGAAATTAAGCGTGTATATGTTATGACCCAGCCAGACCCTGCCTCAGAATAGAAGAAAAGAAAAAGGGAAGAACAAAACTCAGCAAAGAAAAGGCTGCTAGTAGAACAGGCCGCTCTCAGAAGCTCCCGGCTGCCTGAGTTTGTTCACCAGTTCATTGGTTCCAAAGTACTGGTTGTTCCCTGTCTGTATTATGAGATGTGAGTTTTAGTGCCACAGTGGGTAAAGATGCACAAGTTCTTATTTGAAGACAGAATGTCCCTTTTTTGGTTAATGTGTATGGATGTTTTGCCTAGATATGTGTGGGTGTGCCGGTTTGTACCATACATGCCTGAGTGCCCAGGGAGACCCAAGGACACATCACATTCATGAAACCCAAGTTACAGGCTGTTCTGAGCCGCCACCTGGCTGCTGGTGGAGGAATTGAACCTAGATCCTTTGTGAGAGGATCTCAACCACTGAGCTATCTCTCAGCACTGGAATGCTCATTTTCAAAATTTAAAAAAAATTATGTTTCAGTCACTTGAGGTTTTCCTCTAACCGTGTGCCAGAAGTTGTTTTTGATTCTGTTTAATATACTATATTATGGTTTTGATTTTTTTTTTTAACAGTTCTCCCTGTCTTGCCTAGAGCTTGATACTAAACCAGTCTGTTCTTGAACTCAATTACATTTATTCTGAGGTTGATTTTCTGGACCAGTAGATACCTGGATTGTCCTTAGAGAGAAGTTAGCATTTAACTAGTCCAGTGTTTCAGGTTAGTTTCTACTCGTGCTCACCATGTACCATTTGGGCAGGTTATACATGGATAGACTCATCTGTAATAAATATCCTTTGTAAAGAAAATGTAAAGTGATACCAGAAAAATTATGTAATTTAATGAAAATTATAAGCTTTTTTCAATAGCAGGGACCTTTTTGGAAGCATTTCATGTGAATGCTCTCAAATCCGTTTTACTTGTGTTGAAGTGTCGGTGGGGATCTACGTGTGAGTCCCTCTATATCTACCAGCCTAGCTTGAGGTACCGTATGTACACATCCAGGGAGTCCACACTCATGCTGTTCCACCATTGTCCTAGATTCCAAATCAGCTCTAACTTCTTGAGGTAATGTGTGTACAGGCTATCTGCAGCAGCTCTGAGAGACTGGCAGAGGAGCCCAGCTTTCTTAATGTCCATGTAACGCTCTCAGATGGGCGGGAGAGCTGCTGTGTAAACAACATTAATTTCCGCATCATGCCTGGCCTATACTAATGGACATTTATAGGTTGTTGGGGGTATTTTAAAGCATGGATTGATTATTGATTTGTCCTTTAAATTGTGCCCTCAAGTGTGCTACTGTGGCAGCACCTCCCGAGATGTATTGTGTGGAACCGATGTGGGAAAGTCTGATGGATTTGGGGACTTCAGCTGTTTGAAGATATGTGGCAAGTAAGGGTTTCCATCTTTTGCTTTTAGACTAAGTTTCTCTTAGATTAAAGCTTCATTTTATATAACAGTTATGCAATTAATTGTCTGTTGTTTTTCTTCGTAGGGACTTGAAGTGTGGGAGCCATACCTGTTCTCAGGTTTGCCACCCTCAGCCTTGTCAGCCTTGCCCACGGCTCCCCCATTTGGTGCGATACTGCCCTTGCGGCCAAACCCCTCTCAGCCAGTTGCTGGAACATGGAAGTAATGGCCGCAAAACATGCATGGATCCTGTCCCTTCCTGTGGAAAAGTGTGTGGCAAGCCCTTGTCCTGTGGATCCTCAGGTAACTAGTTGACCTAAATTTATTTTTTAAATATGTAGGAGATGAAGAGATATCTCAATGGTTAAGAGCACTGGCTGCTCTTTCAGAAGACCAAGGTTCAATTTTAAACACCAACATGGTGGCTCACAACTGTCTGTCTGATACACACACACACACACACACACACACATATATGTATGTATATTATACATACACATACATACACACATGAAGGCAAACCATTCATATACATAAAATAAAAATTAAAAAGATTTATTTTTAAAAAATGTTTGGGAGTAATGACATTTTCACCAAGTAATATTAAATGCCACTCCTAAGAGCAGAGGTGCCGCACGCCGCGGCCCGAATCCCCCCCTCCCTCCTTCCCCCCCGGTTTTTCCGAGACAGGGCTTCTCTGTAGCCCTGGCTGTCCTGGAACTCACTCTTTAGTCCAGGCTGGCCTCAAACTAAGTAATCCACCTGCCTCTGCCTCCCAAGTGTTGGGATTAAAGGCGTGCGTCACACACACCACCACCACTACCACCACCACCACCCCACCACCACCCGGCAAGAGCAGAGGGTCTTATAAATGTAATCAAATTTGGATAGGTACTTTTTTCTTTTACTGAAACTACACTTGTGAAATACAGATTCCCAAGTCATCTCTCCAATTTTATTGCCAATACCGTCAGTTCTCTTCGAAGCCTAGTCTAGTGCTAGCATCATATAGACTTTTACTGATCTAGCATTCCACAAGTGTTTAAATGTCGTCTTTTTTAATAGGAACATGCAAAAACAACCCTGGATGAGACACTTAGGAACTGAAGTTCTAAGTGTGGCAGTCTCAGCTACGTAACCCTTCTAGCTAAGCCCTTCCCCGTTGCTAGGGATGGCACTCGTCATTCTGACTGGGTACATGCTTTTCTGAACTTTTCCTTCAAGCAGGCTCTAAGCATCCCTGGTAAAACTAGTGCTGTGTAGCTCAGCCTGGCAGCCTCTCTGGGACTGGGATGGCAGATGTGAGCTACCATACCCAGATCATATGACCTTTAAAAGACTGGGAACAGGAGGTGATTCCTTTTGCATTGTTGAGTCAGTAGTCATCTTTCTTGTGGACCTGTTACCCTAACGTGATGAAGTGGGGCCCACTGAGGTGTCTCAGGCTCTCTGCTCTGCACTTGTGTGTGTGCAGTTTGGATTTTATTACAGGCCTTCCGAGGCTGCTTGTTGTTTATTAAGGTGGT
Organism: Apodemus agrarius; assembly: GCA_964023405.1. Classification (NCBI taxonomy): domain Eukaryota; kingdom Metazoa; phylum Chordata; class Mammalia; order Rodentia; family Muridae; genus Apodemus; species Apodemus agrarius. The sequence continues at coordinate 111,647,503 of OZ030009.1, read as the reverse complement.
TTGTAGCCTTGGCTCTTGTTGCTTATTCTTATTAATATTTTTAGTGTGGCTGCCTTCTGATCTCTAATGATACCTTGCTTCTTCCTCTTTTATGGCCTCTGGTTATTTGGATATAGAAAATTTCATTGTAATTAGATATAAAATAATATTGTGAGTTTTGTTTGTTTTAGGGCTGTCATACTGTTTTGTTTTCTTTTTTTGGATTTTTGAGACAGGGTTTCTCTGTGTAGCCCTGGCTGTCCTGGAACTCTCTCTGTAGACCAGGCTGGCCTTGAACTCAGAAATCTGCCTGCCTCTCTGCCTCCCAAGTGCTGGGATTTAAGGCGTGCGCCACCACTGCCCAGCCTGTTTTGTTTTCTGAGACAGGATCTTGTATGTAACTCAGGCTGGCCTGGAATTCACTGTGTAACCCAACTGGCTTATGCCAGCCTGTCTCCTTGTCTCAGACTCTCAAAGGCAGGACTACAGACGCCACTGTTTACTCAGTGACTTGATGTTTGCAGCGTACACGGGTTTAGCCTGCAGTTACTTGCTGGCTTCTTTACTGAGTGAGTGCTGTCGAAAGCTGACTTTAGAAAAATAGAAGAAGGCAGCTAAGGAGGAGTCCCACTGACTAACAATGCCTTTTCCTAAGGAAAGGCAGGCAGTCTTGGTCCAGTTCCGTTTTAGTAAAACGTGATGTTTCACGTTTCTTTTAAGCACCAGTGGAAATCAGTGGAGTACCCTACATAGATGTTTTCCCTCAGTCTAATTTTAAAATCATGTGTAGAGAAGAACTGCGCTCTCTGTTCTATTTTACTTATTGTCATTTTTTAGGGTTTTCTTTGGATAGTCATATAGCACAGGCTAACCTTGAACTTTCTTTGTGTATGAAATAAAGACCAAATGACTTCTAAGTGAAAGATGGAAAGATGGTCAAATCTTCCCTTTTTGGAAGGGCATTAGCTTTGCTTTATAACGGTTTCACAGTGCAGACCAGAAGCCCTATCCCTAGCCTTTGCTGTTCTGTAGGCAATAAAAGAAACCCTAACTGAGATGGGTAAAGAGGGGAGACCGCTGTACAAACTGTGGTGACCTGTGCTCTCAGGCCTCGGAGCAGGAGTCAGGGGCTCGTGAGGGACCTGCAGTGCCACAGCAGGTCATCGTACCCTGGGCGGGGCTCAGTGTCTAGCCCAGGCTGATCTAATGCTCCGCCATCGCCGAGCTTCATCTCCAGCCCCTAGCAGGATGTATTGTTTCCTTTGGTTTTTAAGTTTTGCTAGGTTTTTTTTTTTTTTTTTTTTTTTTGTTTTTTTTTTTTGTTTTTTCGAGACAGGGTTTCTCTGTATAGCCCTGGCTGTCCTGGAACTCACTCTGTAGACCAGGCTGGCCTCGAACTCAGAGATCCGCCTGCTTCTGCCTCCCAAGTGCTGGGATTAAAGGCGTGCGCCACCGCCCGGCTCCAGCACACTATCTTATCTCAAAAAGTAGGGGGTGAGGGTGACCCACACCTGAAATCTCAGCGAGTGGGAGGCGAGGGTCTGAGGAACCTTTAGAAAATAATTTGTTCTCTCAATTAAGAGCTATATACATTAGACTATAATACAGGCCAGCTAGTTCACTAGAAATAAACCAGGAAAAGAGAAGTCTAAAAGGAAACTTTCTGGACTCAGGACAAATCTCAAAGACTCTTCTTGACCACATGTAAGAGGGTCAGACTGCTGAGCAATCTAGGCTCCAGGCGATCCCTTTTGGGTTGGTTTGGTTTTGTGTTTTTGGTTTTTGTTTTTTTGTTTGTTTGTTTGTTTGTTTGTTTGTTTTTTTCGAGACAGGGTTTCTCTGTGTCACCCTGGCTGGCCTGGAACTCACTCTGTAGACCAGGCTAGCCTTGAACTCAGAAATCCACCTGCCTTTGCCTCCCAAGTGCTGGGATTTGTGTGCCACCACCGCCTGGCTGTTTGTTTTTTGTTTTTTAAGTCTAGTGGATTAATGGAGTCTTTCTTGGGCCTGCATGTAGTCCAGACAGCCTTGTTTACCCAAACCAGCTTAAAAGTTGGTTAGAAAGAAACTTGCTAAGATAGCTGTCATCTTAAGTAAATATGTACTTCCAAGACTTTGCTGCCCAAAGAACATACTGTGAGAGAAGTAGCTGACTTTAAAATAGTCTGGCCACGTCACAAAATAAGCCAGTCAACCAAAATGCGGGAGGTGTTGTCACAGGCCTAATCCTAGCACTCACATGGGAGACCAAAAAGCTATAAAGTTCAGAGTGCCTGAGCGGTTTTTGAAGGTCAGCACACCAAAGTGGTAGTGGCGGCACAGGCCTACGGGCAGATCTTCGTGACCTCCAGGACAGCCAGGGCCATGCAGGGAGACCCTGTCTTAAAAAACAAAAACCTAGAAACATTCAGTGGGGTGGGTAAAGGCATTTACCAGAAGCCATTCATGGAAGGAGAAAACTCATTCCCACAGTGTCTTCTGACCGCTACATGTCTGCCATGGCACTCACATGCTCACGGATGTACATACATGCATGCATACATACATACACACAGTACCTTTTGCAGCTGTGGGAGGGGGCCTTTACAGCAGTTCACAGTTGCTGTAGTAGTAACGTGTGATGTGCCGAGAAGGAAAGCAGCACAGCCTGCCCGTGACAGAAGCCAAATGCCAGATTAGGAGAGCTTCAAATACCCTCTATCAGTGTGTTCATTAATCCAAAGTCTTAGTGTAAAAGAGCTGAAAGAAAGGATGAGAGACACATCAAATAGAGACTTATCAGTAAAGAAAAAGGAACTAAAGCCAGGCATGGTACTCTATACCCATAATCCTAGCACCTGGGAAGAGAAACAAGAGTTAGTTGAGATCATCTAGTCCAGAGTGACCTTGAGGCCAGCCTGGTGTACATTTTATTTTTATTTTTATTTATATATATATATATCCCTGGTTTCAATACACATAGCATGAGGTGGGGGGCAGGTTGCTGGCGGGATTGGGAGCTGAAGATGTAGCTCAGTGGCCAGACTTAGAGAAAGCCTTTGGGTCGATCTCGATCCCCCTGGCATTTCATAAAATATTATGAGGAGTGCGAGGCTGTAATTCCAGCACTCAGGAGACGGAGATAGGAGGATGGGGAGGTTGAGGCTCCCTCTGTCTTAATCTGGCTATCTGTCAGGTGAGTGCAGGCTGTCCGTGCCTATGTAGAGAGCAGCCCCAATTGATGGAATTATGGATTGTGGCTTAGGAATTGTCTATCATCCCAGATGAATTTCAGAGCCCAGAGCATTACATTGAAGTTATCCACAGTTAAATTTTAGGGAGATCTGAATGTAATGCAGTGAACTTAGGACCTAAAGCAAAGGTCGGGAAGTCTGTGCTTTGCCCCAGCAAGCAACATGCATCCAAAGCCCATTCCAATGACTGACGCTGACTCTGAAAGTGCCAGCCTACTGGACGGAGGGCAGCCGAGAAAGACGACATGGTGGTGGTGATGGAAATGTCAAAATCAGTCACTGCAGTGGTCGCTCCCAGCTCTTTTCCTTTTCATTGCAGATTTCATCCATACCTGCGAAAAGCTCTGTCATGAGGGAGACTGTGGGCCGTGCTCTCGCACTTCAGTCATTCCCTGCAGGTGTTCTTTCAGGACGAAGGTGAGTCTGAGCACTGAGGATCACGGTTGTCGTCGCCTTTACAGTGGGGATTATGGGAGAGGAGGAACAAATCATCCAGCTTTACTCACTGAATCCCCCCACGGAGAGTCTGGGGGGTCACTCACCCCGAGGACAGATGTGAAAGAAGACACAGCACCACTGTGATTTAGCCACATGGGCTGCTCACACAGCCAACATGACCACTTAATTCTCATCTGACCTGAAGGCCAGTGGGCCCCAGGACAACTCACAACGTGATCATTTGTAGACTCTGAATTCACTGAAAACTGTCACAGTCATGGTTGCCGGAAAGGACACAGAATTAGTAGACGAAACATGTAGGAAAGACTCCAAGAAAGGAACAGATGTGAACCTGACCTTCCTGGTATCTGTGTGTGATAATATGTAGGAATATTTCAGTCAGGAAGGCTCATAAAAGCCTGTGTGTTTAACATGTATTGTTGTCCTGATGTGATGGATTACACACCAAGCCAATCTCAGTCTTTCCAGACCTTGGTGGCTACTGTGTGACCAAAGCCTCAAGGCTAGAACTGTCCAGTATGGCCAGCCTGCTTCTATGTCGTATGCTTAGACTAGACTATCCAGTTGACACAAGCCATAGACAAACAGTGGCATTCAACCAAACATTACCTGCTGAGAGCCAAGTTCAGAAGCCAGAATTCAGATTCTAATTTCCGCCCTAGGTAGTGTGATTGGGCGTCTGACCGTCCTTCTGCAGTTTGGCTTTACTTCCCATTTCTGTTTCTAACCACAAGAGGCACAAAAGGCCGGGCGTGGTGGTGCACGCCTGTAATCCCAGCACTTGGGAGGCAGAGGCAGGCGGATTTATGAGTTGGAGGCCAGCCTGGTCTACAGAGTGAGTTCCAGGACAGCCAGGGCTACACAGAGAAACCCTGTCTCAAACAAACAAACAAACAAAAACTCAGAAGAGGCATGAAGTCTTCTATGACTGTCTTAGGATGGAGCCTTCTAAGTAATGTCTGCCCTGCTTTTCTACCAGGAAGCCATCTCAGTCCGTGTGAGGACCTCCTCTAAAGAACATAGGCTAGGATGAAGACAGACCTTCACAGTTGATTCTTTTTGTTAAAGTGTTAAGATCTGAGCAACAACCATTCCCACATTATTTTGAGGATATAATTTGGCTAATGGATTAGCTTCATAAAAGAAAGAAGAAAACATAGTATAATGATTTATGATGGCAGTTGTGTAAAGCTCATGGGGTATTTATACTGAAAGCCACAGTATGTGTGGCTGTAGCATCACTTCTTACTTTGTAAATGCCAGATTAATGACTGAAGGAGTTGGGGGTGTGGCTTAGTGATAAAGCTTGTGCTTATATATAAGGCTTGAGTTCAGTCTTCAGAACCCAAAGAACAGGGCTTTGAGATGTGTATTAGTCTGGGTTCTCTAGAGTCACAGAACTTATGGGCAGTCTCTATGTAGTTAGGGAATTTGTTGATGACTTACAGTCTGTAGTCCAACTCCCCAACAGTAGTCAGCAGCAGCTGTGGATGGAAGTCCAAGGATCTTGCAGTTGCTCAGTCCCACGAGGCAAGCCGGCAAGGAAGAATGAGTCTTCCTTCTTTCAATGTCCTTATATATGTCTCCAGTAGAAGGTGTAGCCCAGATTAAAGGTGTGTGTATCCATGCCTTTAATCCCAGATGATCTTGAACTGGAATCCATAGCCACCATGCTTCAAGATCTCCATGCTAAGTCCAGGTCAAAAACTTATATCTCTGAGCCTCCAGATTAGGATCATAGGTGAGCCTTCCAATTCTAGATTGTAGTTCATTCCAGATATAGTCAAGTTGACAACCAGGAATAGCCACTACAAGATGTTTTGACTTAGTGATCACCAACTTTGAAAGGACCACAGGAGCTCTTAGTGACTTTCGAACAAGAGTTGGGTCAGAAACAAGCTACGGATCCCTGCAAATTTGAATTAAGTGTCATTTTCTTTCTTTGTTCTTATTGGGTTGTATTTTGTTCTTTTGAGACAGGGTCTCAGTTTCACTGTACCTCACTGTACCCACACTGTACCTCACAGTGCTACCCAGGCTAGCCTTGAATTCAAAGCCTGCCTCAGCTTCCGGAGTGCTGAGATCATAGGCGTCATACCCAGCTGAAAGGCTTCCGTTTCTTACACCACTTCACATCTGTTTGCAGTTGGCAAGTTTGTAAATTAGAGCCATTTTTACAAAGTGAGCCCAGTGTAGCTTCTGGGCAGCCAGGCTCCTGCTACCTCGAAACTGATTCAGTTCCCTATACATCATCCTCACCACATATTTTCCACATGATCTTGCCCAAGCAAATGGCATGTGGTAGGCCTTTGGGCCCCTCTCACGGGGTTGAAACCATTGTTAATAGTGGTTCGAGGCCCAAAGGCCTGCTTATTTTCTTGGCTGTGGTATTTTCAGGGCACATGTTTCCCTTAGGTTAAATGATGGCAAATTATTTGCTATTTTTGATGAGTTAACATTTTGAGACATAGTCTCACTGTGTTGCCTGACTGCCCTTGAATTCACTGTCCCAATCCTGCCTCCCCGAGGAGGCTTTACAGGAGGGGACAGCTCATCTTCAGTTCCCACTCTTACATCTGCTTTTCATGGTTTTTTCCTGTCTGTGCCCCGTCAGGAAATCATGTTTTGATATCTTTAGATACCACTTTCTTTTCAGACTTTATAATTCCTAATCTGCTCTGGGCTTCAAGACCAGACCACAAAGATTGTTGGAATTGTATTGCATGAAAAGTCAGGAAATGTGGAGTCTCGTGGTTGAAGCACACTGACATAATTGGGGTAGCTCCAGGATGGAGCTGGGAATGACCATTTTATTTATTTTCTGTGTTCTTCTGCAGGGTCATTTGAATTACTCCTAAAGTAACTACTGCTTCTTTCTCTTTTTCTGTAGGAGCTACCATGTACCAGTCTCAAAAGTGAAGGTATGGCTATAGGGGACAAAAGGAAGCTGTGGAATGAAGACAATGCCCTGTGTAGTCATAAAATACTGAGTTACATCGTTGTCAAAATTCAGTGAAGAAACATTTATGATTTACATTACCATTATATTTATAATTTTTATGGTAAAAGGAGGAAAAAAATCATCCATTGAATTCTAGTTAGATTTCTCTTCTTAAAAATTGAGCTAAATACACTCATGGCTACATCTTACTTTGAAATACATTTTAAAAAATTGAACCCCAGTGTGGTGTTACAGACCCACAGGTCCAGAATTCTGGAAATGGAGGCAGCCTTGTCTGAGCCTCTGAAAGCAGTTTCAGGCCCACCTGCATCATACCCCTATATTGTCACCTATTTTGAAATAAATATGAGGCTCCAATATCTCAGCTGGTAAAAGCCACACAAGCCTGATGCCCTGAGTTCACTCTTAGAACCCACATGAGCCAGCTATGGCATAACTTCACCTCTGCTACTGCAGGGTGGGAAGTAGAGACGAGACACGTCAGCCCGGTCTAGAGTCTTAAAGCTACAGACGCAACAAAGTACCTGCCCAAATGGGAAGAAAGATGCCCAGAGTTGTTCTTTGACCTCCACCATGCATATTGTGTCAAACACAAGTCATTGTTTGAAGGGGGCTCTCTTACAGATGACTCACTGTGCAGTCACGAGGACAAGAGTTAAGATGATAAGCTGGGCGTTGTCTGCATGCTGTCCTCCAGCTCCAAGCAGCTTCGTGCTCCAGCTTCCAGCCTGGCCAGGAAAACTGGGAGGACCTTACACAGAGGACTAGGCAGAGTAATAGAGGACATCTCATGTCCTCACCTGTGTACTCTGTTCACAATCACAAGCACAAATCTTTTAAAAATAACTAACTAAAAGGCAAGGGCTCGGAGAGATAGCTCAGCAGTACTAGCTGCTCCTTTAGATGCCCTGGGTTTGGTTCCCAGCTCCCACCCAGGGACGCACAACCGTCTGTAACCATCTGTTCCAGGGGACCTCACACCTGGCCCTCCTGACTTCCTTAGGCACCAGCCATACGTGGAGGGCATACACATCTATTTGTTCCTTTGGGGGTTTGTTTCTAGACACAGCCTGGCCTGGTTGCTAGGTTGACAGGCATGCACTGCCGTATCTGTCAATAGTTTTGAAAATATTATAAGTTGTGGGTGCAAATGAGGCACATAAATCCACAAGATGGATTTATTTTATGCTCTTGATATCTGACCCCTTCGTGCCTGGTAGGCCTGTGGGGGTCTTCCTTCCTTAGCCGTTGATCCTGATCTCCCTGCCAGTCTCTGTCTTGTGTAGCCACCGTAAGGAGAAGTTTGAGATGACAGTATGTGCAGCATAGTCGTTTGGTTGTAGTTGGGAGGAGAGCAGTGTAGAGGGTGGTTCGGAAAGTAGCAACCAAGAAACTGTAAGTGCTGACCTTCACACCGTGGGGTTGGCCAGATTAGAGCCCACGCTCAGTGGCACTCAGTACACTTACGATATTTAACATCTCTCTGTCTCGGGCCAAAAATGGCTTCTTTATCCCAAAAGGAAGCCCTGTGCTCCTCAGGCATTCACTCCTTATTCAGCCTTGCTGTATAACTAACCTGCTGTCAAGGGTCTGACTCTATGGATTATTACATATGGTTTTGGGGGTTTTTTTTTGTTTTTGTTTTTGTTTTCCGACGAGACAGGGTTTCTCTGTGTAGCCCTGGCTGTCCTGGAACTCACTCTGTAGACCAGGCTGGCCTCAAACTCAGAAATCTGCCTGCCTCTTGCCACCCAAGTGCTGGGATTAAAGGTGTGCACCACCACCGCCCAGCACATATGAATTATTATACAGTATATATCTTCTTGGTTTATTTCACTTATCGTTTTTTTTAGAAGTTCGACACTTTTATAGCTAAATGCTTCACATTCTTTATCCGTTAGCTGATACCAATTTAGGGGATTTCTACTTTTTGGCTACTGTGAATAATGCTCCCATAAAACTTACACATTTATTTTCTTCTCTTTTTCTTTTTTGTATGAGCCAGGGCTCTCCACTCAAGCTGACCTCTCACCCACTCTCTAGTCAGAGGTGCACTTGGGTTTCTGACTCTCCCAAATACCTGCTAATGCTGGGGCTATAAATGCTGGGCTTATAAGCATGCACCGCTTCCTCCCATTTTTACACAAGTTTTTATTTAAACAACTTTTAAACTTTTTTTATTTTATTTATTTTTGAGACAAGATCTCAGTCTGTAGTCCAGGCTGGCCTACACTTCACTGTTTGTAGCTCATGTTAGCCTTAAACTTGTGCTGGTCTTCTTGTCTCAGCCTCTCATTTCAGTGCTGTGATTGTAAGGATAAAATACAACACCCAGTACTGTTTTGTTGTTGCTGTTGTTCTTTTTTTGAGACAGGTTCTCCCGTATCCAGGGCTGGCCTAGAATTCACTGTGCATCTAAGAATAATCTTGAACTTCTGGTCCTCCTGTCTAAACCTTCAGAATCCTGGGATTACAGACATACACTGCCACACTTGGATTATGCAAGTTCTAGCCCAAGCAGGGATACACAGTAGTGGCCAAAACAGACAAACCTGTAGCTCCCGTAACTGGATGCGAAGTGGGATTTGATCTTCATTTTTATGGCCACTTGTGTGTCTTTGGGGGAAAGATCTCTAAGTCGTTTGTACTTTTTAAAAGCTGGGTTGTTCTTTCTGTTGTCAATTTGTAATGTATATCTGGAGCTTGGATGTTTATGAGGTATGTAATTTACAAATGTGTTTCCGTTTTGTGAGGTGTCCTTCAATTTCATACACAAACGCTTTTTGTTTTATTGAGTGTGTGTTCTCTGCCCTGTGTGTGCGTAGGTATCCTGGCGTGGTTTTTTTTTTTTTTTTTTTTAATCACTCCCTCTTCTTTTTAGTGGGGATTGACCCCAGGGCCTCACATTTAGAACAGTGCTATAACACTAAGCTACCCTAATTCTCTAATTCTAGAAAGTATATATAAAGCATAAGACATACCGCCTTTTCTTGTTTATGTGGTGCCAGGGCCTTGAGTGGGCTGCATAGGCAGCCTGACCCTGAGTGCTTCTCTAGAGCCCACGTGGATTTTTGTTGGATATATATGTAATCCATCTACAAAAAACGATTGCACCTTTTCTCTTCTCTTACCCATATCATGTATTAGTCAGCTTTGTTTTTTTTTTTTTTTTGTTTTCATAGGTAAAAGTAATATTCTAAAAGCATTTTATCATTAATTTATTTATATTACATTTGTATTTCTTCAGCCTATATTCACTCAAATGTGTGTTAGATGAATGTTTACATCTTTTGCATGTTTATTTTTTCTTTAATCGGCTGTAATAGATGCTACATTTATGTGCGACAAGCGGTGTAACAAGAAACGATTGTGCGGACGGCATAAATGTAATGAGATCTGCTGTGTGGTAAGTGGACTTAGCATTGTTGGTGTTATCTGAATCCTTTCATTTCCAAGCCTCAGCCCTCTGAAATGTGTCCCAGATTTAGAAATCAGCAGGAGGGCCCCAAACGGCCATCAGAAAGCTTTCCTAGTCCGTACACAGGCATGGCCTTATTAGGTTGCCCGTGGCCTCAGTTCACATAGAGAAGGCCTCCAGCCCTAGTCCTGAGACAGTCTGACGGTTAGTTTTGTGGATATATGTCTGTGTTGGTCAGAGTGGAGGTATGCACACGTGGGAGCGGGTACCTGTAGAAGCTAGTTAGATCTCTGGAACTGCAGTCACAGGCAGCAGTGGGCCATCTGACATGTCTGTCCTCTGTGAAAGCAGTACATTCTCTTTTAACTGTTGAGCCATCTCACAGATAAGAGTGGTCCTGTGGGGTGACTTTTGTTCCAGCACAGACTGGTATGGACTTAGCAATTTGAGCTTTGGGTTTTATGTATTCATTGGGCCAGATCAGAGGCCAGAATGGGTTTGCTGGGTTTGCTGGTTTGATTTTTAAATGCAGATTCTCCATTTATGGCCCTAGCTGACCTACCTAGAACTTGCCTTGTAGACAGGGGTTACCTTTAACTCAAAAACCTGCCTACCTCTGCCTCTGCCTCTGCCTCTGCTTCTGCTTCCTAAGAACAGAATACCGAGTAAAGACATGTGCCATGACACTTGGCACAGTGTTTCCTTTAAGTTTTCTATTGTGCAGCTAGGGATGTAGTAAAGTGCCTGTTTCACAGGCATGAGGACCTGCTGGGAGTGGGGCCTGGAGAAGTGGCTCGGTAGCTGGGAGCACTGGCTGTTCTCCCAGAGGACCCACACTCAGTTCCCAGTACCCACACGGCAGCTCACAGCTGTCTAACTCCAGTTCTAGGTGACATACATGCAGATAAAATACCAATATACATAAAATAAACCTTTTTTTAAAATGCTGGGCATGGTGGTATGTGTTTGAATCTACTGCTGGGGAGAATGCTTGGAGCTTGCGTGCCAGCCTTTCCAACCTAGTTGAAGAATTCTAGAATAATGAGAGACCCTATCTCACAGGAGGCAAAAAAATATTTTGAGGTTGGCCTCTGGAATCTACACGCATTCTCACACACACATGTACCCTTACATGCATATGAAAAAAAAAGTTTTGTCTTAACAAAATGAAGTGGGTTTTTGTTTTTGTTTTTGTTTTTTTCGAGACAGGGTTTCTCTGTGTAGCCCTGGCTGTCCTGGAACTCATTCTGTAGACCAGGCTGGCCTCAAACTCAGAAATCCACCTGCCTCTGCCTCCCAAGTGCTGGGATTAAAGGCGTGCGCCACCACCGCCCGGCAATGAAGTGTTTTATACCAAGGTTGATAAGTCAGTGTTTGGAAGCCTAGACTTCCTCTGATTATCAGAAAACTCAAAAACAAGCAGAGCTAGTCCAGTGAGGCTCACCCGGTGGCCAGCTACAGGGAGTGCCGGCTCAGCCTGAGCTTCCTCCTCCTCTTCCTCCTCTTCCTCCTCCTCCTCCTCCTCTTCCTCCTCTTCCTCCTCTTCTTGATGGCTCCGAAGCCCTTCTCATACACCTTTTCCTTCTTAAATGTGCACAACTTTGTTTTTCATTTGTTTGTAAAGTGGAGAAAATACTGTTGACAAGTAGAGATCTTTCCTTCTAGGACAAGGAGCACAAGTGTCCTTTGATTTGTGGGAGGAAACTCCGCTGTGGCCTTCATCGGTGTGAGGAACCTTGTCATCGAGGGAACTGTCAGACCTGCTGGCAAGCCAGTGAGTGCCTTCAGTGGACTTAGAGTTTCTGGAGCCGCTTGTATCCCCACATGTCTTTATTCCCAGCACTTGGAGGCAGAGGCAGGCAAAGCTTTGTCAGTTTGAGGTTAGCCTGGTCTACATAATGAGTTCCAGGACTACATGTAGCCAGAGCTATAGAGAGAGACCCTGTCTTAAAAACAAAAGTTTCCTAGAAACTTTGAGCAATTGGTTTGCTTAGATTAATATGGGTTTCCGAACTAATAAGTGTTTATGTTTCAAACTTGTTGAGATATTTTATCCTTAGGTGAACACAGTAACGCATTACTATAATCAAGGTAGAAGGAACAATTAAATCACACATATCTGTGCATATTATATTCATGCATATTGTGTGCAAGCTCACAAAGGCTTGTTTTGCTTCATCTTTTTCCTCAGGCTTTGATGAATTAACCTGCCACTGTGGGGCCTCTGTGATCTACCCACCAGTTCCCTGTGGGACTAGGCCTCCTGAGTGTACCCAAACCTGTGCCAGGATCCATGAATGTGACCATCCAGGTGAGTCACTTCATGTTGCCACGCCTCACGGCCTGCTCATACCCGGTCATTTAGAATGTGCAGTCCCCTGGCCATGTTGGCGTGGCTGCCCTTTGTCCTCTGCGTCCGTGTAGGCATGTGTGATCTAAGGCACACCGAGCCGCAATGGTTTGCTCGCCTCTTATTCTTTAGTATTGTAGCTGTCAAGCACACCCAACAGTTTGGAAGAATCCCTAGTTTCTTGTCTTTCACAGACTTCTCTTTGTTTGTGGACTCTACTTTTGATGCATATTTCAAAATTAAAAGTTGTTTTTATAAAATTAAAGATAAACCTAGTTAAAGCCAGTGAGCTAGGTCAGCAGGTAAAGTTTGATTTCCTGGTCTCTTGTGGGAAGAGAAAAAAACCAACTCCTGAGAGTTGTCCTCCCCTCTCTCGTCACTCTCGCCTCTTGGCACTCTCTCCTCTCGCCCCTCTTGGGCTCTCCCTCTGGAAGGGCAATCAGTGATCTTAACCACTGAGCCATCTCCCCAGCCTGAATGTAATGATTTTGAACTTGCTTGTTTTTGTTATTATCTTTATATGTTTTAGAGTATGCTTATTGGGTGTTTTCTGGGGTTTTGAGACAGTCTTGGTTTATAGCTAGCCTGACCTCTAGCTTGCCTCAAATTCTTGATCCTTCTGCCTCCGTGTGCTGGGTGCTGAGGTTACAGGCATACAGCTGCATATCTCAACAGTGTAACACCTACTTGTACTCACTCACTCACGTAATCAGTTTAAGTTCTATTGTGGGCCATAGCACACACAGAGGTCGAGGACAGCCTTCAGGAATTGGCTCGCTCCCATTAGGTCCTGAGGACAGACCCCAGACTGCTGCATTTGGTGACAAGCATCACCGCCCACTAAGCCATCTTGCCCCACCCCCACACATTTTATTTTTATGTGTTGTATGGGTGTTTTGCCAACAGTTGCTGACAGTGTCCACTAAGGAAGAGGGAGTTGGATCCTCTGGAGCTGGAGTTACAGATATTTGTAAGGTGCCATGTCGCACTTGGGAATCAAACTGGAGTCCTCGAGTCTGAACTGCTAAGCTATCTCTTCTGCTCCCTAACACTGATTTAAAATAACAGAGTGGCCTATTACATCAGTGGTTCTCAACCTTCCTAATGCTGCAAACCTTTAATACAGTTCCTTGTGTTGTGGTGACCCCCCAACCATGATATTCTCATTGCTATATTTCATTACTGTCATTTTGTTATGAATTATAAGGTAAATATCTGTTTTCCAATGGTCTTAGGCAACTTCGTGTGAAAGGATTGTGTCCGTCCCCGCTCCCCCCCGCCCCCAGCCCCCATCTGCTTCCCCCAGAAAGAGGCAACAACCTGCAGCTTGTTCCTGGATAAGCCACCATTTTTCTAGTCCATTTTATGTTACTAGATATTTGTTTTTAGTTTTTCTCTGATAATTGCTACAGGTACCAAGCCAAAAACCATTTGAAATCACACTACATTTTCCCTGTACCCAGGGTGGTTGCTGACTGTTGTCTGGAATCATATTGGATGCTGCTGTGTGACAGGGCTTTTCCTGAAGAGACACAAAACATACATCTACTCCCCTATATAGGGGACCCACAACAGATCAAAGTACAGATACCACCAAAATCCAACTTGGTGAATCAATGACTTTTACTGGTGTTATTTATTAAGAATGGGTGAGGAATTACTTAGAGGAATAGAAATGACTCAGTAACATTTGGATCAGCATAATCCACCCCCTCACAGTTCACAGCTCTCAAAAGCAGGGAACCTAAAACATGCCTCACAGCCTACAGACAGTGCAACAGATTGGAGAGTATCCTTTCCTGGTGCCCCAGTTGATCTAAGCCTCCTCCAGACAGCTTTGCTAGGACTGACCTAGTGAATCTGGTTGGTTTCAGGTACTTCCTGAAACTATTTTGAACTATTTAGTTCTGGCTAAAGGAGCTTCCCTACAGGTTGGAATGTTTCTGTCTGAGAGGAAACTGATACTCAACAGGTGCATTGTTTCATTTACCAAGCCCTACGAAATAACTCAGGGCACTGGAGATGGAATACCCACACTAACTCTAGCCGTGTGATCTAAACTTAACTAGAGGACTCGCTAAGGTTTTTTAAGTTAATATAGAACAGAACTAAGCAAATTTGTCTTGAAATGAAAGCTCTTTCTTGGGAAACTTAGAATGATCTTCCCAACATGATTTTTAAGTTTCTTTCTTGGCAGTCGTACCAGTATGAAATGTCCAGGCCAGTTCCCACCCAGCCCCTCTTTTCTACTACTTGCAGGATTATAGGTGATGTCCAAATCCTTCTGAGTAGTATCCTTAGTAAGAATTTTTCTTGACTTTGGTGTTCTCTCTCTCTCTCTCACTCTCTCTCACTCTCATCCAGCATGGTATCAGGCAGAGGGGACTTAATAGGAATAAAAAAAAAATTCCCATTGTGAGGTTCTCATGTTCCTGTGAACTACAGACTAGTTGTCAAAACCTGTTAGTGTAGATGGGCCAGGTAAGAAGGAGGCAAGCCCTTGTGCTATAGAAAAAGAATCAGGGTGTGCTGGAGAGACAGCTCAGCTGTTAAAGGCTAGGTTCACACCCATAAATATAAGAGTTTGGTTCCCAGTACCCACGGCCATAAAAAATTTTAAAAAATAAAATAAAAAGAAAGACATCAGGAAGTATTGGAAGCTCAGGATAGAACACTTAACTTGCATCGGTAACAAGGAAAGTAATCAGTAGTAGCATTTTAAATCATTTTATAAAAAGTATTTTGTGAGCCGGGCGCGGTGGCGCACGCCTGTAATCCCAGCACTTGGGAGGCAGAGGCAGGCGGATTTCTGAGTTCGAGGCCAGCCTGGTCTACAGAGTGAGTTCCAGGACAGCCAGGACTACACAGAAAAACCCTGCCTCAAAAAAAAAAAAAAAAAAAAAAAAAGTATTTTGTATGGATGCCCATGTAATTTGCCTTCATGTGTGTGCACCAGGTGAGCTAGTGACTGAGGACAGAAGAAGGTGTCAGATTCCCTGAAACTGAACTTACAGATGGCTTTGAGCTACCGTGTGGGTGCTGGGAATTGAACCTGGGTCCTGAAAGAAGCCGGTGCTTTCAGTGTTGAGCCGTGTGTCCAGCCTACCATTGACGCCTCTGCATGGACTAGATGGCAGCTATCTGGACGCTTCCCAGTGCAGTCGAAAACAAAGCTGAAAGTCGAACACAGAACAGATCGACCACAATGACTCTCGAGGATAATAGGAAGGCTGCCCTGTTTCTAGAATTTGCGAGCCTCTGGAACCCAAATTTGAGTCCTCTGGGAGTGCAGCAAGCTTTTAATTGCTAAGCCATCTTCCTACCCCCGAATGTTCATTTTCAGTACTCAAATATAAAGCAAGATATGTTTTACTTTCTTGTTGTGACCATTTAGAGAAGGTCCTAAGTCTGAAATTTGAAAGTCTGACTCCATTTATAACACGTTTATAGTATTTGTGACCTTTTTAGAAATTATTCCTAAAGCTGTGTTTCTGTTTTTGCAGTATATCATTCTTGTCACAGCGAAGAGAAGTGTCCCCCTTGTACTTTCCTGACTCAGAAGTGGTGCATGGGCAAGCACGAGGTAAGGGTCTCTCCTGGGTGTTCTTCGTCCCAGTCAGAAATGTGTGATTTAATTGCTTAAGCATTGTTAGTCTTAGTTCTCAAAATATAGTCTAGGAAGCAGTGCCTTCTGACAGCACCTTTTTCATTTTATGTTAAAATTTGCATACAGCAAAAGTTACCAGGACCTGACAAAATGACTCAGCAGATAAAGACACTTACCTTATAAACCTGACAACCTGAGTTTAATCTCTTTAACCTATATAAAAAACCTCCAGAATTGACCTCTGACCTTCACATAGATGCCGTAATAATACACGTGCATGCACACACACAGTAATAATAAAGTAATATAAATTTTTGAAATTTATTTTTTGTGTAAGAGTGTTTTACCTGCACGTATATCTATGTGCCAGTGGAGGCCAGAAGAGGGCATCAGATTCCCCGGAGCTGGAGTCACAGATGGGGTTCTGAGCTGCCATGTGGATGCTGGGAGTTTAAACCTGGGTCTTCTAGAAGAATAGCTAGTGTTCTTCTGAACTGCTGAGCCATCTCTAACCCTGTAGCATCTTAAAATCTGATTACAACCAAGAAATGCAGCTGAGTTGGCCATGAGAGTTCATGCTGGGAACTAACTTGGGTCTTCTAGAAGAGCTATGTGTGCTCTGTACTGCTGAGCCATGTCCCAGCTCCTAACACAAACTTTTTTACAGGCATATTTGGGCCAGCAAGATGGCTCAGTGGGTGAGGGCACTTTCTGCCAAACCTGATGTGCTCCCCAGAGCCCAGTTGGTAAAAGGGGAGAGCCAACTCCACAAGTTGTTCTCTGACCTCCACATATGTCTCCATGCGTGTGAATTCTGTGTAACGGTTGGAGAGGTGGCTCAGCTGTTAGAAGTGCTTGCTGTTCTTCCACAGGAGGAGTTCCCAGCATCCACATGGCGACTTAAAAACCATTTGTCATTCCAGTTCAAAGAAATCTTATGTGCTCTTCTGACCTGAAAAGGCATAAGCCATGTATATATACATGCAGGCAGAACACTTATGCAAATAATTACATAAAATGTTAGAGACCTATATATATTTGGGAGCCTGCCAGATGGTTTATGGGTAAAGAAAGGTGCTTACCAAGCCCAGTCCCTGGATCGCAGGGTGGAATAAGAGACCCGGCCTTCTCCAACTGTCCTCTGCCCTCCACACAAGCAGAATGCGTGTGGGATTACACACAGGTGTTTATTTACTTACTTATTTATATGAGTACACTATTGCTCTCTTCAGACACCCCAGAGGAGGGCATCAGATCCCATTACAGATGGTTGTGAGCCACCATGTGGTTGCTGGGATTTGAACTCAGGACCTCTGGAAGAGCAGTCAGTGCTCTTAACCGCTGAGCCGTCTCTCCAGCCCACAAACACTGTTTTTCAAATGCATATTTATTATAGATAGTTGGGAAGATACTGTTTTGACAAAAAAAAAAAAAAAATCAACAAAGAATACTTTTGCTGGGGATTAAACCAAGGGCACACATGTTAAGTGTACTTCTTAGTTTTAAATAACACAACTGACACGGCCTATGTGTTGTATCAGAACAGAACAGAGGAGAGTTTTAATGAGAAATTACTAGTGTAAGAGTGGGGAAATCCAGCTGAGCAGCAAGTGAGCAAAAGCCAAACAAGCAGCGTGGGCCTCCCTCTGCTGTCAGCTTGCGGTGTGCTGGGATCAGCTGCTGCGCTCCTCCTGACTTCCCTGCCGCATGGATTTAACCTGGCATTATAAGACAAACAAGAACCATTCCCTACCTCTGTGACTTTTTCTTTGGGTATTCTGTCACAGCAGTATACCCTAAGTAACACATAAATAGACTAGAACAGAGGACAGCACTGAGGACTGAGGTGGTGGCTGTGATAAATCTGACCATGTTTTGGAGGAGGAATGTGGAAGACTTTGGAACTGGGCTGCAAAGCCCAGTGAATGCTATTAGAGCTAAACGGGCCACTCTAGTGGAAGCATGGAAGAACCGTGTGCCCTCTGAGGGCTGATTCTTGAGGTTTCCAAGGGAAACAAGAACTTTATCAGGAATTGGGTCCTGTATTTAGTATTGTGGCTAATAATCTGCATGTGCTGATCAGACTATGCTGAAGAAAAGCCATTATTGATGAGAGATCAGTACCACTGAGGCAGAACCTCCCGTGCCTCCTAAAGACAGTAAGTAGGAAGGATGTTCTTGGGGTCAGCACAAAGCAGCTGACAGAACTGCTGTCAGGGGGCAGGCCACATCTCAAGCCTGCAGCAGAACTTGACATTGTAGGAACTACCTACCACATGGTACTAGTTTTGAAGGCACAAAAAGGTCACGGAGACCAGCTGAAGGCAGACACTATATGGCAGGGTTCAAGTCCCTACAGAGAGTCGTGGAGAAGCCATTGGTGAACGTGAAGCCTCAGTAGCAATGGAGAGAAACCAAAACAGTGTTGGAGATGCCAGAACTAATGGGAGCCGCGGGTGCGGAGTGATCAGCCTGAGAAAGAAGCTGCGCGTCCTGTGGTGGGATTGAAGAAATGCGGCTGCCTAAGCCCTCCGGAGCCTGGAAGATACTGTTATGATTGAGTTCCACGGCTGGACATTGAACTACAGGATTTTGGTTTTGCTTTAGCGTAGCTGTTTTTATGCCCTAGTTCTTTCTTCCCTTTTGGAATAAGAATGTTTAAGTATGTGACTTGTTTTTTATTTTGCAGGAGCTCACAATTAAGAAACTTTGGACTTTTAAAGAGACTTTGGACTTTTGAAGTGTTGGAATTTTTGAAGACTTTGGGGGGCTTTTTTGGAGTTGGACTATATTTTATATATTAAGATATTACCATGAGATTTGGGGACAAAAAATGGAAAGTTATTGCACAAAGTGACATGTTTATGTGCTAAGTTGACATGGGATGAATTGTTCTGGTTTAACTGTCAACTTGGCAACCTAGACTCACCCAGAAAGAGAGTCCTAGTGAGGAATTGCTTAGATCAGACTTGGTCTCTGGGTATGTCTATGGGGGGTTGTCTTGATTGTTAATTGATGTGGGCAGACACTGTGACCCACTGTGAGAGGCACCACTCCCTAGACAGACAATCCTAAACTGTGAAGGGAAAACCCAAGCAAGCAACCAACATGCATGTGTTTCTCTCTCTCCCCTGACTGACTGTCATGTGACTTGCTGCAAGTTCCTGCCTTGATTTAAATGCAATAATGAGCTGTAACCTGGACTTGTAAGCCAAAAATAAACCCTTTCCTCCTCTGTGCTTCTTCTTGTCAGGCTATTTTATCACAGCAACAGAAATGGCAAGGGTCCTGCGACTCATGTATATCCCCAGTGAAAGAAAATCGTGGCCGGGCAGTGGTGGCGCACACCTATAATCCCAGTACTTGGGAAGCAGAGGCAGGCAGATTTCTGAATTCAAGGCCAGCCTGGTCTACAGAGTTCGTTCCAGGACGGCCAGGGCTACACAGAGAAACCCTGTCTCGAAAAACCAAAAAAAGAAAATTGTATTGTATAGCCAGGGATATATGGTACATGCTTCTCCTACACCAAGATGACATATTTTCTAATTTTACTTCATATCATAACTCTTGACATCTATAACATGTTTTCATTATTCTCTTCTCTTTAATGAACTTTTTTCTGTACTTATTTCCTATGGTAGTTCTTCTTGGTTTTTGAGACTGAGTTTTACTGTGTAAGCCCTGGCTAGCTTCCCTCAAACTTACAGCGATCCACATGCTTCTGCCTCCCAAGTGCTGGAATTAAAGGTGTGAGCCACCACTGCCTAGCCTCCTGTCATAGCTCTTAAGTCTCTGTAAAGAGAGTGTGTGTGTGTGTGTGTGTGTGTGTGTGTGTGTGTGTGTGTACATCTTGAACTCCTGTTTCTCTTGCCTCTGTATCTCAGGTGCTGAGATTACAGGCCTGTGCCACCATATCCAGATTGTGAATCTTACTTTCTCTGCTAGTTTACCATGAAATATTCACTTATTATCTTTAGTCAATAAATAATAATTGAATACCTAATCTATGCCAGGTAACAGAGTTGGTGTGGGGTGACAAAGAAGTTAACAGAACTGACACACCCCTGCCTTTATGGATCGATCATTCAGGGGTGAGTGTTTCATTAGAAACAGGCAGTTGTATGCAGAGGATCTTGAGGACTACAGTCCTAGGGAGATAGAGCCACCAAAGAAGGCATTCTGGGGGGAGGAAGGAAGTGCACAGGACACTAAAACCTCATAGTCAGGCGGGAGGCGTGGGAGGCGAGTGCCCAGCCTGAGCAGAAGGTATCCCCAAGTCCAAAGCCAGTAGGAACGTGTGCTCCACATCTGGAGGCCTCTTCACCATTAGAAGTCAGGGGTTGTGGCAGCTGGACACGAGCATGTACTTGTAATCTCAGTGTTAGAAAGGCTGAGGGAGAGGTTGCGCGTTTGAGACCAGCCTGGGTTACCCCATGTCAAAATAAAAGTCACATGTTACATAAAAATTATCTCCACATTTCTAGAGCTCTTGAGGGAATTTGAGTGAATATATAAAAATAACCCTGAGGCTGAGCATAGTAGTTGATACCTGTAATATCAGCACTTGGGGAAGTGTTCACAGGAGGAGCAGGAGTTCAAAGCCAGCCTACACTGCAAGATCCTGTCTCCAAAAAAAAAAAAAAAAAGGAATCTTTGATCACATAGTAATAAATTTCCAATGTGTTTTCAAACCATGGGAGACCTAGAAGCAGGTAATTTCTCAAGAAATAAAATGAGTTGGGAGTTCCTGTTGCCTCTTCATTTTTAATTGTGTGTGTGTGTGTGTGTGTGTGTGTGTATGTGTGTGTGTGTGTGTGAGAGAGAGAGAGAGAGAGAGAGAGAGAGATGGGGAGAGGTGTGTGTCGCAGTTTTGTGTGGCTGTAACACGGCAGCTCAAAGGAGTTGGTTCTCCCCTCCGGTTTGGGTCCTGGGAGCTGAGTCCAGCTCCTGGGCTTGGCGGCGTGTGCTTTACCCACTGAGCCAGTTTGCCAGACCTTGCCTCTTTATGACAGTGTTACCTGAACTTCTGAGACCATTAGCTGAGAGATGTGATGAAATAGTTGAATATTTAATCACAATACAGACCTACAGCAGTGCCAGGGGTATCCCTGTACGCTAGTTTTCCTGTCTGACTGGCCGATGATACAGCTCACCTTCCTAATTTGTCATAGACATTGGAGGGAGGGAAGTTGCAGTGTTAAGACAGGGGTTTTTTAGAGCCCAGGCGGTGGCGGTGCACAGGACAGCCAGAGCTACTCAGAGAAACCCTGTCTCGAAAAAAAAAAAAAAAAAAAAAAAAAAAAAGGACAGGGTTTTTAAGGTATATTTCGAAACTCCTTCATCCTACCTCAACCAAGTCTTGAGTGCAAGGGCAGTCAAGCCAGAGAAGCAACTCTTCCAAACTGTACCACCATCATGGTTACAGCATTTTAAAAGTATTCCCTAGTTCCCTGGTCTCTTCTTCCCCAGCTAAGAACGTTTGTTGGGTCACACATGGTCACTGCCACCGCTTTATACTTAAGCAGAGTTCCCACTAGTTTTTGTTTCCTAACCACTGGGACTTTGGAAGTCTAACTGTTGCCATGTGGTAGTGGTGCTTGCCCTCGATCCCAGCACTCAGGAGCAGAGAGGCAAGCAGATCTCTGTGTTGGAGGCCAGTCAGGTCCACAAAGTGACTTCCAGGGCAGTCAAAACTACACAGAGAAACCCTTTTGCTAAAAAAAAAAAAAAAAAAAGCCAGACATAATGGCATGCACATGAATAGAATTCTAAAACCAGGACTCCAAGGCTACCCATGATTGCATAGTATGAGGCCAGCCTTGGCTATTGGAGATTCTGTTTTCAAAAATTCCTTAACAGGGGTAGCTGTGTGGTTCTGCAGGTGAAGGAACCCGCCACCAAGCCTGGTGATGTTTAGTCCCTGGGACTCACATGATGGAAGCCAGAGAACCAACTCCCCCAAACTGTTCTTTGACCGCTACATGGATACCATGACGCACATACTAAATGTGTGTCAAAACAAAACACAGCCGGGCAGTGGTGGCGCACGCCTTTAATCCCATCACTTGGGAGGCAAAGGCAGGTGGATTTCTGAGTTCAAGGCCAGCCTGGTCTACAGAGTGAGTTACAGGACAGCCAGGGCTATACAGAGAAACCCTGTCTCGAAAAACCAAAAAAATCAAAACACAGGTCTAGGAACATAACTCAGTGGTATAGTACTTACCTAGCATGCCTGCCTGAGACTCCCAGTTCAGTCTCAGTACTGCAAAAACTAGAAGGTAAAAGAATGCATTCTAAGAGTGAAAACTCACCCAGAACCCACACAACGATGAGAATCTGGCTACTTCTGTCTCTCCTAGTTACGAAGCAACATCCCCTGTCACCTGGTTGATATCTCTTGCGGATTACCCTGCAGTACCATGCTACCCTGTGGGATGCACAAATGTCAAAGACTCTGTCACAAAGGAGAATGTCTTGTGGATGAGGCCTGCAAGCAGCCCTGTACCACACCCAGAGCTGACTGTGGCCACCCATGTATGGCACCCTGCCACCCCAGTTTACCCTGCCCGGTGACAGCTTGTAAAGCCAAGGTAAGTGTTGACTCAGCTGCTAGTGAGTCCAAAATTGACTTCAGCGGCCGCCATATATGCGTTCTAGGAACTGCAAGTCACCAAGAGAAATCACACAGTCTGCATGATACCGTGTGAGGTCCTGGTGCCGAGCAGAGTTGAACAGAAGAAACGTGGTCCCCCACAATAAAACAGGGCAGATGGTAGCTAAGGGATGACTCGGGTGATCAGGACTGGGGTGTCACAGTGGAGTAGTTGACCCTCTTGGAAGGTAAATGGAGGGTTTAGTTTGAGGAATCACAGAAGGCCACCCTGCGGAGATGAAGACAGACGATCATCTTGAGTCAGCTAGGCCATGGATGGACCTGTGTCAAATAGGTACACTGGAGTCCGTGGTGCTAGCCTCATTCTAGACTGGCCCTTTCAACTAGGAGTAAGATGAGACATGGTTTCCAGAAAGGACCCTGAGGACCAGAACACGTGCCCGCCGTGTCCATTGCCGTGTCCTCGGTTTGCATGTGTGGGGGTTAACATCTTCAGTCCGGGAAGAAGCCGATGCGGCTGTGCTCCACTCTGGCTCGGGCTGGGAAGGGCTTTAGTGAAGACTGCCTGGCTCTCGTGCAGTGCTCGTGTGGGAAGAGTCACTCCACGCTAACTGATGTTTCAGGTAGAGTTACAATGTGAATGTGGACGAAGAAAGGAGATGGTGATTTGCTCCGAAGCATCCGGGACCTTTCAAAGGTTAGTGCTGGGGAAATGCTCAAAACGGGTGCTTTGCTGGGGTGGGGGGTCCTGTGCTGCTTCTCTAGTGCCAGACACTCGAGGCAAAGGAATGCACCGCCACCTCGCTGCATCTCCAGCCCGAGGAGGTTGGTGGGTTTCTTGTTATTTTTGGGTTGTTTGGGGGGTTTCGAGACATTTCACATTTGCTTATTTATTGCCTGTGTGTACGTGCATGTATATATACATGTGTGCACATACATGTGTGCCACAGTGCATATGTGAAAGGAAAAGGACGACATTTGGGGGAGTTAACTTTCTCCCTCTACTGTGTGGGTTCCTGGGATCAAAATGAGATTGTCGGGCTTGGCTGCAAAGCAGTTTTACCATCCTGCCAGTCCCTTAGGAAGATGTTAAAGTAGAATTTTACATCCAGGGCTGGAGAGGTGGCACAGCAATTAAGAGCACTCATTACTCTTCTGAGAACCTGAGTCTGGATCCCAGGCAGCTCCTGACCAGACAGAACTCCGGCTTCAAAGAGTCCAGTACCCCCACCCCCACCCCCAACCCCCCCACCCCCGTGGCCTCCTCAGACTCCCACACTAACACATGGCGCACACATGCACACACAATAATTAGACAAATAGAGAAGAGGCTATTCTAATGTGTTTGCCATGCTTTACGGTACCTTTATGAGCTGGTGAGATGGCTCAGCAGGTAAAGGCTCACACAGACCTGATAACCTGGACTTCATCCCTGGAGGGAGGTCCCTTATAGGAGGAAAAGGAGAACACTTCCACCAAGTTGTCCTGACTGCCACATGTGCGTCATGACATACGTGCCCCACCAACACATACATCCATCATGCATACGCAGTAATACTAAAAATATTTAAGTGCCTTTTCCTCCCTTTAAGTTGTAAGAGAAACGCTTTGCCCCCTCCTTTCCCACTCTTCCCTCTTCATCCAAGTGCACCATGGATAGAGTGGGAGATGTCTTGAAGTTGGGTAACTGCTTTAGTAGGTTACCTTTTCCTTTGGTGGCACAGCCAAGGCACTGTGTCTCATCACAAACGTGCTTTCTGACTGTTCTGGTAGATAGCCTTACAGCCTCCTAAAGCCTGGACAGCCACGCGATTGTCCGAAGATCTGAGCAGAGAGGGGCTGTTAGTGAACGTCTGGCTACACATCTCTAACTAGATGTGCAGGTGTACCGTGCAGTGGGCAAAGGACCGCAGATGTGCACCGGTGTCCGACTGGCTGTTAGTTGGTTTTGTTCATTGTTTTTGGTTTTGGAGACAAGGTTTTAGTTTGTAATTGTGGCTTGCCAAAACTCACTGTGTGGACCAGGCTGGCCTCGAACTCACTGAGGTCTACCAGCCTCTGCCTCCCAAGAGCTAGGATCAAAGGTGTTCTCCACCTTATCTGTTTGAACAGCATGTTCGGCATCGGCCTAGATGTTCTGGAGACAGAAAGTCATGTTAACTCTTCATGTGCGATTGCTTAGAATCTGAGGACATATATCATAAGCTTCCGTGTAGTACTAATAACACTAATAACAGATAAGCTTCCACAGTCACACGGGCTATCTTGTGGTTGGTGGGGTCTAAGGAAGTGTCACTGTCCCTAGCACAGGGTTCCTATGGTTCTACAATGCCTCATTTTTCTTTTCTTTTTTTTTTTTTTTTAATTTTCTTTTTTTATATTTCAGAATAGCTGCTATTTCTATGGCCTCTAAAATAACGGACATGCAGCTTGGAGACTCAGTGGAGATCAGCAAGTTCATTACCAAGAAGGAAGTCCAACAAGCCAGGTAATTCTGCAAGTGTACACTGCTGCCTTCCAGCTTAGTAGTTTCTACAGGGATTCATATATCTCAGCCCTCCATGGTAGAGTCTCACACAAAATGGATATTCAGTAGATGTGGATACTGAGATCGTATGTACCACAGTCACTATGAGTCCTGCTTAGAACTCACCACAGACACAAGTAGGTTTTCCAGGCCTTGCTTCTGTCCATGACAGAGAAAGTGACAGAGATCTGAATTCGTGTGGCTCAGCCCACAGAACCGAGATCCAGAGTGGATGAAGTGGGGGACAGTTTGAAGCCACCGAGGACTGCTAGACCCCCTATAACCGGGAGGCCACCCATGTTCCTTGAGAAGGACCCATTTAGCCATCATAGGGAAGACAGCCTCTGCTGGCAGGGTGTGCTAGTCAAGCCTGAGAAACGGATGGCCTCGTAACTGCAGCCGGCCGGGCCTTCAGCTGCCGTGTTCTCGTAGTCCTCCTGAGGTGTTCTGACTAGACGGGGCCGTGGAGCCTGCGCCCTGACCGCTGTTTCATTTCTCCATCAAGGTTGCAGTGTGATGAGGAGTGTGCTGCCCTGGAAAGGAAAAGGTAAGTGTTTCAGGAGCTCGCGTATGTGACAGTCCCTTCCCCTCACCATCAGATGCTCTGCCTCCTCACCGCTGCCGGCAGAGGAGTGTGCTCATAGGAGCTGAGCTGACGAGACAAACCCCTCGGGTGGCTTCAGCATGTTCAGAAACATGAGCAGTATGCTTTTGGCATGGTGTCAGCCTCACATGACACACAGGCCACGTGCTGGCCAGCTTCCCGATCCAGCAGAGTAAGAGGCTGTAAAACATGTTGACTGGGTGATTTTATTGTAATGTAACACAAGGACCTGGGAAGATAGCTCAGTCTATAAGATATTTGCACAAAAGCATAAAGCCCTAGAGGCGGGGCCTAGCAGTCACAGGAAAGTTGGGCATGAGGCCTGGATGGTGGGGGGTAGAGACAGAAGGAAGCCAGTAGCCAAATCAGCCGGCACGTTCCACGTTCACAAGGACACCTTGTCTCAAAAAATAAAGTGGACCCCAATGCTCTGGAGGCAGAGGTAGGTGGGTCTCTGTGTTTGAGGCCAGTATGATCTATATAGTGAGTTCCAGGGCAGCAAGGATTATATAGAAAGACTGTCAAAAATAGAACCTCTAGTTTGCACATACACAGTGCAAGCCAAGCATGGTGGGACACGCCTATAAGGTCAGCCAGGCATGGTGTTGCACACCTGTAAGCCTGGGAGATGGAGACTGGGGGATTCTTATGCATTTGAGGCCAGACTGGGCTACAAGGGTCCGTTTGAGGCCAGTCTGAGTAACTTACTGGAAGACGAGCTATAGCCAAGTGGTACCTCGCCCCACAAAAGAGCTTTTGTTCTTGTGCCTCTCCCACCCTAGGCCCCACCCCATTTCTTTTTCATTTTTGCAGTGCTTAGCATCAAACCCAGGGCCTTGCTTACACCAGGCAAACATTAAGGCAGACTGATCTTCCAGAGTGTAGGATCCACTTCATTTACTGAGACAAGGCCTCTCCTTACTGTCGATTTGGCTGCTGGCTGACTAGGCAGTCCCATGCCTTCTGTCCACATCCCCAGATCATGCTTGTTGCTTGGCTGCCTGGTCGTTTTTTGTTTGACAGGGTCTCACTCTATTGCTCCTCCTGACTTTGTCCTCCCTATGTAGATAGGCTATGGCCCCTGAGAGCTAGATGTCGGGTCGTGGGTATACACCACCATACGTAGCTTCCACTTTGACCTGGTAATGTGTTTCTGTTAGATATGAACTTAGCAGTAACATTGCTAGCTTAGTAATATATTCATATGTTTGGTTTTTTGTACAATCTACCAAACTGTATTTCTCTTCCTCTAGCAGGGTAAAAGTTTCTATTGCTACACATTTATGTTAGAACTCTTTTTCCTTTTAGTCAATGCTTTGACTGTATGAGAGGCTGTATAGTCTAGTTTGAACTCAGTAATTCTCTACCTCCTTCTTCTCCTCCTCCTCCTCCTCCTTCTCCTCCTCTTCCTTCTCCTCCTCCTCCTCCTCTTCCTCCTCCTATCTTGCGGCGTTACATAAATGTTCCTCTGCCGGGTGGTGGTGGCGCACATCTTTAATCCCAGCACTTGGGAGGCAGAGGCAGGCGGATTTCTGAGTTTGAGGCCAGCCTGGGCTACAAAGTGAGTTCCAGGACAGCCAGAGCTACACAGAGAAACCCTGTCTCGAAAACAACCAAAAAAAAAAAAAAAAAAAAAAAAGTTTCTCTGTGCTCTTTTTTTTTAAAAGATTTATTTATTTTATATATGTGAGTACACTGTAGCTGTCTTCAGACACACCAAAACAAAGTGTCAGATCTTGTTACAGATGGTTGTGAGCCACCATGTGGTTGCTGGGATTTGAACTCAGGACCTCTGGCAGAGCAGTGAGTGCTCTTAACTGCTGAGCCATCTCTCCAGCCATACTCCTTATTCTTTTTGAGGGGGAGGGTTTGGGGAGATTGTTTGTTTTCTGGATTTGGTTTTTTTTCGAGACAGGGTTTCTCTGTATAGCCCTGGCTGACCTGGAACTCACTCTGTAGACCAGGCTGGCTTCGAACTCAGAAATCCGCCTGCCTCTGCCTCCCAGAGTGCTGGGATTATAGGCGTGCGCCACCACCACCTGGCTTTTTTTTTTTTTTTTTTTTTTTTTTTTTTTTTTTTTTTTTTTTTTTGCATACTCCTTATTCTTAACCATCTAAGAAAGTCTCTCTCAAGACCAGCCTAGGGCTGGAGAGATGGCTCAGCGGTTAAGAGCACTGATTGCTCTTCCAAAAGTCCTGAGTTCAAATCTCAGCGACCACATGGTGGCTCACAACCATCTGTAACAAGATCTGACTCCCTCTTCTGGAGTGTCTGAAGACAGCTACAGTGTACTTACATACAATAAATAAATAAATCTTAAAAAAAAAAAAAAAAAAAAGCCGGGCGGTGGTGGCGCACGCCTGTAATCCCAGCACTTGGGAGGCAGAGACAGGCGGATTTCTGAGTTCGAGGCCAGCAAAAAAAAAAAAAAAAAAAGGGGACCAGCCTACCCTTCCCTGAATAATCCATAGCTCTACCATGCTACTTATTTAGACCCATCTATTTTGTATATTTTCTGTGAAAACAATACATTTGCCCTAGATTGCTTTTTTTCTTTGTGTGTGTGTGTGTGTGTGTGTGTGTGTGTGTTGCCTGTCCGTGTTCCATGCACTACTTGCGTGTCTTGTGCCCATGGGTATGAGAAGAGGGTGTCAGGTCTTCTGAACTGGAATAATAGATGGTGATGAGCAGCGGTGCTTCAGCTGCAGTCTGTCCCTCCAGCCCCAGCCACGCCATCCGCCCTGCCGTGGAGGGATGCGATTCACTCCCTTGTCACGTGAATCCACACTGAAGAAACTCTCCACGCAGTCGGCACCTAGGCCTCTCGGTGCCACCTCAGCTGGTGGCACTATCCAAGGGCATGTGTCCAAGAAACCCTGCAATAGCTCCAGAGTAGGAACGCTCTCTGATTGGGGATTGCTTGATTGGGGTGTTTCTTTTTATTGTTTGCCTGCTTACCTAGGGGTGTCTGTGATTTTTGCTGACTGGTTAGTTGGTTAGTTTTTGAGATATGATAATCCTAGTGTTTGGGAGACAGAGGCTGGAGGATGTCTGTTGTTCAGGGGAATCCTGCTATACAGTGTTTTGCTGTTTCAAAACAAAACAGAGAAGCCAAAAGGCCAGGCATGGCCGCACAGTCCTGTAGTCCCAGTACTCGGAAGGCGGAGGCAGGACAGCCGATAGGGAGTTCAGGGCCTTTCTTGCCTCTTGCTGAGTTTGAGGACAGCCTGGAGTACGTGAGACCCTGTCTCAAAAAACAAAGTGTGTGTCGGGGTGGCCTCTAGTAAAAGGGGGTGAGAGTTCTTAACTTACATGAAAACATGCTGAGATTACTATAATCCATACCAAGCTAACAACCATCTCTTTCTACACCAGACTTGTAAATTAAACTTTATTGTTGGTTTGTATGCATAGAAAACAACAAAACAGTATGGGGCCAAGGACGGAGCTCAGCTCAGAGGTTGCCTAGCATACAAGCAGCCCTGGGTTTGATCCTAGAACCACATGAACCAGGTGTGGTGTAATCTCACTCAGAGGTGGGAGGGTCACGGTCACCTTAGCTATATAGCCATTTTATGGCAAGTGTGAGACCATAGCTGGGGCTGGAGAGATGGCTCAGCAGTTAGGAGCACTGACTGCTCTTCCAGAGGTCCTGAGTTCAAATCCCAGCAACCACATGGTGGCTCACAGCCATCTGTAATGAGATCTGACGCCCTCTTCTGGACTGCAGATGTATGTGCAGCAGAGCACATTGAATGCATATTGTTTTTAAGTAGATTGCTAAGTTGTTAAAGGGCTGTCCATGCAAACATGAGGCCAGAAATCGCTTCCCAGCACCCGTGTAAGAAGCCAGATACGGGCACGTGCTTGCTCTCTCCTGCCAAGGAGGCGGGATGGGATCTTTGGTGTTCATTGCCCAAATCAGCAAGCCCTGGTCCCAGTGAGAGGGTCTGTCTCAAAACCAACGTGGACAGCATGGAGGACAACACCCACGTGTACACACACACACACACACACACACACACACACGTGCACCAACCTACCCCGTAAAGCCAGAATGTTCGGGATTCAGGAATCACTAGGGAGTCTTGAGACAGATCACCCGTGAGTCGGAGAACTACCGTAGTCTCCCCTCCTCTTCCCCTCGTGTTCATCTTTCTCGATCGCTCTCAGGAGATTGGCAGAGGCCTTCGACATCACTGACGACTCTGATCCTTTCAATGTGCGGTCTTCAGCATCGAAATTCAGTGACAGCTTGAAAGAGGATGCCAGGTATGTAACTGCTTATCCACCTTCCCAGCCGTGGCTTGTAAGCATGTCTCATCCGTATTATACAATATGGTAGTCGGTTATGTCTTTTCTTCCATTATTAAGCCAGATAAAGCAGACTTACGTTGTAAGAAATGACATGTTGTTTCGCTGTCCACGCGGAACTCCACAGTGGTTAAGGGGTGGTCCTCACAGTAGGAGTCTAGGCCCCCGAGGGCTGTTAGGCTGTGCTGAAGATGCCTGAGCCACCTTTCGCCCGCCCCAGGCTCACAAAGTCCTTATCTAGGGCAGTGGCAGCCCCTGCCCCGGCCGCTCCTCTCCTCTGCACTTCCCGCCAGTGTTGTCCTCTCTGTACTGTGTGGGCAGGAGGGCGTGGGAGAGGCTCCCAGAAGAGCAAGAACAGGCGAGGTAACTGCTGCCTCTCGTTTCAGGAGAGACTTGAAGTTTGTCAGTGACATCGAGAAGGAGATGGAAACGCTGGTGGAGGCTGTGAATAAGGTTGGCGTGAACACATGCAACTGGGCATTTCTCTGAGACCAGCTGGATTTAGGGAAAATATTAATAAATACGTTTCAGAAACACTATTAGCGCCGGGCGGTGGTGGCGCATGCCTGTAATCCCAGCACTTGGGAGGCAGAGGCAGGAGGATTTCTGAGTTCAAAGCCAGCCTGGTCTACAGAGTGAGTTGTTCCAGGACAGCCAGGACTACACAGAGAAACCCTGTCTCAAAACAAAACAAAACAAAACAAAACAAAACAAAACAAAGAAACACGATTAGCCTATAGGGTTGTAGGAGAAGGTTGCACATTTTCACTATCAAGCCATTATAACGTTCATGGAAACTTGGATTGCTTCCATCATGATAGAAAAGATGTCTACAATTAAATTGAGTGTTTATTAAGAAAGCCCTCAGTTGGACATGTGTCACACACCTTTAATCCCAGCACCCAGGAGGCAGAGGCAGGCAGATTTTTGTGAGTTCAAGGCCAGCCTGGTCTACAGAGTGAGTTCCAGACAGCCAGGGTTACACAGAGAAACCCTGTCTCATGGGGGAGAAGTGGAGGGGTCAACAGTAATAACTGAATGATTTCAAGTTAGAAAACATCAAGGCCCTCAGATGACCGAAATGTTGCCTGTGAGAGAACACACTCTTATTTACTCAGAGTTGGGACAGAATTCCTTGTGGGGAGACTGAAGATGAAGATCAAGGGGACAGACTGCGGAGGATGAGTCCCAGTCTGCCAGGGATCTCAGTGTGAGCCCTCCATGGAGAGGTGATGTAGTGACCCGGGCGGAAGAGTGCCCTGCATCCCACCACTTAGAGACAGACAGGTAGAGTGATCAGGTGGAGGCCAGCCTGATCTACATAGCAAGTTCCAAGATAACCTGGAATGCACAATAAGATCCTCTCTCAAAATGATAATAATAATAGTAATAGTAATAATAATAAGCAGCAGCAGCAGCCAGTACTGCTTTGGCTCCTAGTCTGGTCCTAGGCTGAGGTCCAAGTGGCTGTGTGTAGGACACTGAGCAAATGTGTCCCCCTGTCTGTGTGCCTGACTCTGCACACTCGAGGCGTGCTTACAACAGACTCCCACAGGGTTCCAGAGCTGCTTGTTTTTAAGTCTTGGGTATATTTGTTTCTTGGAGATGTCACTCCTCAGTCCCGGCCCCCTCAGCTCCGCCCCCTTCTGTGGGTAACCCTGCCCATCTGCCTGCGCTTTGCGTTAGGAGTGCGTCAGATCCCAGGCTCACACTCAGCAAACCTCCGACTCAGTCCCAGGCTCACGAGAGGACTCTGCAAGCCTGACTAGTTTAGTTTCTCCCAGGAACCCACAGCGAAAGGATTGAACCACCTCCCAAAACCATCATCTGCCCTGTACAGTCATGATAACAAAGATCAGAGCAGGAACATAAAGTCAAGTCGGTCTCTTGAGTAGCTCTCTGGTCTTGTGCTGGTAAGGATAAGTCATGAGCATTTCCTGTTTCCAGGGCATGGAAATAATCGGTCTTCTCTCCCTCCAACCAGGGAAAGAATAATAAGAAAAGCTACAGCTTCCCGCCCATGAACAGAGACCACCGCCGGATCATCCATGACCTGGCCCAAGTATACGGCCTGGAGAGCGTGAGCTACGACAGCGAGCCAAAACGCAACGTTGTGGTCACCGCCGTCAGGTGGGTTGGCCTTGCTGTCAGGGAGAGCTCTTCAGCAGGACAGGCAAGACACTGGGAGTCACTGTGTGTTTATCATTTCCTCCTCCTCCCGGAGGAAGGGAAGGAAATACATTTCTCTGGAATAGTCTTTTTACCATCACCTAAAGATCCAAGCCAGAGAGCAAAGCGCGCACCTCCCTGCACTGAGCGACACCCTAGTCCCAGAGTCTCACAACTGCCCTGATCCATCGCTGGAGGTGGCGCCTCTGCAGGCGGAGGAGATGGAGGAATGCCTGCTCCTCACTTGTGTGCTCCTACCCGTCTCCTGCTTCTCCCGCTGACCTCCCTGCCTCTAACCTGGGCATGGCGGGCACAGAAAAAATGCTGGACTCTGACTCCGGTGTTGTCATCAGAGAATATGGAGGTGGTGGCGTGTGACAGGAAAGGATGGGAAGGGTCTAGAATCACCATCCGAACCTGAGGGTGTGAGGAGAACCTCTCAGTGAAAAATAGTGAAGTGTGTAGCGCTGGAGGAAGCGGACTTCCAGGGCTGGGGTCAGGGGTGGGTGGGACGGACGGGGGATGCAGGTTGGCCAGGCAAGGGACAGGTGGCAGCCATAGTGGTTTCTGGCTCTGCTGTTTCTGCTCGTGCTTCTCTCTTCTCAGCACTGTTTCACTCCTCACAGAGGGAAGTCCGTTTGTCCTCCTACCACGCTGACGAGTATAGTTGAAAGGGAGACACAGACACGGCCTCCACCACCAATCCCTCACCACCGACACCAGGCAGACAAGTAAGGCTCGGGCCGGCAGGGGAGCTGGGGTAGACTGCTGGGGTACAGCTGCCATTGCAGGCCTCCTGGGGCCTGTCTTAACCCGGTTGGTGATCCTTAACTCCTGAAGACCCAGGGTTGCCTCCCCGGAGAAGAAAGGGCTGACCGCTCTCTGCTTCCCTTGCAGGCCTCCTGGGAGCAGTAATTTACAGAAGATAACGAAAGAGCCAGTGATTGACTACTTTGATGTCCAGGACTGAGAAGATAGATATATTTAGATAAAAGAATGACACTGTGGAGTGGAGACTCATTTGCCAGCAGATAAATCATTCCCACTCCTGCTGCCTGGCGGAGCCCCAGCACACACGCTGTCTCGTACTGAAACAGCCAAAGCATGAGTGTGTCAGAACCCCCTTGTCTGCTCCTGTCCACAGACCTCTGGCTGTGTGGCCACTGGATTTTTAGTCATGTGTTTGAAGAGGCTCCTCACACCATCATTGTGATCACTAAGAGATCGGGGAGTATCAGATTCTATTTGGATAAACCAGATTTTTTTTCCCAAACTGGCTTTGTGGCACCTAGCCGTCGTCTAGCTGTCCCAGTTGTTCTGGTGGGCCTCACCTTCCTCGTGAGGAAAGACACATGAAGCCCTGACCATTAGTAAACTATGTCTGGAACCATGCGTCTTAGACCTAGCCACCTTCCCCGAGAGCTCCCAGCGGCTCTAGGCTGCTTTATAGAATTCCATTGTCTCCAATCCCTGGCATTCCTCCAGCATGGCATCAGGCCTGCCCAGGGACAGTTTAACCGTTTCTCATAATGGTGAGAGCTTGGGACAGGCTCTTCCGCTACATTCACAACGGTGGGGCTGTGAGCATGTCCACTGCAGCAGCCATGGTGTGAGTCCTCACATGGGCGGGGCACTGGTTGCTTTCCCCTAGCTTTCAGCAGCCACGCTGACCCCCTGCACCTGAGCTCTGAACCACTGTTCGAATAGTCAAGTATGTGGACAGGCCAGGGTTTATGCCAAGCACCCTACTGTAGGCCATTACTGTAGGCCTCAGTCTCCGTTAAAGCAGGCGTGCCCATCTGTGTCGTCGGCCCCTCTCCTTCACAGCCTTCTCTTTGTTGTCGGCTTTTGGTTTTGGTTTTTTTTCAAGACAGGATTTCTCTCTGTGTAGCCCTGGCTGTCCTGGAACTCTCTCCTGTAGACCAGGCTAGTCTCAAACTCACATAGATCTTCCTGCCTCTGCCTCCTGAGTACTGGGATAAAAGGCATGTGCCACTACTGCCTGGCTTCTTTTTGCTTTAAAATAAACTTTGAGCTCCCAAAAACTTGAAGTCATTAAACAGGGCACTTAGTTTTAACTTTTTTATTTTGTTTATTGAGACAGGATCTTGCTAAGTTGCTTCCGCCCATTCAGATCTCAAACCCTCGCCCACCCTTAGTCTGCTGAGTGCTGGTATTACAGCTCTACCACCAAACCCAGCTGGGAGACACCGAATGGTGCTGGAAAAAGCAGGCTGCTCTTTGGTCCTAACCACAGTCTCCATGGAAACCATGGCAGCAGGGATGGGTGACTGGAGACAAGGGATGGGAACAGCAGAGCCTCTCTCTTTCGGCCTTAGTACAGGGTCTGTGGCCTCTCACAGAGCAGGAAGGCTGCAGCTGTGCTCCAGGGGTCTTAGTGGGTGATGTGTGTGTGCAAGGGGGTGGGGGAGGATCTGACTTCTGAGCTCAGGATTCGAGCCGGGGAATTCTAGCCCTGCTTGGCCTGGGGGGTGAGGGCTAAAAGAGTCACAGCCCGGGCATCAGAGAGGCAGGGTCCATGAGCGCAGCGCTCAGGTCTGGGGAGGAACTACAGCACTGATCACAGATGCAGTGGTACCCCTTGGGGCTCTCGGTGAGTGGCCCCGTGCCAGTCTCGTGCTGGGCCTGGAGAAGCCAGGTGAGGAAGGAGCGAACTAGTGCTGAGGCTTGAGGAAGACCAACAGTGACCAGCTTCTGAGTCATAAGGCCATGTGCAAGCCTACGTGGGCAGCAAGGCTGCGGCTGCGCTTGTATCAGAAGAGATGACTCAGCGGGTAAGGGCGCTAGCTGCTCTCCTAGGGGACCCGGTCAATCTCCAACACTCGCGTGACTGCTCACAACTGTAACTCCCGTTCCAGGGCATCTGACACCCCTATACAGACATACCAAGCAAAACACCACTGTCCATAAAGTAAAATATTTAAAAAAAAAAAAATGTTCTGACTTCCCAAGCCATCTTAAGAAGGCAAAGGTCTGGATATGGTCATAGACTTGTCTCCCTGACCCCAGGCAGAGCTGTGGGGCAGAGTGACAGCTGCTTTGGGGCACGCCCAGGAGACTACAGAGGTTGCTCGCTGAAATGGTGGGGCTGACTCTAGGCGGAAAAATCAGGTCAGGGAAGTAGGATAGTAAGCCAAGGGTCAGCAGGAAGCTTGCCTCTCGTCCCCAAGGGGACCCCAGGCCCCAGCAGTGGCAGGCCATTCTCCTGTGTCGTCTTCACTAATCTTTATGGGTCGGAGACTTCCAGAGACCGAGTTCTCAGTGGTAATTCTACTGTCCAGCATGGCTGGCTCCTTTCAACCTGAGGGCCATCCAAGTAGACAGAGGAATGCTGTGTGTGCGACTGAGGATGAGAAGCCTCACTGACCGCAGGTCAGAGACAGCTCTGCATCCTGGCTGGCCATACGCCAAAGGCCACAGTAAAGATGAAAGGCTTCAGGGAAGGGCCTGTTCTGTACATTTAGGTTTGAGGAAACCCTTACACTGCTAGACTCTTAAATTCCTGTCTAAAAGGAAAACTGAACATCTCTTCTAAAAGAAGAGACATGGCCAGGCCGGGCCGGGCCATGTCTCTTCTAATAGAAGAGACATGGGCAGGCCGGGCCGGGCCATGTCTCTTCTAAAAGAAGAGACATGGCCAGGCCGGGCCGGGCCAGGCCAGCACCTCGGCCTTCACTGACCTAACCTCAGTCCCCCACACCCAAGAGAAAGTTCTCACATGGCACACGACCTCTGCATAGGTCTGTACCATCTCCATTCTAGAACCCAGGGTTCCCCAAAGGAATTCTGGAAGCCTCTCTGGTCCCTCCACTGACAAAGGCCAAGCTTGGAACAGTGTGTAATTCTCATCAGGGTTCAGGGCTGGTGTGCAGGTCAGGAAGAAGGAACGCCTTCAAAAATGAGCCAGGAAGCCTGGTGTGGTGGTACACGCCTGTAATCCCAGCACTTGGGAGGCAGAGGCAGGCAGATTTCTGAGTTCAAGGCCAGCCTGATCTACAGAGTGAGTTCTAGGACAGCCAGGGCTACACAGAGAAACCCGGTCTCAAAAAAAAAAAAAAAAAAAAAAAAAAAAAAGCCGGGGCCCTAGCTTCCATGAGTAGAAGTCACTTGGAAGTCCTTTCCTGTGGTCCAAAAAGCGTGCAGCTTGGTGTTCTCCTGGTACATAGACTTAGGAGATGCGAGGGCAGAGCCCAGCTGCGTACCAACGAGCCGGGTCTGCTCTGACGCAGACGCTTTGCCTGCAGTGGGTACTGGGTTCTGCATCCACAGGGCGGAGTGATGGTCCCTGCCTGTGTGCTGAGCAGAGGCTGCCTTCTCTCGGTGAGCGCATGCTTCTCACCTGTGTGCTGTGCCAAGGCATCATTAAGGGGAGGTGGAGAGTCTGCGTGCCACGGGCGGTCAGGACCGCTAAGCCTCCAGCCCAGAGCAGGCGGCATGGGGGTGGGGAGAAATGGAGCAGTGGTCAAGTGGCCCTGGCAAGGCTGGAGCTTTCAGTGACCCCTTGGCTCTCCTGCCGTGCCAACGCAGCATAGTTGTGAGTGGAGGAGTCCAAAGTCCGTCTCTCCACCCTTTCCCAGGAACCTTTTATAACAGTGGGTCGCAGTTCCCGAGATAACCACCTGGTCAGCATCAAGCTGGACCACCACGTTCATCTTACACTCCTCAAAGCTCCTGAAAGTGTTGTTACTTTCCCAAGATTACTCGTGAACAGCAGGGAATCTGGGGTTCTCACTAGCTAAGGCGTCCTCCCCAACAGAACAGAGCTTCTTTGGAGACCCCGTGGGGCAGGATGGCGAGAATATGAAACAGCAAGCTGAACCCCTCAGAAGACGGGACTTTTCTAGAGTGGCCACTAGAGGGCAGTACAGAGCCCTGAGCCAGAGGGTGAGGTTTGCTTACCCACCCGCAGGAAAGTACTGTAGTCCAAACTTTTTTGTTTTGTTTCATTTTCTCGAGACAGTTTTTCTGTGTATGTAGTCCAGGCTGTCCTGGAACTCACTCTGTAGACCAGGCTAGCCTTGAACTCAGAAATCTGCCTGCCTATGCCTCTGCCTCCTGAATGCTGGGATCAAAGGTGTGCCCCACCAAGGCCTGGCAGTTTACACATTTCAGTAGCAGTTACAAACCATATTTTTTTGTCACCTTTTCACTACTTTGATATTGGAGATGACTGATATTTTTTCCTGTTTGTTGTTCTATAGACTGTAGACACAGGGAGAAAACACAAACCATGTAGCTACCCAAAGGACAACTATTCCAGGCCGAGGGAACAGCCGTGGCAAAGGGCTCTGCTGTGGAGCCATTGCCATGAACTATAGAGAAACAACAGGACCACAAGGCCATGGGGCAGCCTGTAACAGGGAAGAGCAGCTATCCAGAAGATGGCGGGACTTGATGATGTCGGGCCTCAGGCCTTCCTGGCCAATGGAAAACTTGGATAGAGTAATGTGTAAGATCTAACTCAAGAGCACCCATTGTCCTTCCAGAAGACCCAAGTTTGGTTTCCAGCACCCAAATCAACACTTACACAACCTCCTCCAGCTCCAGAGGGACCTGTGCCTCTGGCTTCCACGGGTATGCACCACCCACATACAAAAGAAAGGAACTTCTAAGTAGTAAAAATAAACAAGGGATCCAGTCCGTATATTAAGACTGCAAGGGCCAGGCAGTGGTGATGCACACCTTTAATCCCAGCTCTTGGGAGGCAGAGACAGGCGGGTTTCTGAGCTCGAGGTCAGCCTGGTCTACAGAGTGAGTTCCAGGACAGCCAGGGCTACACAGAGAAACCTTGTCTGGAAAAACAAAACAAAGCAAAAGACTGCAAGGATGAGCATCTTCAACGGCTGTCACCTACTGGTGCCATCCAAGAGAGACAGCAGCGACTGCGGTGTGTGGTGTGGCTGGGTTCTGGATGTTTTTTGCAGATAATAATACCTAAGGGATTTGTTGACAGCTGCAATGTGGGATGTGTGTGAGAGAGAGAGGAGGCAGGGATGATTTCAAAGTTTTTCACCAGAGCAGATGAAAGACTGAATTTGCCATTTACTCAGGAGGGTGGGGGGGAAGAGGCCTTGGAGATGACAGTCTGCCTGGTAGGAGGCCGTTCCTGGGAGTCTGAAGCCTCTGGAGACGGGACTGGGCCAGGGAGCTAACACATAGTGCTTTTTAAAAGGCAGAGAGGTCATGTCCAGAGAGGGGATGGAAAAGAAGATACTAGGACGGTCCCAGAGCACTCTGGGACAGGCCGGGACAGAGGAGCAGAGCAATGGCTCCTCCAGCACCCCCCTCACCCCTGGCTGTGTCCCTCAGCTCCCTGTGGTTCACACCCCGAGCCTTTGCTCCGACCAGTCCCTCTAGCTGAAGCTGGGTGCCTGATAAGCAGGAGGTCTTGCAGACACTACCCACCCTGTGCGTCCTATCGCTGGGAAACGCTAACAGCAAAGAAAGAACAGAAACTCCTTTGTCTCTGAGACTCATCTTTATTTTACAAGTAAGCCACCAGAAGCTCACCGAGTCCCAGCCACCTGCCAGGGTTCAGAAGCAGCGAGGGAGTTTCGCTGCTTTGTTTTGAAACAATGTGTTTCTATGTTGCCCTGCTGTTTTCAAACTTAAGCCATCCTCTTGATTCAATCTCTTGAGTAGCTGGGACTATATACACGCTCTGTGTAGCTAGACCTAGCTGGCTTGTTTTGGGGGGTAGGGTATGAGAAGTTTGTGTGTGTGTGTGTGTGTGTGTGTGTGTGTGTGTGTGTGTGTCAGTGTGTTGTCATTTAATTGTTTCTATATGTTATTTATATTCTTGTTACATAGTATATTTGACAGTTGAAAGCCCAAAGCTAGTGGAGGTCATCCTTGACCCGGGTGCCCGGCATAAGCCCTGTCTTCGTAGCACTGGTAAGATGAGGTGGGAGCTTTTACCTCAAGCCATACAGCTAGCGAGGGCAGAGCAGGAGACTCAGATCCAGGATGATGGCTTCCTGTGCTTTTGAGTGTTTCATTCTCCTTATTATATGGGCTGTCTGGAGTCTCTCTCAGACCTGCTCCTTCCACTGCCGGGTCAGTGCAGGGGTGGGCATGGAGTCAGAGGGTGCACCAGTGGGGTGGCCACAGCCTCCTCACAGAGAGAGCATCAGCATGTGGTGGCTGTCCTCCTTCCCAGCCTGCAGGACTCCATCTGGAGGTAGGAAGCCCATCCAGACCAGAGTGTAGCCGGTGTCCCCGAGCAAAACCTAGAGCGAGCGGGAGGGCAGGCCAGATGAGTGGGGACTCTTTCCAAAGCTGGGCCACCAGGCTGAGACCCAAACCTCTGCAGAGTCTGAGAGGGGCTAGGTGTCCCTGCCTCACTTCGCTGTCCCTTCGCAACAGCACACTCAGCCCGGGAGGGGGGCAGGATGGAGAGAGAGGTCACAACACAGGTCTGGAAAAGTCATCTGGGAAACCACGGAACACCAGCGGATCCAAGTCTCATTGTCTAGGCGGGACAACGAGGCCCGCAGCTGGTGTGCGCTGGGAGGGGAGGAACCGGAGGGGACCGTGTGCCGTCACTCCTACCCCACCCACCCTGGCTGCTCCCTTCCTTCCTGCACCGAGACCTGGCTTTTCTCCTCCTAAGAAGCCCTTACAGCTTTCCCAGACTTGTTCTCTACGATTCCCTGGGCCTGGCCTCAGGCCCCCAGGCCTGACTTCTCTGACCTCATCTTCCTGCCCTTCGCCACCTATGCACGACAGTGCAGTGACGCGTCCAGTCCCCCAGGCATGGGCTGTGCGCTGACTTCCCCTTTAGCCTGGCGGATTCTCCCCAGGGGTCCACATGGCTCACCCTTCACCCCTACATCGTCCCACTGGCTTCTGAGCATCATCTCCCACACACCAT
This sequence comes from Apodemus agrarius, assembly GCA_964023405.1. Taxonomy (NCBI): domain Eukaryota; kingdom Metazoa; phylum Chordata; class Mammalia; order Rodentia; family Muridae; genus Apodemus; species Apodemus agrarius. Next base: position 111,607,373 of record OZ030009.1, on the reverse strand, counting down.
GGATTGAGCTTGACTATAAACTCCAGGAGAGCGAGGACTTCCTTGTGTTTCCAGCCCCGAAGCTCGGTGGTGTCTGCCCCGGTGTAGACTTTCAGCCGCTATCAGCTGAGGATGCAGAGGACTGGTGTGTGGATGGGGTCAAGGCTCTTGTGACCTGACCCTGAGGCCTGAGAGTGCAGGCAGGGTGTTACAGCCAGGCATGGTACCACAGACCTGGGAGCCCAGCAGGAGGGTTAACAGTTAGAGCCAGCCTTGGGTACAGAGAGAGACTGAATCTCAAAATAACAAACAAAAACCTTGTTTCCAGTGTGATGGCTTAGCAGATAGACACCTACATGGAGTGGATAGGGGGAAAGACTCAATAAACGCAGGCTATAGTGTGGCTCTCGGTTCTAGTAAAGGATACTTTATACCACATGGCTCTGCCTGCACTTCTGGGAATCAGTCTCTGACCCGCAAGGCAATCCATAATCTTCCCTCCGATCCCAGAACCCTTGGGGCATCCCTGTCCCTGTCTCTTAGCTCCTTCCCGGCAAGGATCTATCCCCTCCCCACCATACATACACACACATAGACAAACTCACAGGAATACACATGTGCACATGCACACAAGCACACATAGGCACACATGCATACACACACACACACACACACACACACACACACACTGCAGTCCTCAGATGCAAAGGCCCCGCCTCTCCCATCATGGAGTCCCAGGGCCTGCACACAGGAAGGGCTCAGCAGCTGGAGACAGTGGGGGCAGGACAGAGGGATGCTGTCTTCTGAATCCAGCCTGGTGCCTCCAACAGCTGGTCCTCCGAGCCTCCCTCCAGCTCATGAGGCTTTTTCATGTCTCTTAACCTGTTTGAAAGATTTGCCCGCTTGCTTCTTCCTTCCCAACTCTAGAATCAATTCCTCCAAGCGGCAGGAAGGAGGAAATTAGAGGCCAAGCCCTTAAAAGCTTTCACTCCATAACAAGCAATACTGAGAAAATAAAAACTGATTCTGGAAATGAGTTTCAAGAATTTTTCATCCAAGTATGGTGGTGCAGGCCTTTAACCCTAACACTCAAAAGGCAGACGTGGATGTATGTATGTGAGTTTCAGGCTAGCCTGATCTACATAGCAGAGTTCCAGGTCAGCCAGAGTAATGGTGAGAGCCTGTCAGAGGAGGAGGAGAAGCAGGAGGAAGAAAAGGAAGAAAAAGAAAAGAAATATATACATACGTATACACATATATGTATCACAGATGGAAGACACACAGACACAATATGTGGTATTAAAATTTTTAATTAAGAAAAATTGGAACTGGGGAGCCGGGATTTAAGTGAGTTGCAGATATTACCCAGCATGCACAAGGGCCTGGGTTTGCTCCCCAGTGCCACATAATAAACTGGGAATGGCTGACCACACTTGCAGTCCCAGATCTCAGGATGTGGAGGCCAGAGGATCAAGAGTTCATGGCTAGACTTGGTTAAATAGAATTCCAGTCAAGGCTAGCCTGGACTACGTAATACCCTGTTTTAAGGAAAACCTGGGTGGAGACCTAAAAGCACACTGATGAAGGCATTGACAAAAGAAAGGTTGAGAAATCCTGATGTAAACCTTAGCCTTGGCTTCTCTGGCTCAAAGCTAGAGGAAGGGAGAAGCCAGGAAATCCTGTACTCCTATCCCAGAAAACGTCAAAAAATCCCCAAATCTGGTCCCCAATCTGGTCTGTTCCTCACTGTTCCCCCAGCACACATACTGACACATGAAAGCCTTCCAGTCTGTCTGATGCCCTTTATATCACTCCCCCTGAGCCCCCAAAGTAGATATTCCCCCTTGACACAGAGCCACTGATGGGCGCCTCCTAGAGCTGGAAAAAGATGGGAGTCTTTTGACCCTATGCTCTAGTATTAAGAAAAGAGCCCAGAGCCGGGCGGTGGTGGCGCACGCCTGTAATCCCAGCACTCTGGGAGGCAGAGGCAGGCGGATTTCTGAGTTTGAGGCCAGCCTGGTCTACAGAGTGAGTTCCAGGACAGCCAGGGCTATACAGAGAAACCCTGTCTCAAAAAAAAAAAAAAAATCCAAAAAACCAAAAGGAACAAAAAAAAAAAAAAAAAAAAAAAAAAAAAGAAAAAGAAAAAGAAAAGAAAAGAGCCCAGAACCACCCTAGAATCTGCCAGGCAGGGAGGTAAACGCCCGTATCCCCAACACTCAGAAGAGGCAGGAAGATCACCACAAGTTCAAGGCCAGCCTGCTCTCCATAACAAGTACCAGGCTAGAATAACTCAGAAGTTCCCAGAAGAACCTAGGAGTAAGTCCGGGTGCAGGAGGTCCCAAGGAGCGGGGGCCACTGGTATGCGGTGTGCTTTATTGCAGTAGGGTTGTGGTCACAGGTAAGCTCTACTTAGAAGCGCTCTAGAGGCACAGAGCCACTGATGGGCGCAGAACCATCGTTGGGCGATGCGGCCATCTTCTGGTCTCTGGCTGTAAAATTCTCCAGTCTCTGAGGAGCCTGCGGCACGCCGGGGTGAATTAAGCACAGGTACACCATGCCACCTAGGTAGGCGCCCAGAAGCGGTGCCACCACCGGCACCCACCACCAGTTGTTCCCGGCTCTGCGGACAAAAAGAAGGAGACCTGCTGCAGACACCGGTGCTCGGGATGCCACCTGTATCCAGCTCAGACCAACACAGGGAGGACCATCTACCCGAAGGGACTCCTGTCCTTAAGCCTGATCCAGGGACATAGTTGACAGTCCAATAGCAGGATCTGCATCTAAAGATCGTTGGGCCCCTCCTCCTCCAGAACCACCTGGAGACTTCATAAGACCCTCTCTGTGCACCGTAACGGTTCGCACCTCTGCATGCAGGGACCCCCAGGAAGCTCCCGGGAATGGGGTCCAGCGGGATTATACCTGAACACTTGGTTGCCCCAGCCAGCAAGGAAAGTGAAAAAGCGGGGAGGCAGGTCACGGGATGGATTGATCGCATAGCCCGAGTTCATGCCCAGGGACACCCCCAGATTGGCAACAAGGACGCCTATCACGACGGCCTCGGTCCCTTGAAGTGCCGGACTGTTCTTCTTGTCCGTGATGGCGAAGAGACACAGCTGGAGCATCCCAGTCACGAACACCTGGGGAGTAAAGGCCAGAGCAACCCACTGGGGACAAGTCACAGGCGCTCAGCACGGTCCCAAATCTGCAGCGGCAGAGACATGTCTTGCTTGGTACGATCCCGTACAGAAGCCCTCTGCTCTCTTTCTCACGCGGGACGTGAGGTGGGAACGCGCTGGTCACTAACCTGAGACTAAGGTGGGCGTACCCCGGTCACTTCACTGACCTCATCCAGGAAGCCCCGCCACAGCGTCATGTGTTCAGGAAGATAGGTGGCAAAGATGTTTGCAGTGGCCTTGGAACCTGTCACCAACAGGCTTCCGCCTGCAAAGTGGTCAATGGCATCTGCAGAGACAAAGACTGAGCTGACCCCCACCGGGGTCCCTGGAAGGAGGGCGTCTGTGTGCGTGGGTGGGACTATTTCAAGGGCTTTACTCTGCTACGGTTTGGGGGTTTGAGGGAGGGTGGTTTTTGTTTGTTTGCTTTTTTTTTTTTTCTTTTTTCTTTTTCTTCCAGAACAGGATACCAAGATGGAATCCAGCCATGCTTCAGAAAAAGAGGCCGGAGGCAGACAATCCAGGAGGAACACTCACTGTAGAAAATTAAGTAGGTGGTGGCTGCGGCCGAGAAGGAGCCCAGGAACTGGCCCAGCACATACACGGGTAACTTCTTCCAGGCCATTCGGCCCACTGCGCAATTGGTGAAAGTCACGGCGGCGTTCATGTGGGCCCCTGCGGGTGCGGTGGGGGACAGAAGTAAAGAAACGGACGACAGGAGGACAGCAATTGCAACAGCGAATAGGAGTATATGGGGGGGTGGTGGCTGGTGAGATGGCTCAGCGGTTAAGAGCACTGACTGCTCTAACAAAGGCCCTGAGTTCAAATGCCGGCAACCACATGGTGGCTCACAACCATCCATAATGAGATCCGATGCCCTCTTCCGGGGTGTCTGAGGACAGCGACAGTGTAGTTACATATAACAATAAACAAAATAAATCTTTGGGCTGGAGGGAAGGAGGCTGAAGTGAGCTGAGTTCAATTCCCAGCAACCACATGAAGGTCATAACCATCTGTACAGCTACAGTGAACTCATATACATATAATAAATAAATCTTTTTTTAAAAAAAAAGTTTATGGGATGTTCTCTGTGACAAGAACTCCCTCCTTTAACCCTTAAAAGACCACACACCGCATTTCCATCTCCGTTTCTACCATTAGACAAGTGCAGGAAGAGAAGCTTAATCTTTTGCCTAAGATAGCCCAGCTAGTGAAGACGGTGAGTCAAAGGGCCCATGGCCAGTCTGGGAAGACTCGGGCAGAGGCCAGGGTGTCACAGAGGTCCTCCTCCCGCTGAGTCACCTAAAGGAGACTCTCCAGCTGTGCCAGAGGAGGGACACAACCCCAGGGAAGATCTGGTCGTGCCTGTGAGGCCAGTATGGACTCACCGGAGATGCCGCCTGCCACGTGTATTCCCATGGTCACTCCGAAGCCAAAACCCAAGTTGACTCCGAGATAGCTGCCAAGATTTTCTCCGAGAACCATATGAGCCACGGAACCAAGGCCAAACACCTGTAAGGGAGAGCTTCTGAGGGCGTGGCCAGCCCAACGTCCTCCATCAGAACAACACTCAAACCGGGCGGTGGTGGCAGATGCCTTTAATCTCAGTGCTTGGGAGGCAGAGGCAGGTGGATTTCTGAGTTCAAGGCCAGCCTGGTCTACAGAGTGAGTTCCAGAACAGTCAGGACTACACAGAGAAACCCTGTCTCGAAAACAAAAACAAACAAAAAAGAAAGAAAGAAAGAAAGAAAGAAAGAAAGAAAGAAAGAAAGAAAGAACCATTATCTGCCCTATTCCACAGAAGGAGAAAACCAACTTCAAAAAGTCATCTTCTAAACCGGGCGTGGTGGCGCATGCCTGTAATCCCAGCACTTGGGAGGCAGAGGCAGGCAGATTTCTGAGTTCGAGGCCAGCCTGGTCTACAGAGTGAGTTCCAGGACAGCCAGGACCACACAGAGAAACCCTGTCTCAAAAATCCATAAAAAAAAAAAAAAAGTCATCTTCTGACTTCCACAAGTGTGATTTGGTACACAGGGGCCCACATGTAAATGCACATAGATCCAAAAACACACAGGAAGATAAATAACACATAATAAGGTTTTTTAAAAAAAAATACATACTCAGTCAGTACTCCCTTTGCGTGGCCATGTGTTTTTCACATGTGCTGTGAATAGATCCCTAGACATGTGTCCTCTAACAAGGCAGGCACTGACCAGGTGTGGCTGTGACCAGCTGGGGTGTGGCCACTACAGACTAAGGTCCGCCACAGGGTCAAAGCAAGCCCCGGGTTCACAGACTTAGAGTCAGACCCGAGGACCACTCCAGCAGTTTGCTATTGACAACATGTTGACACAAAGGTAGGAATATATGGGTAAAATACAATAGTGATTCAAAATGGTTCCACCTGCTCCTTCTGCCCTTTTTAATGTGGCTACTACAAAATATTAAATTATATTTCTGACTCATTGTATTTCCCTTGTACAGCTCTGAGATAGAAAAAAAATGAAGGAATTGTGGAGATGAGAGCTAGAACCAACTCTGTCGAGGGATGGGGACACCAGGGCAGGGCACAGCCCCGAACCTGTACGGGACTCACGGTGGTCAGGATCTAGCCCGGCGCTGGTGACACACCTCTTTAATCCCAGCACTCAGGAGGCAGAGGCAGGAGGATTTCTGAGTTCGAGGCCAGCCTGGTCTACAGAGTGAGTTCCAGGCCAGCCAGGGCTACACAAAGAAACCCTGTGGGGGGAAAAAATCAGAAACAAAAAAACATGTCATAAACATCAGGGAGAGTTGCATCCCAGGAAGGGCACAGTCGGCTCTGCTTGGCTGCCTGACTCACATGTATAAAGGTCTAACTAGCATTCCTTTGGGTGTGACACTCCAAAAGTCACATGGATTCAGTGCCGCGTGGTTGGGCCCTGGGGGCAGTGGCTGAGTCCCAGAGACTGAGAAGCAAATGGTAGTAAGGAAAAGATGACCAGCACTTGGGAGGCAGAGGCAGGCGGATTTCTGAGTTCGAGGCCAGCCTGGTCTACAGAGTGAGTTCCAGGACAGCCAGGGCTATACAGAGAAACCCTGTCTCGAAAAACCAAAAAAAAAAAGAAAGAAAGAAAGAAAGAAAGAAAGAAAGAAAGAAAAGAAGGAAGGAAGGAAGGAAGGAAGGAAAAGAAAGAAAAAAGAAAGGAAAAGAAAGGAAAGGAAAGGAAAGGAAAAGAAAAGAAAAGAAAAGAAAAGAAAAGAAAAGAAAAGAAAAGAAAAGAAAGAAAAGATGGATTTTTTTTTTTTTGTTTCGCTTTGGCTTTTGGATACAATGGATCACTATCTTACCCACAATAGCTTCTAGCACCTAAACTCAACATCTCCATCTGCCTCAGGCACACACCACTTTGTCCATCAAAGATGATTTCCAGGGACAGTGTTTTTGGATTCTTCTTGCTTGAGGTTCTAAGGGTGGAATCCAGGCCCTCATTCACAAAAGAAAGTACTCTGCCAGTGAGACAGCCCCACCAGACTAAAGGAATCGGAAGGAACTTGTATAGATTGCTGGCATGTATGAGTTGTTTGGGGTTGAGAGACTTTGGTAGGCAGAGAGAGAGAGAGAGAGAGAGAGAGAGAGAGAGAGAGAGAGAAAGAGAGAGAGAGCCTGGGCGAGCAGGTGTGAGGTGTGGGGCTGGAGGGCATCTGCGCTAGCTGAGGGTGACAGGGAGACAGGTACATGTGCAGGTAACAGGTAGGAAAGTGAGGAGCTGCAGGGAGCCCCCAGGATAACTTCCTCTGGTGAGCAGGAGCTCGCACAGACAGCTTTCCGTGGTGGGGCACAGGTGGGAAGAACCAGCCTTAGCGTGGTGATGCACACGGTGATCCCAGCACTCCAGAGGCCGAGGAATCTACGCTCAGTTCAAGGCACCGTGTGGTCCACATAGTACATTCCAGGCCGACCAGGGGCCAGGGCTATAAATATAGTGAGAGCTTGTCTCTGAAAAAGAAGGGAGGGAGCTAAGGAGTTAAAACACGCACCAGGCAAGTGTGAGGATCTGAGTTCAAATCCACCGAAACCCAATTAAAGGCTGAAGGGTGTGCTGGCCCACCAGTAATGCCAACCTCAGAAGGCAAAGACAGGGAATACCCCCTAGAGCGATCTGGACAGAGAGACTAGCCACATCAGCAAGCTGTAGGTTTGACCGAGAGACCCTGTCTGGACGAGGAAGTGGAAGGAAGGGTGAGGAGTCGCAGCATTGATCTTGGGCCTCCACGTGCATGCACACGGCACGTGTGAAAAACGGAAGAAAACAAGCAAGCCGGCCGGGTAAGGTACCACATGCCTGTGATCCCACATTCGAGGCTAGCCTGGATGACATGGCGAGACCTTATCCAAAAATAAAAAGGCTTGTGGCTAAGAGCGCGTGCGCTGCACCCTCGTCTTCATGGGAGCCTAATGCTCTGCCTCTCATGGACCTGAACTGACAAGCACACACACACACACACACACACACACACACACACACACACTTAAAGATTCATTAACAAGCAAACCTTAGGGGGGAAGGGGGGAAATAGCCCTGAAAGCAGAGAAAGGCAGTTGAACTGAACAAGGCTCACTGGAACCTACAGGAGCCCAGGGCAGGGGCGGCAGAGCCCAGAGATAACCTGACTTGCAGTCCAGGAGAAAATGCAGCCTGAGAGGGCAGGAACTGATGGGTGTGGAAGAAGGCCGGGCGGGGCTGACAGGCCTGGGAAGGTCTGGGGGAGCTTTAGACAGAAGGTCCAACTTCTGTCCCACCAAAGTCAAAACCACTGACACAAGTCCTCCTGCCTCAGCTTCTGGAGTTCTGGGATTACATTGTATGTGCCAGCACACCTGGCTTCAAAGCCATTTGTTAATGGTGAAGAACGTGTGACCAGGCTTCACACGGTGTGGTCCTGTGCCGGGTCTGCCTACTGCCAACGCATACTGCCCTGGTCCATCCAGCACTCGGGCTGCGCTGGGGCAGCTACGTTTGGAAGTTTCAGCTGCTCTTGAGAATGAGACTCCCTGGGGTCACTGGCCTTCTCTCCACTCTCCATGACAACGGGCAGCTGGACGGGATCAGTGACGCCTTTGTACAGACCCGGGCCGAAGCCCCTCACACCGGTCCCCCTCCAGCCTCGGCATCCAAGTTTGCAATCCTTGCCCTGTGGCTCGCATGCAGAGCCGGGTCTCCAGGGCCCTGGGGGCTCCAGCCCTTCCTCTCCCTGGTCAGTGAATGTAGCCCAGCCCACCAAAGTCCCAGCAACAGCCAGGAAACCAGCTCCGAGAACAACAGGCCTCATCCCGGCACTGTAAGTAGGGCCCAAGGTCACAGCAGCCTTTTTTTTTTTTTTTTTTTTTTTTGGCAGAACCGTTCCCCTAGTGATTTACTGAACTTCCTACAACCACGAAGCTCCCACCTCTTGGCCCAGGACTGCCATCTGAGAACAACAACAGCCACAGCACACTGTCCCTCAGAGGCCCAGCCTCGCCCGGCTCTTTTCACAGGCATTGCTTCTAAACCCTGCCAGAGACTGAGCGAGCACAGGCTGCCGCTCCCACTACAGACGGGACCTGAGGCCCCGTGCTGTGCTCCGAACTACCCAGGAACCGAAAGCAAGTCACCGATTGGCCTGGCCCGAATTCGATTTACGCTCAGGCAGGTGGTTTGGTCTCACAGGGCCCATCATTTCCCCATCTGTAAAATGGGGGTGATACTAGTACCCGTCTCAGGCCTGGTGTGATGGCACACACCCTTAGGCCCAGCATGCAGGAGTCAGAGGCAGGAGGATCTCTGTGAGTTCAAGGCAACTTAGTCTACAAAGTGAATTTCAGGACAGCCTGGGCTATATAGAGGCCTTGACTGAATGAATAATAATTTAGTGCCTATTTTACAGGCCATTGTAAAGATTTGGCCATTGTAAAGATTTGCTTGGTATGCAGTAGGTGCTCAAAAATAATCAAAATAAAAGAAAAGAAGCCTAGCGTGGTGGTACATACTCTTAATCGTGGCACTCAAGAGGCTGGGGCTGGGCAGAAGGAGCTCAAAATTGAAGTAATTCCAGGCTACTTCGGAAATATCCTATTTTGTTGTGGCTGGTCCTGGGGTTGCTTGTGTTTTGATGCTAATTCCGCTCTCCTGGGCGGGACTGGGAACGAGGAATGAGTCAGAAGGCAGGACTTCCCGGTTGGAGAGAGGAAGAGAGGAAGCAGAGAGAGTTAGGCCTTTTTGGATGGGGATAGCGTGAGGACCAGATGTAGCTATGATTGTCTCCCGGTTTCAATGGTGGATCCATCAGGGATTGACCCTGGAGGATTTAGATTTAGTAAGGCTTACAAGATTAGGGTTTTAGTGGCCGCACCCAGCGATTGAGTTGCTATAGTTTCTGAACTAAGTTTGTGCTGTGTTTTCCTTCATGCTATGGCGGCAAAGCGTGGGTCTGCCTGAGGTGCTCCACAAAGGACGTGGGGGATTTGAAGCACAGGGTTGGTGTGGTAGAGACCCTCCAGGGCTGGGTGGAGAGACTGTGGAGTTCAGAGTCAGAGTCTCCACCAGATGAAAACAGGTCAGCCATTGCCCGCCAGTGCATGGCCAGCCAGGCCGCCGGGGCGGAGAGTTGGTGGCACAAGCGTGGGAACGTGACGGTTTAATATTTCTCACAACACTGTTTTAGATGATAGATAGATAGATAGATAGATAGATAGATAGATAGATGATAGATAGATAGATAGATAGATGATAGATAGATAATAGATAGATAGATAGATAGATAATAATAGATAGATAGATAGATAGATGATAGATAGATAGATAGATAGATAGATAGATAGATAGATAGATAGATAGATAGATGATAGATAGATGATAGATGGATGGGTGGGTGGGTGGATGGATGGATAGATAGATAGATAGATAGATAAAAATTTTAAAGAAAAGAAAGAAATGTCAGGTGTAGTGGCACATATCTTTAATCCCAGCACTAAGGTGGCCAAGGCACAGATTTTTGTGAGTTCCAGGCCAGCCTGGTCTACAAAGTAAGTCCAGGACAGGTTCTTGTTTTTGTTTTTCTTTTCTTTCTTTCTTTTTCTTTTTCTTTTTCTTTTTCTTTTTCTTTTTTTTTTTTTTTTTTTTTTTTTTTTTGATTTTTGGGTTTTTTCCGAGACAGGGTTTCTCTGTGTGGCCCTGGCTGTCCTGGAACTCACTCTGTAGACCAGGCTGGCCTCAAACTCAGAATCCGCCTGCCTCTGCCTGGCAAGTGCTAGGATTACAAGTGTGTGCCACCACGCCCGGCTCAGGACAGGTTCTTACACAGAGAAAGAGATGACTTAGCAGATTGGCACTGTCTGCCAACCCTGGCACCTGGAGTTCAATCCCCCAGACCCACGTAGAGGAAGGGCAGAGCCCGCCCGTGAGCTGGCCTCGGCCTTCCGACTCACACTGTAGTAAGCTCGTGTCCACACAAAGAAAAGAATAATGAAAGCATTCAGAAGGAGAGACTAGGGGCGTCGCCCGAGGCACAGGATGCGGCACTAGCATCACTCCGGTTTGATCCCCAGCACCAACCGGAAAATAAAATCAAAACGCCGAGGTAGGCAGTGCCACACGGCGTGCGCCTTCCCGCTTCCCGTCCATCTTCAGGGCGGCTCCTCCAGCCTCCTACATTCCAAGGTTTAACAGCCCTCACAGGACTGGAATGCCTTGTCATAAATGAATTACTCTGCTCTGAGTGGAGGAGGATCAGGCCATCCTCCCCACAGCTCAGGAGCAGAGGAGGTAAGGATGGAGGTGAGGGACGCAGAGAGGAAAGAACAGCTAGGGTGCCTGTCAAAATGACCCTAGCGACACGCATGTGCACATGTATACACACATGTAAACATGCGTAGACATGCATGCATGCACATGCACACACGCACACATGTGCACACACACATTTTTTAAATTATCTTAATTTAAAAAAAAGAAAAAACAGCTAGGTGGCGGTGGTGCATGTCTTTGATCCCAGTACTTAAGAGGCAGAGGCAGGTGGATCTCTGTGAGTTCGAGGCCAACCTGGTCTACAGAGTTCCAGGACAGCCAAGGCTATACAGTGAAACTCTGTCTCAAACAAAACAAAAGAAAACAAAACAAAAACAAAATAGGCTGGAGATATCTCAGAGCTTAAGAAGGCTGTTCTTCCGGAGGACCCAGGTTCAATTCCCAGCACCTACATGAGACAGCTCACAGGAGATCAAGAGACCCAATCCTCTCTTCTGGTCTCCAGAGACACCTGCACTGGCATTACAAATACCCACACATTTGTAAAGTTAAAAATAAAATCTTTTTACAAATTAATAATAGGGCTGGAGAGATGGCTCAGCAGTTAAGAGCACTGACTGCTCTTCCGAAGGTCCTGAGTTCAAATCCCAGTAACCACACGGTGGCTCACAACCATCCGTAATGAGATCTGACTCCCTCTTCTGGAGAGTCTAAAGACAGCTACAGTGTACTCACATATAATAAATTAATTAATTAATTTTTAAAAATTAATAATAATATTAAGGAGTCAAGCATACACATGTGCAATACATGTGTACATGTGGCTGGCGCGTGACCTCCTGCATGTAAGTGCTCATGTTCACATCTGCCAGCAGAGAGTCTAACCTGGACTGTTAGAATGCCCACGGAACATTGTACAGCCGAGCCAGGACGCAGACCCGACTCCCAAGCCCAGAGGCTGGGATTCCACACACTAGGAAACTGGGAAGCCAGGCTCGGACCCAGGGAGTGACCTGCTGTTGACAGTCGGGGTTAGGGACAGCCCTAGATGTCCAGAGTCCCTCCCACGTCATTAATTCTGAACAATTTTTATAACCACCCTCATAGTGAACTTTACCTCTTTCGTTCCGGCCCGAGCCTCCCTTGAGCGCCAGCGCCCCCTGTTTAACTGCTCCCTGCGTCCCTCCGCTGGCATCTCGTCCACATTAGCTTCATCGCAGCCTGTCCTGACACTGCACTCCAGAATGGGCCCTCAGAGCGTACCCTCATCCGTGACTGGAAAGTCTCCCTGATGCATCTACAGTTCTTTTGTTTTGTTTTGTTTTCTTGTTTTTCGAGACAGGGCTTCTCTGTGTAGCCCTGGCTGTCCTGGAACTCACTCTGTAGACCAGGCTGGCCTCAAACTCAGAAATCCGCCTGCCTCTGCCTCCCAAGTGCTGGGATTACAGGCGTGTGCCACCACTGCCCGGCTACATCTACAGTTCTTGCAGCACCTGTCTCCTTGTCCATCCCTGGCTCCATCATCCCCCAGTCTCCAACCTCCCCAGTAACAACAGCCTGATGGCGAGCGCCTGTCCACAGCTACCTTCTAAAATCCAAACATGAGCGTAGCATTTTACTACTTCTTCAAAACGGTGCGTGGTTCTGATGGGAGTGGGGTGCACGTGCCCCTGTGGAGGCGTGTGTGGGGGTCAGAGATCGGCTTTATGGAGGTAGTGTTCTCCTCCCGGCCTTACCTTAGCTCCAGGGACCGACTGGTCATCGGAGTTGCGCGCCAAGCGCCTTTCCCTGCTGAGCCCCGAGCCTTCCCTTCTTTCCCGTTTGACAGCCTACCCATCCCCCTCAGAGCCGTTCTCAGAGGTCCCCGCACCTCTCCTGACGTAGCACAGCACTGGTCTTCAACATGCTATGGAGCAGCAAGACAAAGACAAAGGACCCAGACTCCGCGGCCCTCCCTGCCTCGGCCTCCCAGCTGGGCATCATCAAGCCCGGGTCTCCCATCATTTCCTTTTGGTTTGGGTGGTTGAGTCATTTTGGTTTTTCGAGACAGGGTTTCTCTGTGTAGCCCTGGTTATCCTGAAACTCACTCTGTAGACCAGGCTGGCCTCAAACTCAGTAATCCTGCCTGCCTCTGCCTCCCAAGGGCTGGGATTAAAGGCGTACGCCACCACTGCCTGGCTGTTTGGTTTTGTTTTGAGACAGTTCCTCCCAGTAGAACCCTGGCTAGCCAAGAACTTGCTATGGACAGCAGGCTAGCCTCAAACTGGCTTCAACCAAGAAGCTAAGAAGGCTGAGGCCTCCCAAGTGCTGACATTACAGGCAGGAGCTATCAAGCCTTGCTGCTCAGTCTCCTCAGTACCGGTTTTCCTTTCCGCCCATCCACCAGCCAGACTCCTCTCTATCCTGGCCTGCGTGAGCCTTTTTCTGTCCCAAAAACATTTGATGAGAAAGGTCTCTCTGCCTTTCTCTTCTTTCCCAGCTCCCAGAGCAGAGGCAGGCAGGGAAAGGAATGATTTGACCCTGGAGTCAACAGTGGGGAGGGGCTAAAGGACCATCCCTGTTGCCCCCACCCACCCACCCAAGGCCCCCCACCCACTCACCATCATGACATAGGTACTGAGGAACTCCGCCAGGAACTCTCGCACCATCGTCCTCTGTAGCACTGACCGAATGGACTCGAGCACGGACCCGGGGGCCATTGTGGAGTTGTAGGTGGAACTGGAGCAGCAGACCAAGCCAACGACAGAAAGGAGATTCAAGCCTGCCTCCTGCCCGCCAGCCCTTCAACTCACGGCTGAGTTAATGGGTAACCCAGTCGCCTCTCCCGTTGTACCTTCTCCTGCCCGGGGCAGCAAGAGAGCCGGGATGGAGACACCCAAGAGCCATAGGGACATGGCAGGTAAGATGACCCAGCCAGGCCTCCTCTTCCTTCTGCCCCAGCACTGCACAGGTAGGAGGGGTGCGCTAATGTGGCAGCCTCGCAGGGGGTGGGCTGGGAGCTGAAAGTGCAGTCTGTTTGGGGGCGGGGCAGGGTCTGGGGCTCAGTTGCGTTTGTCTCTCCGCAGAGCTTGGGTTTGGGAACAGTGGGGGACTCTGTCCATGGGGGTTGGCAACAGCACAGAAGCCTCAAAACAAATACAAGGTTCTTCAGGAGACTGGGGGGTGGGGGTGGGGAGGGGAGGATTCAGCAATGCACTGGGCTCTATAACCAGGCCAGCACGGAGATGCTTGGGAGTGAATGGATGAACGTGCGATATGGAGGAGGAAAGGAGAGACTGGATCTCACTTCCCCAGTACCCTCAGTGCCAGGCGCATAGGTGTGCGTGATCACTGACTGAAAAACTGAGAACCGGGCAACCCATCTCTTGCTCTTAACCAGATTGACACCAAGGCTTCCTAAGGAAGCCTGACACTGGATAAACATGTGTTCAATCAAAGCTTTGTCTGATGGACAGATGGAGAAAAATGGGCACCAGTGTCTGTTGGAGGGGGGGGCAGGGCTGGTGGCTGGGGGAGGTCTTGGGTCTCAAGGATGAAGAGGAACGTGGGGAAGTGGGGGGGAGACATGAAGTCTGGGTATTTAAGGCATCAGTGCCTAGATGTCAGCCACGACGGAGAGGGAACACCAAGGACTTTACCCTTGACTTCCGGCTGGAGCGGAGGAGAAGGGGACCCCTGTGTGAGCTGAGACCACAGGAAGGAGAGAGGGGGCTGGGAGGTGCGGAGAAGGTTGCTTTCACCTGGCATCCGAGCTGCTGGTCTTATGAAGTGGGTCTAAAGCCAAGAAGGGTGACATGGCTGGGACAGCCATGCTGTCAATGCAGAAGGGAGCCCCTGGGTCTTTAAGTCAGGGAGAGGACACAGGGGCGAGCGTCTGTACTGTCGTGGAACTCAGCAATGAGTTGGAACAAGCACGCTAGTCTGAGGGGGCAGTAAGGACGGCAGAGATCTAGAAACCAGAGGACTGGAACTAGGAGTGCATCGGCTGCGGCTGCGCACCGAGTGGGACCGGAAGTCCAGTAGTCTCGGGGAGCCATTCTGAGGGGGGCTCATGAGTGGAGGGGCTGAAGGAGTAGCCGCGTGGGTAAATATGGGCAGAGAGCGTCAGGAAAAGGGAAGAACTGATGAGGGCGTCTGAGCATGCGTGCGGAAAGCAACTGAGGACAGCACCAGCCGGGAGTGGAGGCTTGGGGAGGTCAAAAGATCCGAATCCTGAGTAGTGCAGACTCTGGCTGAACCCAAGAGTCAGAAGGCGTTGGATTTGGTCCAGCTAGTTGCCGTTTACACAGGCGGGCAGACCCTGTTCACCAGTCCTGTAGCCTCCTCGCTCTTCAGCGCATCCCTTAACCTGTGCTGTGGGACATCGACACAGGAGGGCTAGGCCGCAGGGGCGACTGGGTGGGTGGAAAAGAAGGGGCCTAGAGGAGCAGCTGCCCTGGGGGGGGGTTGCTGGGGACAGGACAGGAGGGCAACTGAAGTGCTCTGGGCCAAGGATAGGGGCTAGAACTAAGGGGTTGAGGGATGGCTCCCCCTTCCCCTCCCCCTCCCGGGTCTGTTTGAGCCATTGTTTTTCTGAGTTTTAGACGCTATGGAACCAGAGGGGAACCCAGGGCTGTGTGAGGGACACAGACCTTGTCCCCATATTCCCATCAAACCTCAGTTTCTCAGGGGAGAAGCAAACAGGACAGCCCTTGCCAGTGCTATCCCAAACTCAGGCAAACTGGAGGGAGGAGGGAGGAAGGAGGAGGGAGGAGGGAGGAGGGAGGTAGTGCCTCAAGCAATTGTGAGAATGTCCTGAAGTCCCACCCCACCCCCCTCTATTTATGCTACCCTAGGCCCCTGGACCTCAAGACCAGACTCCTCAAAGGCCCGCCCTCTCATTCTTCCCAAATCTGCCATCTACCCAGCTTTGGATAACAGCCCCACCTCCCTAAAACCTACCCTGTATCCCATCTTCTTCTCAGACTGTCAAGGTTAACTCCCTTGTCAGACTGTCAAGGTTAACCCTCAGCCGGGCTCTACCCAGTGCTCTCTGAATGAAGCATCAGTTTACATCCCTAACCTTAAAGGCAACCCCCCCCCAGGAGGACTCTGGAGAAGAAGCTAGCAGCAGAGCCATCTCTGACCTGCCTCCCTTTTGCCTAGCCTATCTGCTCCTCCCTCCTCCCTCCACAGGGCCTTCCCTCCTCCCTCCACGGGGCCCAATGCATCCTCCCGGTCTGTGCTCCACTCAGCAGCTCTGCTCCTGCCACAGCCAAGACACAACCGCTCTGTCCACGTCACACAGCCACACAGGGTCGAACCAGGACAGAGAGTCAGACTCCAACCCCTGATGAGCTTTCTTTCCCAAATAATCCCTGCTGGGTTTGTCCCAAGGAGGGGGGCTCCCCTGTCCCAGCCTACCTGCAGCCCCACTCGGCTCCCTCGCTCTCACTGGGCTGGAGCGCTCTGTGTCTCTCAGCCTCGGTCTCAGGTCCTCGGTGACCGTCACAGCTGGTCTTGATACTGTTCCTCCATCACCGAGGCAGGGTCAACTGCAACTGAGCTGGAGCGCTGCTGCCTCTCGGGCCTCCCCAGGCTGGCTATGAGTTCTGTTGTGCTCCTCCAGGGCAGAGGTCAGTAGGCCAGGGGTTTGGCTCGTACCACTTAAGCCAAGTCCGTACACACGGCCCAAAATAGCATTTCTGTTCTTGCCAGCAGCACCGTGGAGACTGAGTTCTGAGGCAGCCCTTGTGAGGTCAGAGGTGGAGTTCCAGATGTGAGTTCTGGGCCTCATGGTTCCGGAGGAAAGGCCAGCACAGCATGCCAAGTGTCCGGCTTATCTCTAAGTCCCGAGGCCGAGGCCACCTGCAGAAGGCCACAGGGGCTCCCGAGACCCGGCTGTAGAGAAAGCCGTGTAGATGGGGACATAGATAGAAGTCTCCAGAAACGAACAGAAAGGTGCAAGGACTGGAAAAACAATCAATCCTCAATGAGCCCTCAGCCCAAAGGAGAGGGCGGAGAATCAGACCCTGTCCCAGGGGTCCCCACCTGGGAGAAGAGGAAAAAAGCCAGACCTGGCTTGAGGGGGGGAGCCCCCACTCCAGGCCCTGTCTTCTGGACACTGCCTCTCTTAGGAAAGACATGCCCAAGGCTCCATGAGAAAAACCAAGCTAGCCTAGCATGCGGCCGGGGCTCCAGGTAGTAGTGGGGTCTCAACTATGGCGGTGAGGTCGGGAGGGAACTGAGGATGACCTGCAGCCGGAAGAGGTCCTCTAGGGTCAGGGCCCTGGTGGGGCCAGGAAGAGCAGGCTGGTGAGCACGGGTCAGCAGGGGCTGCAGGGCTGAAGCACGAGGGTGGGGCCGGCCATGGAGAGGTGGCCAGTAGGCAGGGAGCCCAGAGAGAGACACAGTCCCTGGGTGGGAGAAGCTACACGATGTGGTTGTCCAAAAGTCTCGTATGGGAATGAGACGGTCGAGTCTAGAGAGTGCTGAACAGGGTCGCAGCACAGCCATGAGGCAGAGACGAGAGGGATACAAGTTAGAGCATAGCCTGGACTGCCTAGAACATTCCAGGCCATCACTACCCAGTAACCCCAGCATTGGAAAGCAGGGGGAATGAGGTCAGACTGGTCTACATAGTGAGTTCCAGGCCAGACAACGCTGTATACAGTAAGTCTGTCTCAGAGGCTAAATGAAGAGTTACATGCCTGCAGTCAGGAGTTTAGACTAGACAGCCTGGGTCACAGCTACCCAAGACCCTTGCTTTTATTTTATTTTATTTTATTTTTACAATGGAGGGTTTGGTTTGGTTTGGTTTGGTTTGGTTTGGTTTGGTTTGGTTTGGGTTGGGTTGGGTTGGGTTGGTTTGGTTTGGTTTGGTTTGGTTTGGTTTGGGTTGGGTTGGGTTGGGTTGGATTGGGTTGGGTTGGGTTGGGTTGGGTTGGGTTGGGTTGGGTTGGGTTGGGTTGGGTTGGGTTGGGTTGGGTTGGATTGGTTTAGGCCTGGCTATCCCTGGAACTCACTCTGTAAACAACACTGGCTTCAAACTCAGAGGCCAGCCTTTGGAGCTGCCTCTGCCTCTGGAGCGCTGGGCTTAAAAGGCATGGCCATCACCCTGCAGAGGCCTGTTCTTTACATACACACACACACACACACACACACACACACACACACACACAAACACACACCACCATTCATGTGAAATAAGTATTCCTTCCTGTGCTACACTAAACAATTTCAGGGAGTCCCCAGTATGAGGCAGAGTTTTTAAAAAAGCTCAATTTATAGAAAGTTTACCTTGTGTGTGGGCACCATGTTAAAGTGCTTCACGCCTGTAAGCCAGCATTTGGGCAGTAAAGGCAGGAAGACGGAGAATTCAAAGCCATCTTAATTTAAGCAGCAGGTTTGATGTCTGTCTTGGATACAGTCTTAAACAGAACAGGAAGGGACTTTTAACAGTATTACATTTTAGTTGTGCTTATCTTATGTGAGTATTTTGCCAGCAGGTGTGTGTGTGTGTGTGTGTGTGTGTGTGTGTGCCATTTGCACGCCTACAGATATTAGCACAGCATGTGTGTGCTGGGCATTGAACCAGATCCTAGACAAGAACAAGTTCTCTGCACCGTGGAGCGCTCTCTCCATCCTGGAGATTTTAATCACGGTTTTAAGCACAGGGATGGGAGGAGGGAGAGGAGGAGAGAAGGGAGGGGAGGAAAGAGGAGAGGGAAGGGGAGGAGAGGGGAGAGGGGAGGGGAGAGGAGAGAGGAGGGGAGGGAAGGGGAGGGGTGGGGAGAGGGGGGAAAGGAAAGGAGAGGAGAGAGGAGGGGAGAGGGGAGGGGAAAGGAAAGGAGAGGAGAGGGGAGGAGAGGGGGGAGGGGAAAAGAAAGGAGAGAGGAGGGGAGAGAGGAGGGGAGGGGAGAAGGGAGAGGAGGGGAAAAAGAGCCAGAGTACAGTATAAAAAGAAAACTGTCCTCTAGAGGGCGCCAAAGACCGGGCCATGTCTGGAACTTTCTTCACCATCCACACCCTTGTGCCAACACTACTCTCCCAGAAGCTCCCAGTTGCGGCTGGAGGTTCTGGCAGGCTCCATAGCAGACCCTAAGTGGGTTCAGACTACTGCGTTTCTTCCAGGAAAGGAGAGCTGCACTCTGTGAAAGAGGGGCACCTGCCTTGATTCCTTAGCTGTGAGTCTGTCCAGTCAGAGATGAGTTTAAGAGTGAGCTCTGAGCCATGTGAGGGTGGTGTTTGCCTTTAATCCCAGCACTCAGGAGACAGGGGGCGGCAGATCCCTGAATTTGAGGCCAGTCTGGTCTACAGAACAAGTTCTAGGACAGCCAGGGCTACACAGAGAAACATTTCCTTGGCGGTGGGGGGGAGGGGGGAGCGGGAGCTATGGAAGGGGGTGGGGAGGCACACCCCTGTGATCCCTGCATTCGGAAGGCTTGGGGCAGCAGTACTGAGGTTGAGGATGGCCTGAGCAACACAGAGGAACTCGGTCAAAGAAAGCAAGCTAGGGTCTCATATGAAGCCAAAAGCTGGCTGTCAGACTAGACAGAGAATTGGAATATATCCAGTCTAGAGAGGCAGAGTCTTCCAGAAAAGGTGACATGGAAGCCAAATCTTCCAAGAATCAGCCAGGGAGGAAGAGAATGGTTTTACAAAGAAAAAAAAAAGTTATTTGTTGTATGTATATGAGTACACTATAGCTGTCTTCAGACACACCAGAAGAGGGCATCAGATCCCATTACAGATGGTTGTGAGCCACCATGTGGTTGCTGGGAATTGAACTCAGAACCTCTGGAAGACCAGTCAGTGCTCTTAAGCCTCGAGCCATCTTTCCAGCTCTGAGAATGACTTTTTTTTTTAATTGGATATATTTTATATTTACAATTCATTTCCCTTTTTCTGGTTCCCCATCCCCAAAGGTCCCACATGCCCTTTCCCCTCCCCCTGCTCCCTCATCTACCCCCTCCCACCTCCCTGTTCTTGTACTCCCCCACAATGATGCTTTGGTCCATTCTAGCACCAGCGTCCACTCCTTTCTTCTTGTCAGACATCACTTGGTATGTGATTTGTGTCTTTGGTGTTCCAGAGAATGACTTTTAAAGCTGCCTAAAGCTTGCCAGGCGGTGGTGGCGCATGCCTATAATCCCAGCACTTGGGAGGCAGAGGCAGGCGTATTTCCAAGTTCGAGGCCAGCCTGGTCTACAGAGTGAGTTCCAGGACAGCCAGGACTACACAGAAAAACCCTGTCTCGAGAAAATCAAAAAGCAAAACAAAACAAAACAAAACAAAACAAAACAAAACAAAACAAAAGCTGCCTAAAGCCGAGGATTGTGAAAACCTAACCTGGAAATGGAGACCGGCTTACGGAGGGCCCAAAATGGGCTGGAGTTACCATGAAATGTTTTCCCTGGTTTCAATGTTGTCCCAAGAGCCAAGCAGCCTCTAAAGGGATCCGAGCAAAGAACACAGTAGAACTTCTTTACCACCTCCCTCCCTGAGGCCCTGAACTTCCAGCAAACTCCAGAGGAGGGTCCAGTCAAGGAATGAGCACGTGACCAGGGCTAAGACCTTGGGGTGCCGGAGGACTGAGAAGGAATAGGTGGGGGGAGATGGGAACCTAGGGCCTGGGCTGCCCAGAGGCTCATGGAGGCAGCTGGTAGCCACACTGAGTGGAGTTGTGCGACGGCCGGTGAGGCATGTGTTTGCGGAGGGTGGCCTGGGGGAGCTGGCGGGCTGGATGGTGGTCTCTGCTGGAAACCAGGAAGCTAAGAGGCAGAGAGTTCAAGGGGGAGGGAAGGGCAGCAGCACAGGGACCGGGAGGGAGGGAGGGGTGGGTCAGAATAATGAACCACTCTAGTCTGGACAGGACCAATGCAGATAACTGGGCACAGAGAAGACACACCCAGAGCCCTTCCTACTAAGGGTGGGCTCAGAGTAGGGTTACCATATTGAATCCAGTCAAGTGTGAGTTTCAGAGAAACAGTATTTACAATGTTTAGGATATACATATAGTAAAAAAAAAAATTGTCATTGTTTCTTTGATTACTCTGTGTGTGTGTGTGTGTGTGTGTGTGTGTGTGTGTGTAGCATGTGCACACGCACACACTAGGAATCAGACTTCCCAGGTCTCCCCAGCTGCTGGGGAGATCTTCCAAAAGTAGTGTCATCTTTAGTCCCAGCACTGGTGAAGCTGAGGTAGGAGGAGCACAGATTTGAAGCCAGGCTGAGCTAAGTAGCAAGCAGGGAGCCAGCTAGCTCTGTGTAACAAGGCAAGCTTGTCTTAAAAACAATGAACACAGAGGTTGGAAAGATGATTCGATGTTTTAGAGTACTTGTCGTCCTTCCAAAGGACCCGGGTTCGATTCCCAGCACCCACAGGACAGGAAATAACTGTAACTCCCGTTTCAGGGGAACTGACTCCCTCTTCTGGCTTCTGTGGGCACTGCATGTAGTGTACAGGCACATGCAGGCAAAACACCCATATAAACACCCATACACAAAATAAAATGAAATATTGGGGGAGGGGGAAGGATGGTGAGCTGGCTGAGTACAGTAAAGGCATTTTCATACAAGCCTGATGACCCGAGTTCTCTCCCAGGACTCAAATATCGGAAGAAGAAAACTGACCCCACAGGTTCGTGAAGGAGTGGTTTTGATGCTTTGTGTTTACTGACACTGAAGGTTCTTGTCCCCAGTTGGTTTTTGATCTATCAATAAAGGTGCCAGTGGCCAGTGGCTGGGTAGAAAGAAACAGGTGGGACTTCCAGGTTCCCGCAGACTAGGATTGAGGAGAAGAACCCAGACACTTGGGGTAGAGAAATGGAACAGACTCAAAGCTGCTGGGGAGATCTTCCAAAATGTAGGTAGAAAAGGAAAATGGCCCACGGAAGGGAGCCGGAAGTCAGGGGCAGCTAGACCAATGGGCTTCACAGAAGGTAACCCGGTAACTAAGCTGAGGGGAGACTTAGAGATGTCGAGCTAGGAGTAAAGGGAAGGGCACGCTAGCCGCAGGAGGCTTAGAAGAGCCCAGCCACTGAGGCATAAGACAGGCTAAAATGAGTTATTAATGTGTGTGTGGCTTTCATCCATAGATCCAAGATAGCTCCTGGGTGGGTACATACCTGTGACCAGCCAGGAGAACAAAGTGGGACAGCCAGGAAAACTCTCACGGCACAGGTTGTCTTCTGACCTACACACACACACACACACACACACACACACACACCACAAAATGATAAAAAGCACAAATATCGAGGTAGTGATGATGGCGCAGATCTCTGAGTTAGAGGACAGCCTGGTCTACAGAGTGGGTTCCAGGACCTAAAGGACTATGGAGAAAAACTGTCTCAAAAGCCAAAATAGTTAAATAAATAAAGATAAGACAAGCGGCCCGAGTGCATAGCCCGGAGGTGTGGCGGTGCAAGTCATGGCTGGACAGGCTTTTAGGAAGTTTCTTCCGCTCTTGATGGAGTGTTGGTGGAAAGGAGTGCCGCCAAAACTAACCAAAGGTGGCTTTATGCTTCCAGAAAAGTCTCAAGGAAAAGTGTTGCAAGGAACAGTCGTGGCTGTGAGGTCAGGTGGGAAAGGAAAGGGTGGAGAGGTTCAGCCTGTCTGTGTGGGAGCTAGGGATGAATTCTTCCCCCAGAACATGGAGGCACCGGAGCAGTTCTAGACAACAAGGATTTTTTTGTTTTGTTTTGTTTTTCGAGACAGGGTTTCTCTGTGTAGCTCTGGCTGTCCTGGAACTCACTCTGTAGACCAGGCTGGCCTCGAACTCAGAAATCCGCCTGCCTCTGCCTCCCAAGTGCTGAGATTACAGGATACCACCACCATCTGGCAAGGATTATTTCTTATTTAGAGATAGTGACATTCTTGGGAAGTTTGTCGACTGAAATCACTGTTGAAATGGTGTCATGTGAAGCTGCCCGTTCCACAGACATTTTTTTTTTTTTTTTTTTTTTTTTTTTTTTGGTTTTTTGAGACAGGGTTTCTCTGTATAGCCCTGGCTGTCCTGGATCTCACTCTGTAGACCAGGCTGGCCTCGAACTCAGAAATCTGCCTGCCTCTGCCTCCCAAGGCTGGGATTACACCGCCCGGTGGTACATTCTGAAATATTTCCTCATGTAAATAATTTCCATGCCTCCCCTTTTATAATAAACAGTTGCTGCCTAAACTGACCTAAAAAAAAAAAAAAGATAAACACAAAAACAAAAAGCACAAACTTTGCAAAATGGCAATATCATAGCAAATAGGATTCAGCTGAGGCAGTATTTTTGCTAACCAAAAAAAACAAAAAACAAAACAAAATCCCCCCAAAAATATAAACAAAAATAATCAATGTTCTACTACTGAGCTACATGCCCTGAAATCCCAAAATTCTTATATTTTTCTTTTATTTTCAACTTTTGGCGGGGTTGTTTGTTTTTTGTTTTTTTGTTTTTGTTGTTGTTGTTGTTGTTTTGTTTTTGTTTTATTGAGACAGGGTTTCTCTGTGTAGTCCTGGCTGACCTGGAACTCACTCTGTAGACCAGGCTGGCCTCGAACTCAGAAATCCGCCTGCCTCTGCCTCCCAAGTGCTGCCCGGCACGGGTTGTTTGTTTTTTAGCTGCATTTTATTTACTATGTATGTGGTGATTTGGCTTTATTTTATTTTTGTTTAGTTTGGGTTTTTGGTTTCAGGGTGTGTGTGTGTGTGTGTGTGTGTGTGTGTGTGTGTATGTACATGTGTGTCTATGTGTGTGTGTGTGCATGTGCATGTGTGACTGTGCATGAGTGCATACGTGTGTTGTGTGTGTGTGTGTGTGTGTGTGTGTGTGTGAAATCCAGCACCTCTCTCTCTCTCTCTCTCTCTCTCTCTCTCTCCCCCCCCCCCCGCCCTGCCCTGCCGTGAAGAGCTGCTGCTGTGTCTTTCTCGCACACTGATGTAGATTTGAATCCTAGTCTCCAGCCTCTGCTTCTGCACCTATGAATGAGGCCCAGAGGCTAAGGGCTCCTCCTGCTCAGCTGTGAGAACAGGGTTGTGAGGCAACTGCAGATCCCTGAAGTGAAAAGCCAGCCTGCTGGGGGCTGAGAAAGCCCAAGGAAGGGGCTGCTGTGTGTGCCTCTGCAGGGAAGTCCTCTGATGCTCTGAGAAACTGTTTGGCTTCCTGAGGCTGTGGCTGAGTAGGCTTTACCTAAACAGCCTGCGGCCCTAGGATCAGCCCAACAGCCACCAGGCGTGAATCCGAAACACCGTTAGCCCTAGCTCTTGGAAGGCAGAGGCAGGAGGATCTCTCAGTTCAAGGCCAGCCTGGTCTACAGAGTGAGTTTCAGGACAGCCAGGGCTACACAGAGAAACCCTGTCTTGGGGGAGGGTGAGAGGGAGAAAAGAGAGAGAGAGAGAGAGAGAGAGAGAGAGAGAGAGAGAGAGAGAGAAAGAAACAGATATAATTCTGGTACTTTTGTGGCCAAAGCAGGGGAATAGCCCTGAGTTTGAGATCAACCATAG
The DNA here is from genome assembly GCA_964023405.1 of Apodemus agrarius. NCBI lineage: Eukaryota > Metazoa > Chordata > Mammalia > Rodentia > Muridae > Apodemus > Apodemus agrarius. The sequence goes on along the minus strand of OZ030009.1, from coordinate 111,582,978 downwards.
AATACACAGTGCATTCCAAGCCACACTGGGTTACAGAGCAAGACCATCGCTCCACAAATAATTTTTTTTTTTTTACTTTTAGACAGTCTCACTGTGTAACACAGGCTGGCTTGAAACTTACTATGGTAGACCAGGCTGCCCTCAAACAGAGATCTACTTGCCTCTCCTCCTGAGTGCTGGTATTAAAGACATGTGCCACCCCGCCTCCATCACACACAGACACAGACACAGACAGACAGACAGACAGACAGACAGACACACACACACACACACACACACACACACACACACATACCCCAGACCATAAGCAAGTCTTCCAATTGTTATTTTTTGACTGCTGCCGGGTTTGCCAGGGGAAGGTTGACACTCACCCACTGACCTCTCTGTCAGCGCAACCTGGTGACTGGAAGCATTACTGTCTACCTAGCTGAAAATCTCTAACTATTTATTGGCACATAACCAAACAAGTTCATCAGATATCATCATCTATTGCGCTGGAAAGCTTGAAAAGAGGAAAAAAATAAATAAAAAATTACTTTCTTTTACTATTTAATCACCCAAAACCCTGATGAGCCGCAAGAACCTTTCCCTTCACTGACAACTACTATCGCCCTCTCGTTCCTTCTTTGAATCCTTTCTCTGTGCACCCACATACACACACCCCTGCCGTTCTCTAAACGATAAATTAATAGTACTTACATAAGGGGATTTGGTTTTGAAACAAGGTCTTACTGTGTAGTCCTGACTATCCCGGAACTCACTCTGTAGACCAGGTTGGCATCAAACTCCCAGGGCTCTGCCTGCCTCTGCCTCCCGAGTGCCAGGCTTAAACTACCGTACCCAGAGGCATGAGGTTTTTAATAACCTTTAGACTATTGTGCCTACAGCTAGGCACACGATCTTCTGCAGTGGGCATGCTGCCTGGAGGGTCTGTAATGTGGACTCCCGCAGCATTTAGATCGTCCCCACTTGCAGATGGTTTTGTTTCGCTTTGTGGTGTACAGGAGCTTGACCTCGGAGCCTGGAACGTGTTAGACAAGTCTCCCTGCTTCTGGGCTCACCCTACTTCCTCGCTCCTCTTTTTTAGGAAGGGAAACAGTTTCCTTTCCTAAGATCACCCAGAATTAGAACATCCAGACCAGGACCCCACCCCCACCCCCATCCCCAGCAAAAAGACAAGTGATCTGGGTGCCGGTGCGGGCGTGCACTTCCGTCTGACATTGACCAGCTGCCAGAACTCCTTCAGGCCCAGCCCACCTGGATGCTTATCCTTTCCGAAGGCGTACAGGAGCCTCACGTGCGCGGGGTGCAGTTAGGGGCGATAAGGCAGACGGGACCAAGCACCTGGCAATTGCCCAAGGGGAAATGCTTCGGATAAAGGATGCAGGGAATGAGTGTCTGCACACACGAGAGCGTATATAGTTTTTAATTGACCCCAGTGCCTCCCACAGGTCAGGTAAGTGCTCCCCAGCCCCGAGATATAGGAGTTTAAACCCAGACCTGCTCTCTCTGAGGCTCGTGTCAAGGCCAGCTGAGCTTACACAAGGTGTGGTGTCACATGCCTTAAATCCTAGCACATTGGAGGCAGAGGCCCTGTGGGTAAGTTCCAGGACAGCCAGGGCTGCAAGACAGTGGGCCTGAATCAGAATCAGAGAGGAGAGAGAGAGAGAGAGAGAGAGAGAGAGAGAGAGAGAGAGAGAGAGAGAGAGAGAGAGCCCAGGCCAAGCTGTTTGATCTGACTGGGCATCAGGAGCCAGGCTGACAAGGCAGCTTGGGCCTCTTTTCTTTCTAGTATAAGCAACCAAGGAGGCCAGGAGGCCTTCCAGAAGCCTAGAGGAGGGCTGGTCACAGACAGAGGCAGCTGAGGAGAGGTCACGGAATTTGCATGTAAGAAAAATGGAAGTGTGTGTGTGTGTGTGTGTGTGTGTGTGTGTGTGTGTGTTGGGGTATGTCTGGGTGTTCTGAGTGAGATACATCTATCTAGGTATCTATATAGAGAGTTATACTTACATTTAATTAATTTACATTAATATATATTTTTACATTTTATGGAGGGGGTAGACAGACATGCTCACACGGGGAGGGCAGAGGGCAGAGTGCTGGGACTGGGCTCTCCTCCCACCGTGGGGATCTCTGAGGCCGAACTCGGACCGTCCGTCAGGCTTGGTGAGCACCTCTACCCACTGAGCCACCTCACCCTCGTGGGCCCTCTTCCTGGATTGTTGTCCCAGGATCTCAGGTAGCTCAAACTGCTTCCACCTCTCAGGTGCTGAGGTCACAGCTGAGCTACTGCCACATGGGCTCTCTCTCTCTCTCTCTCTCTCTCTCTCTCTCTCTCTCTCTCTCTCTCTCCTCTTTCTCTCTCTCCTCTCTCCTCTCTCCTCTCTCCTCTCTCCTCTCTCCTCTCTCCTCTCTCTCCAGGGTTTCTCTGTGTATAGCGGGAGGTAACCTTGAATTCCAGACTGGCCTCAGAATCCCGCTGCCTCCGACTCCTGAGCTGGGATTGCAGGAGTGCGTCGCCATGCCTGGCCCTTCCGTATCTGGTTTCACCTGTGTGGCTGGGTTAATATTTTCCTGCCTGCGTCAGCGGGGTCCCAGTCAGCAGGCAGCTTGCTGTGGGAACGTGCCCTATCTGATCTGGTCAGGGGCTGTGGACTTGGGGTGGGCAAGGAGCCCATCGGCTCCCCCAGGGAAGCCGCCCCTCACCCCGGTTCAGCGTGAGGAAGGAGGCAGGCACATAGCCCCAACGCAGCCCCAACGCTGCGGTGTGACTGCCGGCCTCCCCTGACTGGGGCTCCCAGCCAAGAAGCCTCCCAACAAGTACGGGAAGCCAGCTGAGGCCTGATAGAATTCGACATCCTTGCCACACACGTCCCCTTCCGGGGACGAATATGGGCAGAGACCCCAGGAAATGCTCACAGTTAACCTCTTAGCGACAAAGCAGCTTTGGAATGGCCTTGGGAGCCTGGCGGGAGGTGGGTCCTCAGAGCCAGCTTTCCCGGAGCTACATGGAGGACCTGCTCAGAGGCCTGTGGAGCAAGTGTCTGGGATGCTAACATCTGTGGGCACTGAGCCTCAGCCAGGAAAGCTTAGTAAGAACCCTGGAGCAGGCAGGGTGGGGCCTTCCCTGTTCCTGGGCCTCTCCTTGTGTCATCGAGGGTCCTCCCACACCCACAGCAGTCCCTGGGGTACAGGATGGGCCTACTGGTTGGGCAGGCAAACACTTCACCTCCTGGCGTAGCCCAAGATGCAGGATTAGTCAAACTCAGGTGTCCTGGCTCCCAGCCCAGCATGAGGATGCCCCGGCGTACAGCTGAACATGAGCAAGGAGGGTGGGAGGGAGGGAGGGGGAAAACTGTCACCACTGGGGTTATTTCTCACAGCACAGACCCTGAGCCTTCTCACCGCCTCACACCCTCCACCCCTGGACAGCTGCCCCTGGAGCCCAGGCGACATTCACCCTGACTCACGAGCCCATGGCTTTCTTTTTCCTACAGTAAAACAATTTATGAGTTAACATTTGTCATCTTTTATTTAAAAATTTTATGAGATGTGGACTAATGACATTATAAAAAAGCATCAAAGTGTGTGTGTGTGTGTGTGTGTGTGTGTGTGTGTGTGTGTTAAACCTAAGAAGGAAAACAGTGGTTAAGTGCCTCACAGAAACTCCTGCTGAGAAAGGAGGCCTTGGGCTCCTGTTGGCCCACAGCTATATAAACATATAAACACATATAAACAACTCAGGAGGGCTGGAGAGAGGGCTCAGTGGTTAAGAGCACTGACTGCTCTTCCAGAGGTCCTGAGTTCAAATCCCAGCAACCACGTGGTGGCTCACAACCATCTGTAATGGGATCTGACCCTCTACTGGTGTGTCTGAAGACAGCTATAACTGTACTCATATACATAAAATAAATAAATAAATCTTTAAAAATAACAAACATGAAAAGATGAAAGTTTCATCTTTCAAAGCATGTATCCAGGAGGCCTGTGTGGGTTGTGCATGTGAATGCAGAGCTTGCAGGGGGTAGAAAAGGACGTCAGATCCTTCAGCGCTGAGGTGCAGGCCTTTGTGAGCTGCCTGGTGTGCGTGCTGGGAAGTAGGCCAGGTCCTCACGAACAGAGCCAGCTTCAACCGCCGGGCTGCTCTTCTGTAACTTTTATTTTAAAGTGTGTGTGTGTGTGTGTGTGTGTGTGTGTATGTGCGCGCGCGCGTGCGCACCCCTGCAGCTGGAGTTAAGAGGTGGTTGTGAGCCACCTAGCATGACTGCTGGGAGCTGAACTGCAGAGCCGCGCGTGCTGTTAACTGCTGAGCCATCCCTCCAGCCCTTTGTTTTGTGGTTTTTATAACGTGATCGAGCCGGGCGGTGGTGGCGCACACCTTTAATCCCAGCACTTGGGAGGCAGAGGCAGGCGGATCTGAGTTTGAGGCCAGCCTTGGTCTACAGAGTGAGTTTGAGGACAGCCAGGACTACACAGAGAAATCTTTTCTACAAAAACAAAACAAAACCAAAGACTGCCAAATCATGGTCTCAATCTTCCCACCTGGCCTCAGACTTGAGCTGCCTCTGATCTTGCTCCCAAGTGCTGAGATTACAATCATACACAGCACGCCCAAGACGCTCTCTCTCTTTTTAAAATCTCTAGCTGTCCTGGAACTCTTTGTACACCTGGCTGGCCTCGAACTCACAGAGCTCTGCTTGCCTGGCTCCACTATTTTTAAATGTACAGTTAGTAATGGGAACATTCTTCAGAACATTTTCTCTCTCTCTCTCTCTCTCTCTCTCTCTCTCTCTCTCTCTCTCTCTGTCTCGCTTTTGTCTTTTGGACCTCTACCTTCAGAAAAATTACATTCTTTTTTACAAAAGTGTCCAGACACCGATATACTTCTGTTGCACATTAAAGCCTTTCCTTGTTATATACTTAATCCTAGCACTTGGGTGAAGATGACATGGGAATCAGGGGTTCAGGTCAAGGCCAGTCTGGGCTAAGCGAGGCCCTGTCTCAAACACCCAACAGAAAGACAGTAATAGCATTTTCTTCAGCCTTATGTTCAATTTAAATCTTCTTCTTTATTATCATTGATATCTAATAGACATGTTGCTTCATGTGCCCTTGTCTGAGTTCATGCCCCTCTGTCTAAGCAACTCCAGAGCCCTGTCCAAGGCACACAGCTCCACACTGCATCTCTGGAGCCTTCCGCCTAGGCGTCTGTTCTCTCTCCAGCAGCTCCTCAACTGTCCCCAAGTGCCTCTTTTAACTCAGCCCTGCTTCCAATGCCCCAGACCTGTCCTTTCCCCAGGCCCCAAATCTACGCTGTCTTCAGAAACCTCTGTCTTCCGGCCTGGCTGCCTGCGGCTCCCCTCACCCATCCTCCACCTCAGTTACACTCTCCCCGACCCAGGTTGCCATGTTTAAAGTTGTCTAGCCCTCCCTCCCCACCATGCGGAGACATAGATCCAGGCTTGCAGTCAAACTGCACAGTTCCTGGCAGGACACGTGATATCTACGCCTTTCCTCCTTTGCAGGCACGGTACCAGCACTGCTTCCCGGAGGACAGGAAGAGCTCTGCCAACGTCGGGGACCAGCCCCGGCATCCTGTCCTCCTGGTTCCAAGCTGCCTATCTGCACCTTTGCCACAGCCCCAACTTTCCCTGATGAATCTTCCTGGATGAGCCCCATCTGCACTGCTAGGACAAGCGCATGAACAGCACAGGACATGAGCATTATGGTGGCATTAACTGAGAGAAAGGAGTTGGTGGTGGAGAAGATGGTGATAGAGGAGAACAGTGTGATGGTGGCATAGGTAGACCGCTGCTTGTCTAATGATCACGTGGGATAAGAAGAAAAGGGGGATGTTGAATGAATTCGGATAAAAACCAGTAAGGGTTTGGGAAGAGACCCTCCTGAAAGCGTCTCCAGCTTGCTCAGCTTTTGGCACTTGGTCTAAGTGTCTCCATGGTCCTGCTCTGTACACAGGAAGGCATGGCTCAGAGGTTAAGAGCACTGACTGCTCTTCCGAAGGTCATGAGTTCAAATCCCAGCGACCACATGGTGGCTCACTTCTGGTGCCCTCTTCTGGTGTGTCTAAAGACAGCTATAGTGTATTTACATATATAATAATAAATAAATCTTTTTTAAAAAAAAGTTCTTCTCCCCACCCAGGTCCTTTCTCATCCTGGTCGTCCAGGAGACGGTCCGAGTCTTCCTGCCCAGGAACAGCTCAGCTTTTATCTTCCTTCCTGCCATGGACTTTGGAGCAAGAGTCTGCCTGTTATACACTCACTTTCTGGCCACTGGGATCTAAGCCCAGGGGTCCGTCTAGATGGCCAGCATGTGCGTCTGGCCTGCCAGCACTTCCCTTTGCAGCCTGGCCTCTCAGCTTGAACCCCTGGCATAGTCAGGTGGCCCGGCTGCCTCCGGCACCCTCCAATCTCCTGTGGGATCAGCGTAATCGGCAGGCAGCTGGCTCAAAATCACTGAACTGGTGGGGGAGCCAGGCGTGACAAGGTCTGACCGGGCTGCCTTTTAGCCTTTTGTTTTGTTTTGTTTTGTTTTTGCTTGTTTTTCAAGACAGGGTTTCTCTGTGTCATCCTGGAACTCACTCTGTAGACCTGGCCTCGAACTCAGAAATCTGCCTGCCTCTGCCTTCCAAGTGCTGGGATTACAGGCGTGCGCCACCACTGCCTGGCTGGGCTGCTGCCTTTTAAGGACACTGGGCCTTCTGAGTCCTTTGGGGACAGGAATTCCAGGATCCTTCCTTCAGCGAGTGCACAATAACTGAATGTTGAAGGAGCCCCCTCTGCCCTCGGTGGAAGAGAAATCGTTTATCCTAGAGAGCAGTCTGTCCGCAGGTGGGATGGAGAGAGTCTCTTAGGCATCTGCATGAATTAGCGGCTCCAGAACCTAGGAGAAGATAGATGGTCCTTTCTCTACTTCAAAGATGTTTGTCCCGTCCAGCAACCCGACCCAGCTGAGCCTAACAAGCCTCATGTCGTTTCTTTCCTGCAGCAGCCAGCCTGAACCCCGGAGGTGACAACTGGGGTGGCGGTCAGTGTTGGGGGCAACTCTCAACCCTCACGCTTGGCCCCACCCATCCACGTGAGGCTTGTACTAGCGCCCTCTACTGGTGATACATGCTGAGAGATCTCTGCAGGCACCAGCCAGCTGGGAACTCCCACCTACCTAGAAAACTCCACCTTCACCCTCCCACCCCACCCCCACCCCCCCGGGGTCCTCCTCTAAGGGAGATACTTGGCTCCAATCAGGGCGGCCCACACACCTTCGTGTGGCTTCCAAGTTGTCTTACCCACCCCTTGTCACCTGTACCTGCTTCACTTGTTGTGTTGACTTCTCTGTTTGCTCTGGCTAGGCCTACATACAGCCTGGGGATGAATCTCTGAACTCCGGAAAGTGTGACGCTAAAAGGCGGCAATCGAGTGTGGGGGCGGGGAAATGAGGGAGAGACAGAAGCTAGCCCAGGCTTCTCAGCTGGGGGAACCCTATTGTTCAACACCCTGGCACGCCACTTCCCCACCTCTGGGATACTTTCTATGGGCAGGGATGGGTGGAGAGACTTTCCCAGCCTCTCTACAGGCAGGTCTTAACCTGTCACATTGCTAATTTGTTTTTGAAGCCCAGCCCCAGAACGCTAATGTTTCACTTCTCCAAAAAGGCGAAACACACAGTTCAACAGAGTACAGGGCCTCTGCTCCCTACCAGCTTGGAGCCCCTAGTCCTTCTATTAAATTACTCAAGGGATACCAGCGTCCACCGTGGAAGACTCAGTCTTCCCAATTTCCCATAAACCCATGACACCCGTGACAGCTCACAGGGGTTGCATGACAACCTTGAAGGAACTACCACCCCCTCTGTTTTTTAGAGTGGACAAGTTAAAGACACCTCTGGTAGTCACTGTGTGACAGCCTGGAGTAGTCCACACTTCCTGGCTCCTGGCCCAGTCTCTTTGCCCCACTTCAGGGATCTCTCAGATCACAAGGCAAATCAGGAAGGCAGAACCAGCCCGCAGGCACTGGGGCAGGGGCCGGCATGTCCACTTCTGGTATATGCACGTAACACAAGCCTGTGCAGAAAAAAAAACTCGCTCCAAGCAAGTTCCACGGGCAACCTGAGGCTCTCTGTGTATTTCCACAAAGCAGACAATGTGCTGGGAGGTGGGACGGAGCTCTGACATCTGAATCCACCACCACCTTCCATTCTCGCCGCTGTGGCCTATAGCCTGTGTATGCCCTCTCATGGACAGCGTGGGAGCCACCATGACCGGCAAGGGGGGTGGAGGTGGGCTTAAAGAGTAAATATGAAAGGTGCCACCCATCGTCACCACAGACTTAGGGTGTCTGGACCTGCCAGTTGTGCCAGCCAGGCTCTTTGAGGAAGGCACTGTCCTCGGCACCCCCTTACAGCTGGTCCCCACCAAGGCCTCCTTCCCTAGTGGCTCACCAGGGTTTGAAGCTACACCCCATACTCCTGCCCACATACTCTGGGAAGTACTATTTGTTCCTTTACAGTGCCTCTGCCTCGATTACCCTTCCCAGCTAGGCCACCCGGCTGCGTGCATGGTGATATCCTGTTTGCATACAGACCCAGGTCTGCTGCACAACTTCTCTAGCTTTAGAGATGAGCTGCTTTCTGCAGACCTCTGTCACTTCCTGAAGAGAGTCATTTTAGGAGAAGGGATGAGTCACCTGCCAGGTTTGGGACCTGCTGAGCCATCAAGATAGGAGCTTGAAAACTCCCAGGAACAACCCTCTGCCTCCATATCCAACCACATCCAACTTTGACTCCTAGACAAGAGGCCAATCGCCTTCTGAAAACCGATTTACCTTCATACATGTAAACAAAGCGCCTCTGTTCTTTTAAAACATATGATAGGTCAGAGGTGTAGCTCAGTGGTATAGCGCAAGTTTGGCAAGTACAAAGTTCTGGATTCAGTCCCCAATGCACGTGCGCGCGCGCGCGCGCGCACACACACACACACACACACACACACACACACACACTAGGGTGGAGTAGCTAACTTCTCTATGTACGCCTCAAGGACTATCATCCAGCTTTTGCTTAACCCAAGTGCCCCCGTAGGAAACCTTCAGGATAAAATATCCCAACAAGTAACTTAAGAGAGAAATGGTTTATTTAAGTTCACAACTCTCCGTTCTAGTCCATCACCACAGCAGTTACAGCATCAGCAGGTGCGGGTAACTGAGCACATCATATCCACAGTCAAGATCACAGGGAAGGAAACACACCTGTGCTCGCTCGCTCGCTCCTACTTAGCTAAGCTTTCTTCTGGGATATAGATTAAGACGCCAGGCCTAGGGAATTGTGCAACCCTTACTGGATGGTGTCTTCCCACACCAGTTCAGGTACTCAAGAGACATCCTCAGGGGCCAACCTGATCTAGACAGTTCCTCAACTGGTCCTCTTTCCAGGAGATTCTACCTGAATTAACTACCGCACTGGCCATCATAACTACATATTTCCTATTTCTCTCTCTCTCTCTCTCTCTCTCTCTCTCTCTCTCTCTCTCTCTCTCTCTCTCCTAGCACTAAATTAGTGTCCCCAGAAATCCAATCTTCATTCAGTTCTCAGCAAAACCTTCTAAATGCATGTAAGTTCACTGCCACTCTGTGATCCCCTTACAGTTCTTCACGGCCTTCGGGGTGGTGTCTGTCTCCTTACCCCTGCTTACAAGTCTCGTCTTACCAGCCCCATAACTCCCCGTGTTACCTTAAACAACCCTGCTCCCTCCCACCTGACCTTCTTTTCCAGAGCCCAATCTCTCCTAGTGAGCTAGTGAATGCTTTTAGCAACCGGCTCTGTGTTTTAAATATATACCCATAATACTTTGTGTACATAAGTTCATTGTGAAATTTCACTGGCATAGAGAGTATAAAATTGTGCCTAATTGACAACAATGTCAAAATATCCAGTGTCGTTTAGGGTTTAGAGTTAGTCGCTCTGCAGACTCCAGGCGGTGGTGCACACTATAGTCCCAACACTGGGTGGGGGAGGGCAACCACGAGTGTGAGACTGCCTGGGCTACATAAGGAGATCCTGGCTAGCCTGGACTGTGTAACAAGACCCAAAAACAACAACAAAACAACAACAACGATACTCTATAGTATACTTTATTTTTGCTAGCTCTTATGTCTGCAGCCAATCTCTGGTTGCAATTCAAGAGTTTGACAAAACCAAACATGAACAAATGCTAAATTATGAACCAGTTCAGCAGTTATTGATGACAGCAACTGAGTGTAGTTCAGTGACTATTGGTGAAACTTTCATTTACATAAAAGAGGAATGAGTGGGAGACTCAGTTGCGTCATGCGATGTTTTCTTCTGGAAGCTGTCTGGTGAAAGGCATGTGATGGTTGAAGGGTCATGTGGTGTTTGGAAACAGTGTAGGTATAACCTGACAGTGGATGGCACTCTGGCATCGGTTCACCTTGCTTTCTTCTCTGATCTTTGTCGTAACTCTGTAGAGAGAAACGCACCAAAACAACATCTGGCGGTGTTCCCGCTGCTTCTTGCTGCTTCACAGACTCAAGTCAACAGGCAGAGGCTAGCGGTTTCTTCTGGATTGAGTTGCTACTGTTGATTTTTGTTTGGCATTTTGCTAGCAGACAGAACTGCAGGCAAAGAAGATTGGATTGCCCCAAAGAAGAACTTCTAAACAGGTCCATGTTTCCCTTGTCCTATTAAACCATCGACTTCCCCCTTCTTTGGTCAGTGGGCTATGAGGGAGGTTGAGGCACTGATAAACCCTTATTAAAGTAGGTTCTGAAAGATATGAGCCTACAGAAGAAAACAATTTAAGAGGAGCCTGCTGAAACTGTAATAAATTACTCAATGGTGTGATGGTTTTACATTTATTTCTTATCTGTATATATGTATGCATGTATACATGCATGTATGTATGGGGGTTATACATGTGCCTTGGTGTTCATAGGTCAGAGGATGAACTTTCCATTTTTCTCCTTTTCCCATCTGAGCTGCAGGGACTGAACAAAGGAACAAAGGTAATTAGATAAACTGAGCCTATGACTATTTTCTGTAGCTATTTTTTTTTTTTTTTTTTTTTTTTTTTTGGTTTCTTGAGACAGGGTTTCTCCATGTAGCCCTGGCTGTCCTGGAACTCACTCTGTAGACCAGGCTGTCCTCGAACTCAGAAATCCACCTGCCTCTGCCTCCCAAGTGCTGGGATTAAAGGCGTGCGCCACCACGCCCGGCTTCTGTAGCTATTTTTAAAGTGTGTGTGTGTGTGTGTGTGTGTGTGTGTGTGTGTGATTTTGTGATTTGTCCCACAGCACACTTGTAGAGGTCAGAGAACAGCTTCCCAGAGTTAGTTCTGCCTTCTCCCATTTGAGACCCAGGAATCAAATTCAACTTGTCTGGCTTGACGGCAAGCACCTTTAGCTCTGGTGGTGCGTATGTATCATGCATGTGACAGTCAGTCAGGGAACAACTTTTGGAACTCATTCCTCGACTTCCACCTTTACATGGATTCCAGAAATAAAAACCAATCAGCTTGTCAGGGTGGCACAACCAGCACTGCCCCCCCTGGAGCCACCTTGCCAGCCTCTGACTGTTATTTTTCCTTTGTGTGTATGTGTGATACTAAGAACTGAACCAGGGCCTTATTCACGCCAGAGATGCAAGTTCTCTACCACAAGGCTATCGCCCCAGCCCACTTTTTACTTTATTTTTGAGACAGCTGCTCACTGAATTGCCCAGGTTGGCCTTGTATCGCTAACTCAGCAGTTCCAGCTGGTCTTAAACACCCATCTTCCTGTCTCAGCCTCTTGGGTACCTGGAACTGCAGGCCTGTGCCAACAGGCCCAGCAAAAATCCTTTCTTAGCTTGCAGGCTGGATTTGATCTGCCAGGTGTGGTTTGACAACCCGTGGACTCAGTCAGTGAAGCTGTGTCGTGCAGTGTGGTAATCGGCTTCTCCGTGGCCCTTTGACTGTCCATGTGACGTCTCTGAACAAGGAGCTGTGGCGAGGAGAGAGGGGCAGCCCTGAACAATTATGTGCTCACTCCCCTGGAAGATACAGTGCATGCCAGTACTTTGAAGAGCACAGATAATAGCAAAATGCAGGAATAATTAGCAAGCGACTATCTATCACCTTTGTTTTTAAAATAATTTAGCTAATTATATGTTTGCATAAGTTAATTTCTTAAAGTAGGAAACAAGCAGCCTTGCAGAGTTCTTGAAGATTTCACACGTGGCATCCCGTGAACCTGCTGGCATGTCTCCAGCACGCCATGCACATAGCTCTCCTTGGTAAATGCTGACTGGCTCTTCCAGCACAGGCTCCACAGAACCTGCCTCCCCTGGACTGGGCGTGATGCTCTGTGGGTTCCCACAGCTGTATGGGCTTTCATCTCTCGGTGGCCCACAGTCCGGGTTATTTCCATTGTTTGTTTGTTTGCCAGCTTTCTTTTGGAGGAGGGATGAGCACAAGGACCCACAGTTTTCTTATTTCAGGATGCACGGGAAGAGATGAGCAGGTAAAAGACCCTCGGTAAATTCTCATAGAGTCAGTTAGGTAGCACTGAGGGCCAGAGAGAGAGAGGCTCTGAGATCTGGAAAGTAAGATGGGCGAAGTCAGATCGTGGTGGTGGTGGTGGGGCTTATGCCGGGGCCTCAGATGTCTGGGAAGGCAGAGTCGGACGCCCCTGTTCCTGTGCGGGCCTGTAGCGGGCTTGGCCTCATCGGGCTGTTGGCATGTTTAAGTGGCGCTGTGCTCTCCAGTCCAAGCACCCCCATTTCACTCCGTTCAGCTAATGTCACAGCTGTGTTTTCTATCAGCGCCCAGGACTTCAGCAGAATCACATATAGGGGAGACTCTGGGCTTTATATTTGGGTTGCCATAGCTAAATATGACCAAGGAGGATATCCCCATGTCATAGAGGAACATCTCAGGGACATCCAGGTAGGGCCTGGGTGTTTTCCTTGGCTATAAGTTTCCCGAACCCTCGCTGAAGCTATCCTTTTCCCCCAGCCATCTCCCCTGCCTCAGAAGCCTCCCTCTGGGGGCTGGCTGCTGGGGCTTTCTCTTTTCCTCCTCAGGAGCACTACAAATAAGGAGGTAGCTCGTTCTTCCTGTCCTGCTATTACCTGACCCTCCTGTCACCTAACTCAAATCCCTCTTGCCTTCATGACTGCCTTTCCTTCACCAGAACAATGACCTCACAAAGGGGCCTGCTCCCCACCTTCTATCCCTCCCCAGCCCCATGGCAGAGATGTGACCCAGCCCAGCGTCTCTCTCTCTCTCTCTCTCTCTCTCTCTCTCTCTCTCTGTCTCTCTGTCTCTCTGAAGTTCCTGGAAGCAGTCACCAAATGAGGGCAGCCAGTCTGCGGGAGTCGCTCTTTAATCCTTGACCTTGGCTGAGGCTCCACGCTGCCTCCCCACTCCCTATGACTAGTTTGCACACCCTACCCCACAGCCTAGGCTCCACTGTCCACCTGTCCAGGCTTGCCTTCTGTCCTGCTACCTGATGTGCCCAACCCAGGTCATCCCCTGCGGTGGAACGTCTCACTTCAATCAGAGAACAGCAGGAAGAAGAATCTGAGAAGGTGACTTCCTTCTGTCTCCAGGGCTGACCAGTTGTGTGAAGGATACCGAAGCCTGGCTTACCACACACCAGTTGCTCTATTAGGCAGAGGAAGGATCTGAGAGTTGGCTCTGATCTCTGAGGTTTCATAGCAGGAACTGATCCCAGGTCGTATTCCGTAGAACTTCTGCCTCTGCCCAGACAAACTTTCATAGGCAGGCTAACTTCCCTTCGGGTGTCCGCGTGCAGACACTGCTTTTACTCTGTATCCAGTTCTGCAGAAATCAACACCTCGTTCTTAAATCCTAACGTTCTGGGCTATGCTTGCTGGGCGGCCTCCTCTGGACTCCCCTCACACTGAAGACTGACACACAGGAAAAGTGGCTGCAAGTTAGAGGCCTCGCTCAGCTATGGAAAAAGCATAACAAGATGGAACGTGTATGCCCGCTTTACACGCGTGCTGATCCTGACCGCCTTGGGACGCACTAACAGTCTTTTCTGGTTGTTCTTCTGGGTCTCACGCAGACTAAGAATGGACTTTGCTCTGAGCTGTATCCCCTGCCCCGAGCAGTTCTCACCTGAGGGCACTTCTTTATTATTATTCTCCAGTCTTCCCACAGCAGTGGGAGCCCTCCCAAACGCAGAGGGTTGGATGTGCACAGAGCCCGGTCCACCTCGGCTTGGAAAAGCCTACAGGGCACATGGGGTGCTGTTGTGTAGACACGGAGTCGCACTGCTGGCAGCAAGCACGGGGCCTCTGGGAGTCTCAGGTGGACACTGACCCAAACTTGGGGGTTGGGGGACATAAAGGACACTTTCCTAGAAGAGAGGGCATCCATTCTGACAGCTGGGGTAAAATGAAGTCAGGCAAAGGGGTGGGTGGAGAAAGAGGGGGTGGGTCTCCTGGTTCCTACACCTGAAGGGCCTGAGAAATTCTGTGGCTGCAGCAGGAAGGCCACAGGCCCGCTCCACCTGCCCTGGGCCGTGCGCTGTCTTGTACTTACCTCTGAGAATCACGGGAATCTGGTAAAGGTCTGTATGGGGGAGAGGCAAGAGGAGACGTGCATCCTAAAACCTTCTAAGGCATCGTAGTAGCGGCCCAGGAGACACAGATTCAGGATGGGCAGAGGGCACGGTGGGAGAAGCAGCTTGAAGACGAGGGAAGGTGTGTGTCGAATGACTGTCCGTGACAGTGCACGGACAGAGGCTGGGAGTACCCTGAGACTCCAGCTGAAGCGTGCCGCGCTCTAAGACACGAGCGAACAGAGAGGAGCTGACTCCACGCTCGGGGCTCATTGTCACAGCTGCTGAGATGCTCTCCGATCCGTCAGGAGGCTTTCCTGTGCCAACAGTTACACGAGTGCCAGTTGGGGTTTGGAGATCAAGGCAGCCACCAAGACATTCCAGGCAAGGATTACTCTGAAGACCTAAAAAGTCCAGCATGGTGTCATAATCCACCAACTCCAGAGGCTGAGGCAGGAGAATCTTGACAAGTTGAAGGCCATCCTGGGTTACACAGTGAATTGTAGGTCATCCTGGACAACATAGCAAGTTCCAAACCAACCTTCGTACATAGTGAAACACTTGTCTTTTTTTTTTTTTTTTTTTTTTTTTTTTAATTAAGGCTGGAGAGATGTCTCAGAGGTTAAGAACACTGGCTGCTCTTCCAGAGGTCCTGAGTTCAATTCCCAGCAGCCAAGTGGTGGCTCACAACCATCTGTAGTGATTTCTGATGTCTCTTCTGATGTGTAGGTGTACATGCAGATAGAGCACTCATACAGGGCATAAATAAGTAAATAAATAAACATTTAAAAAAAATTAAGCCGGGCAGTGGCAGTGCACACCTTTAATCCCTGCACTTGGGAGGCAGAAGCAGCAGGATCTCTGTGAGTTTGAGGACAGCCTGGAGAGTTCTAGAATAGTCAAGGTTACACATTAAAACTCTGTCTCAAAAAAAAGAAAGAAAGAAAGAAAGAAAGAAAGAAAGAAAGAAAAAAGAAAAAGAAAAAGAAAGAAAGAAAAAACATCAGAGGGAGGCAGTAAGCGGGATGATGAATAAGTAAAAAGTAAATTGGGGGAAAAAAAGCACACTTTGCTGGGAAACAGGCAAATATTCTGTCCTCTTGGGATTTACAGTCTAGTAAAACAAAAGTTAATTAGGGACGGGAGCTTAAAGCACTGACACCTTCACATAAAGCAGCATTTCTACCTCTGTTTGGGAGAGCATAGCCTTTTTTATTATAAATGTAATGATGCCCATTAAAGAAAATGAGAACTGCAAGAAGTTACTCATATTCGGGGGCAGCATAATGTCTGTAGTGTTCGTCCATTCATCTACCCTCTCTGTTGACATCACGGAAAGTAATTCTGTATAAGCCCGTCTGTTTCATACCGCGTGATTCAAGATCAGAGATCAACTCTTCAGACCCAAGAGATGGTCATAATGTGTGAATTTCATTTGCTTTCAACTTTTTTCTCTTTCTTTCAAGACAGTTTCCCTGTATAGCCTTGGCTGTCCTGGAACTCACTCTGTAGACCAGGCTGGCCTCAAACTCAGACATCTGCCTGCCTCTGCCTCCCAAGTGCTGAGATTAAAGGCGTGTGCCACCACCGCCCGGCCTCTCTCTCTTTCTTTAGGGCGTTTCAAGATAGAGCTTCTTTTTGTAACCCTGGCTGTCCTGGAACTCTGTATAAGCCAGTCTGGCTTTTTAAAAAATATTTATTTATTTACTTTATGCTTATGAATACACTGTTGCTGTCTTCAGACACACCAGAAGAGGACAATGGATCCCATTATAGATGGTTGTGAGCCACCATGTGGTTGCTGGGAATTGAACTCAGGACCTCTGGGAGAGCAGTGCTCTTAACCACTGAGCCATCTGTCTAGCCCCCCAGCATGGCATTTATAAATGCATTTAAGAATTTAAATGTTAAAAGCAGCATAGAAGCCTGCCAGTGGTGGTGGATGCATTTAATCCCAGCACTTGGGAGGCAGAGGCAGGCGGATTTCTGAGTTCGAGGCCAGCCTGGTCTACAGAGTGAGTTCCAGGACAGCCAGGGCTACACAGAGAAACCCTGTCTCAAAAAAAACCAAAAAAAAAAAAAAAAAAAAAAAAAAAGGCAGATGGAAGGTTGCAATTGGCAAAGGCTTTGTCTGCCTCTCTAAGCTTTTTCTGAAGGACAAATCCTCAGACATCATGTAAGTGGGACAAATCCCATGGAATATCCAGGTTAATTTCCATTCTTTCTATACTTACTTCCTGATTCGTCAGTTTCCTGGTACGGGAGAGGATCTGATTTCTGCCTCCCACGGATCAGGAGCTCTCTTCTCCAGATCCCCGCCTCTCCCCTCAGCCCTTGATGTCTTCAGTCTCCTTGGAAAACCCGAAAGATATAATCAAGAGGTGATGTTACAAGTGGAGGTTTTCCTTGCCCTAATTACAAGAAAGTGTTCTCCTCGGTCTGAGAGTAACCCGCCTTCTCCGTCTCTTCACTTTCTGATGAGGAATTGGAAATGCGCTTCTGGCTTGGACTCTGTCAGGATTGTCCGTGCCAAATCATTGAAAGTTCTTGAAGGCTCAAAACTTTAAAAGAGACACAGGACAAGACAAGGCGAACTGACAGATGCCAAGCACTTACCACAGTGCCACACCCGGCAAAGGGACAGTGCGTGGCACTTATCCCTTCAACAGGAGTCACTGGGCCCTACCAGGAACAAGGCTCTGTGCTAGGCCCCCCGGAACCTAAGATGGATACGGTTGCTGCCTTCCAGCTGATCCTGTTGGTCAGGACCGCCTTAAAAACAACAACCCAAATAAGAATTTATCTTAAATGTTACGTGTCAGGTACTGGGGAGCTAGGCGATCGTGGACAGACACGTAGTTATCTGAAGCATTGGGGATTGTGCAAGAAGGAATAACAGTTAATATAATAGGAATTTTACCCAAGCATAGGATCTGATCATCTCAGTTCTCCAGAGGCAGGAGCATCTCAAGTTTGAGGCCAGCTGGAGTGGCGTAGCTACACAGGTCCACCTACTGGGACTCTAGTTCAGAGAGAGAGGAAGAAAGAATAATATCAGAGCCAGGTTGGGCATACGCAACTGCCAAGCCCAGCAGCTGAGGAGAGAGAGTCGGGAATTCCTGGCAATCCTCTGCCTGGGAACCCTGAGAAGGGCCTGGTCTCAGAGCCCAGACAACCTTGGGTGGGAACTAAACCCCTTCACACGGACGGACGCATTGCAAAGGCGAGGAACGTGGTGAATCCGGGTGTGGAAGCGGAGCAGAGCTCCTGCCTGACCTGACAGATCGGGTCTGGCGCTCAGAGGTGGACATGCTCATGATGTGTGCCATTTGGGGACCCGGGTGAGGAGCCAGAGACGAGAAGGGAGTTAGCAAGGGGAGGGCAGAGCTGGATCAGTGAAGGTGAGCCAACAGGGTGGAGATAGGTGGTGACGGCCGGAGGGCTTAGAGGTGACAAGGCCTAAAAGCAGGCTATGAGCAGAGAGGCTGTGCTGGGAAACGGATGAGCAGAATGGGGCTATGACCACAAGGATGAGTGAGATGACAAGGACAGGTGAGGACAGTCTAGGTGACAGCGGGATGGGAATGGAGTTAACAAAAGCCAGCACCAGGGTGGGGACAGCTGAGGGGCGGCAGGATTGGCTAAGACCAGCAACAACCTTAAGGCTAGGGCTGGGGAACCAGGCTTAGGCAGAGGCGTAGGCATCGGACCGTGATGGGAACGGGGTCAGGTGACGGCGTGGACATGACATCACGCAGAGATGACTGGAAAGGAAGACAAGTAAGAGACAGGCTCACAAAAGAGTGATGACCATCAAGGTGACCCAGAGTGAGAGGAAGTGTGGGTGGCGACGTGTGTGCTGACAACGGTGTATCAGGAGACTTTCACCCTACCCTCTTCCTCGGGCCTGTTTCAACATCTCGACTGTTTTCTAGGCCTCGGGTCTGTGACTCAGTTCCATGTATCAGCCATGTCTCTGATAAGATCTCCAGGCACAGCCACAGTCGGCAGGGAAGGCTGAGTGCACCCTGGCTGTGCCCTCGCCCTTGGGGGGATTCAGGCATGGAACCTGAGTGTCATGGCTGCCTCCTCCCTTCTGGGTCTGCATGTACCTCAATGTGTTCCACCGAGACACTCTCCTCTGTGGAGGAGACTTTTGGCTCAACCTTCTTATGGAGGCTGTGTCTAGTCCAGCCTCTGTTCACGGCTCAGCCCATTAGCTTTCTGGCTTTCCAAAGCTTTCTATTAATCACGGGGAGGAGAAAGAAGGGAAGAAAGAAAGAAAGAAAGAAAGAAAGAAAGAAAGAAAGAAGGAAGGAAGGAAGGAAGGAAGGAAGGAAGGGAAGGGAAGGAAGGAAGGAAGGAAGGAAGGAAGAAAGGGGGAGGGAAGGAGGGAGGGAGGGAGAGAGGGAGGGAGGGAGGGAGGGAGGGAGGACTGGGGTGGAAAAGGAAGGCAGCCTTGAGGGTAGAGTGAATAACTCCATCTATTCATCCCACAGATGCTGACTGAGCCCCTTGTAACATACTGGGCATTGCTTTTATAACCAGGCCTTGTTTCCCCTTTTCCATAAGACTGCATCTGGAAGGACAGATTTTTAAATCTGTTATATCAAGAGTGTGTTATTTAACTGCAACTGAGAAATACAACTATTCTTTTTTTTCTTTTTCTTTTTTCTTTTATTTATTTATTTATTTATTTATTTTACACAATTTCACTGTGTTTCCTGTCCTGAAACACACGCTAGATCAGGCTGGCCTTGAACTCCGATCCCCTTTCGAGTGCCTCCTAGGATTAAAGGAGTGTGCCACGGGCGTGGCTAAAGCTACTCTTGATTAGGTTTAGAGACACATTTAATAGCTATGGCTGGCCTAGAACCGGCTCGACCAGCCCGGCCTCAAACCTGCAGCGGTTTTACCCTGCCTCAGCTTTCCAAGAGCTGAGACCAAGGCCTGAGTCACCACGTGAAGCACTGCTTCTTAAGCCCTGAAGAGAAAGAAGGAAATCTCAGGGCTGTGCCCTCCGGCCTTAGATAAACACTCTCACTCAAACCCAAACTATCAAAAGAGCATGGGGGAGGGGCAGGCCTGCGGTTGCAGCCCTTGAAAAGGCAGAGGCAGGAGGATCAGAAGTCCAAGACTGGCCATAGACTTGGAGTAGATCTGAATTCAGCCTGGGCCAATTGAGACGCTGTCTCAGACAAAAATCCCTAAGCAATCTTTAGTAAAAACAAACAAACAAAACAAAACAACTCCAAAAAATAAAAAAATGAACAAATAACAAGGAAAAGGTCAATAGGAGGTTAAGGCTGGGGACAGGGCCAGAGGCTAGGGTGCTCAATGGGGTGACGTCACCAACCAAACACTAAAGTGATTTTTTTCCCCCATGTATAAATGTTTTGCCCACATATATGTCTGTATACTATGTACATGCCAGGTGCTTACTGAGACCAGAAGAGGGGGGTTCAGTCCCCTGGAACTGGGGATACAGATGGTTGTGAGCTGCCATGAGCATGCTGAGAGCTGAACCAAGCTCCTCTGGAGGAACAGCCAGTGCTCTAACCGCTGAGCCATCGCTCTAGTCCCAACTGATCTTTTAAAAAAAATGTGGCCGGGCGGTGGTGGCTCACGCCTTTAATCCCAGCACTTGGGAGGCAGAGGCAGGCGGATTTCTGAGTTTGAGGCCAGCCTGGTCTACAGAGTGAGTTCCAGGACAGCCAGGGATATACAGAGAAACCCTGTCTCGAAAAAAAAAAAAATGTGTATACATGTGTTTCTGTGTGCAGGTGAGTGCAGGTGCTTTTGGAAGCCAGAAAAGGGGGTTAGATCACCTGGAGCTGGAGTCACAGGTTACGAGTTGTCTGGTGTTTGTGGGCTAGGAACAGAACCCTGGGCCCTTTGGAAAAACATGCTCCCGACCTCTGAGCCATTTCTCCAGCCCAATAAGATGATTTTGAAGAACAAGGATGCCTTCAATATTCAACTGGAATGTGTTGGGCTTGAATTTAGTAAGGTCCTTTTTTAAAAAAAGATTTATTTATTTATTTTTTGTTTTTGTTTTGTTTTGTTTTGTTTTTCGAGACAGGGTTTCTCTGTATAGCCCTCGCTGTCCTGGAAGTCACTCTGTAGACCAGGCTGGCCTCAAACTCAGAAATCCGCCTGCCTCTGCCTCCCAAGTGCTGGGATTACAGGTGTGTACCACCACTGCCCGGCTAAGATTTATTTATTTATTATATGTGAGTACACTGTAGCTGTCTTCAGACACCCCAGAAGAGGGCATCAGATCTCATTACGGATGGTTGTGAGCCACCATGTGGTTGCTGGGATTTGAACTCAGGACCTTCAGAAGAGCAGTCAGAGCTCTTAACCGCTGAGCCATCTCTCCAGCCCCTAGTAAACTCCTTTTGTTCCCCCAAACTTTCACAGTTTGTTTTGACAGAAACTGACCTGTTAAACGAGGAGTTTCTTCCCTTGCCCCCTCTTCCTTTTTAAATTTTTTTGTAGTTTGTTCTTAATTTTTTTTTATTCCCCCCAAGACAGGGTTTCTCTGTGTAGCCCTGGCTGTCCTGGAACTCACTCTGTAGACCAGGCTATCCTTGAACTCAGAGATCTGCCTGCTTCTGCCTCCCAAGTGCTGGGATTTTTTTTTTTCATCCTGCCCTTTTTTATATTTTTTATTGAGACACAGTTTGATGACAAGTATTTTACCCTTCTAAATAAGTTCACAGAACTAAAGTGTACGACTCGGGGTTAGGACGTAGCTCACTGGTAGAGTGCTTGCCTAGCAAGTCTGACGTCCTGGATTTAATACTAACAACAATGCTTCAGGGTACAAACAGTTCAGTGAGGTTTTGTGTTGTCCCAGATTCATGAGACCACCAACACTGTCTCATTCCAAAACACGTTGTCACCCCACAAGGAAGCTACACGTCTTTAGTAGTGACACCCCACCTCTACCAAGTCCCTGGCAACCTCTGTGTGTGACATATATAATTCTTGGCATCTTCAAAGTTATTTATCTTATCTGTAAGTATGTGTGCCACGTGTATGCAGCAGTCCCTGAAGGTCAGGAGGGCCTCGAGCCCTTAGAAGCAGGGTTGCAGACAGTGGAGCGCCGTCACAAGGGGGCGGGGGGGGGGGGGGGGGCTGGGAACTAAACCCACAAGGGCAGTAAGCACTCTCAACCCCTGAGGCAGCTCTCTGTAGCCCCGCCCTCCTTTCCCTTTTCTTAAAGATTCATTTAAAATGTTTATTATGTGTTTGTGTGTGTGCACGTGTGGATGCAGATACCCACAGAGGTCAGACCGGAGTCTCCAGATTCCTTGGAACTAGAGTTACAGGTGATTGAGAGCCGCTTGGGTTGCTGGGACCTGAACGGTGTCCTGACAGCAGCACTCGCTGGTCCCTGGCATGCAGACTCTTGGGCCTGCCTTCTCCCTCTCTGTGTCTCTGTCTCTCTTTGTTTCTCTCTCTCTCTGCATGAAAGGTCTCATCACATATGCCAAGTAGCCTCAAATTCCATCATCCTGCCTTGGCCATCTGAGGGCCGGGGTTGCTGTGCCAGGCTCATTTTTCTTCACTGGGAAGAGGGGAGAACTTCCACAGCTGGGTCACCGTAGGTTACCTGTGGGGCAAGCAGAACCATGTCACCAGACAGGAAAACTGGGAAGGTCGAGCAGACTGAGGAATCCCAGCAATTCTCATAAGTGAGAATGGCAGGCGTTTGAAATCTGCTCCCAACCAGACTCCTGTACTGGAGCACTTGACTATGACACCCCAGGAAGACTTTGGACAAGCAAGGACAGTCTCCTTCCTCAAAGACTGCAGTAGGGGGAAGGAAGCCTCTGTCAAAACTGAGACATGCCTAAGTCTCAGTCAGAAAGCCTCCGGGGACTCTTGGCACTCACCCTGAGCTAAGCCTAACTCCCTGGCCCTGGGCTCATCTCAGGCTAGCATGCCCCTCTTCTCAACTCCTCACAGATCCCAGTGTCTGGGTGCCCAGGGGTCCACAGCCTTGGCCCTGGCCTATACCGTTTCTCACCTGGGGAAACATTTCGCCTCCCCTAAGTGATGTGTTCCAGGAGCCCTGCATCCTGATGGCAGTGAGGAAGGGACACAGCCTCACATCTCCTTGTTAGTCTCCCCAACCGGGTGTTCCAGGACCACAGCGGTGCGTTGCGGCGGAACAAAGAACCACATTCAGTGCCCTCCCCGGGGCTAACCAGCTGACGAACACTGCAGCTGGGGGCCCACGCAGACCCACACTGTGTTTTGTGTTTCGTTTTTTGAGACAGGGTTACTCTGTATAGCTCTGGCTGTCCTGGAACTCACTCTGTAGACCAGGCTGGCCTCGAACAGAAATCCGCCTGCCTCTGCCTCCCAAATGCTGGGATTACAGGCATTCGCCACCATTGCCTGGCTGGAACTCTGGATTAAACAAAGACTGTGAGTAGCCCCTGGCCCCTGGCCCACCAGTTTTTGGCACTAGCCCCAAAGAGCCAGGCCTTCCCACTCTGAAGACAGACTCTCTGTTTTTGTCCCACTTTGTTTTCAGGTGAAGCTATTTCACTGACCCCCCCCAACCCCCAACTCACCCCCACCCACCCCACACCCCCACACCCCCCATACGCATCCTACCCCAGTCCAAATCCAGACAGTGCAGTCGGCCCCAGGCTGCGCCATCTCTCACCTGGAGAAACACAGGCTAGGGCCCCCATCTTAGGCTACATTTCGCCTCCCCGTGTGTCAGCGTGTCCCACGAGCAAGCATGTCCCATGGGAGCAAGGAAGGAACATAGCCTAGTGCCCCTGCATTTTGTCTCCCCTAGCAGCATCCCAGCACCCCAGCAGTGAGGCAGAACGAAGACCCACAGTTACCATGGCGTGGTTCTGGGGTCGTAGGGTTTCAGCCAAGGTGGTGGCAGAAATGCCAGGGCATCCGCTTTCCCCTCCTCGGGTCCAACTCAGAATCCTGTCCCCTGCAGGCCTTCCGCCCCCTCTGGTC
Organism: Apodemus agrarius; assembly: GCA_964023405.1. Lineage (NCBI taxonomy): Eukaryota > Metazoa > Chordata > Mammalia > Rodentia > Muridae > Apodemus > Apodemus agrarius. The sequence goes on along the minus strand of OZ030009.1, from coordinate 111,559,378 downwards.
CTGCCTCCAAAGCCTTCTCTGTCAACCAAAGTTGATTTACACCCATTTTCCTAACTCTTCATTAAAATCTCTTAATCCTTACTTTGCTTTCAACGTCTAAGGATGCTTTCCCCTACATGTATAACTATGAGCCACATGACTGTCTGTTGTCCGTGGAGGCCAGGAAGGAAGTTTCAGATTCCCTGGAACTGGGAAGTGACATACAGGGCTGCGAGCTGCTCTGTGGGCGCTGGGAACCGAACTTGGGTCCTCTGGGAGAGCAGCAAATACACTGCCACCAGCTGCCTTGAAACCACGAGGATCGGTCTCAACCAGGAGGCTGCCATCCCGCAAGGAAACGGGGAGAGATGGGAACGTGCAGACGCTGGGTTCGCAATTCTGATGGAGTTCTCCCTCTCCGCTGATTGCCATCGGTGCTCCGGCGTGCTGGGTCGGATGTCGTTTTGCATGTGGTTACTTCCTGCTAGATAGTGTTGTGTGTATCTTGCCAATCACATCGCTCCAGACATTTATCATAAGTCTGCCATTAAAAAAAAAATAAAAAAAAGATACCCGAGGCCAAGTGGTGGTGGCTCAGGCATTTGAGGATCTCAAAATTGGAGGCCAGCCTGGTCTACAGAGTAAATTCCTGGACAGCCAAGGCTACACAGAGAAACTCTGTCTTGAAAAACAAAACAAAACAAACAAACAAAAAGATACTTGAGTCAAGGATGTAACTTAGTGACAGAATGCATGCCCAGCATGCACAAGACCCCGAATCCCGGCCTCGGCAACAGTCAGACAGACAGACAGACACACAGATGCACAGACACACACACAAATGCATAGATACACACACACAGAGACACACAGACACACACACACAAGCTTGACCTGGTGGTCCACACTTTTTTGTTTGTTTTTGTTTTTTCAAGACAGGGTTCCTCTGTGTAGCCCTGGCTATCCTGGAACTCATTCTGTAGATCAGGCTAGCCTCGAACTCAGAAACCCACCTGCCTCTGCCTCTCAAGTGCTGGGATTACAGGCATGCGTCACCATGCCCGGTAGTGGCCCACACTTATAACGCCAACATTTGAGAGGTATAAGCTGAGGACAGGCAATTCAAAGTCACCCTTGACTAAATAAAGAGTTTGAGACCAACCTGGGCTACATGAAATCCTGTTCCCTCCCCCCCCCAAAAAATATAAGAATATCTGATGAACGAATAAACAGATGAATTAGCCCAAACCCTCTGCCAGAAAGGCTGATGGGTGTGGGGTGGAGGGTCAGGGAAGGCAACATGACTCCGTGAACAAAAAGCCTGATGACCTGAGTTCGATCCTTGGAATCCATGGTAGAAAGAGAGAGCTAGCTCCCAAAATTCTCCCTTGAACTTCATGTACACACACACACACACACACACACACACACACAAATAATAAGTTAAAATTGAAAGAAACAAAAAGGAAGCCTGGTGGTGGCTCAGGCTTTTAATCCCAGCACTTGGGAGGCAGAAGCAGGTGGATTTCTGAGTTCGAAGCCAGCCTGGTCTACAGAGTGAGTTCCAGGACAGCCAGGGCTATACTGAGAAACTCTGTCTTGGAAAGAAAAGTACAATGGAAAGAAAAAATATGCCTGTGCATGGTGGGGCACACCTTTGGTCCAAGTACTTGGGAGGCAGAGTCAAGCAGACCTCTATCAGTCCGAGGCCAGCCTGGGCTACAGAATGAGTTCCTGGCCAGTCAAAGCTACACAATGAGATTGTCTCAAAATAAAATTTAAAAAAATCATACCACCTTTCTTCTAGCTAGGCCCCAAATCCTGGCATTACCCTAAACGGCCATTTTTTTAATCCACCTGAGCCAGTTGGGCTCTGAGGTTTCTCTCAGAAATCCGATGTCCTCAGGTCGCAGAGACATGCCCGACACTGATGTTTCAGACCTGGTCGGTCACCGCCTTGTCTAGGAGCTTCATGCGAGTTCCTTGTGTTTTGAGAATCACCTTTGTGCCCTCCCCACCCCCCACCCCACCCCCACCCCACCCCCGTGGAATCCATGGAAGCGTTCCACGGACACAGGCAGGGGACTCCGTGTTTGCCTGGGGTGCTAAGCTTCTGTGTGACAGAGCAGTTGAATATCGAGTTCCTCCTGCTGGACATCAGCTCTTCCAGTTGAAATATTGAGGATTTAGTCAAGCCTGCTATCTGCTTATCCAGAGAGTATCTGCTGGAAGTGTCTGTGTGCCCCTCCCAGACAAGGAGATGCCAAACCTTCAAAGCTAGGCGTGGTGGCGGAGGTGTAATCTCAGCCCCTGCGAGGCTGAGGCAGGAGGTTCTCAGATTCAAGGGCAGTTTGGGCTACATAGCGATGCTGTTTACAAAGAAAAGAAGGTCGGTTGGCTGTCTTGGCCTCTTTACCCCTTGCTCTGAAAATCTCAAAATCTAAACGCTACCCTAGTGCCACTTAAAAAAAAAAAAACTTTTTAAAAATGTGTACAAGTGTTTTCCCTGCAGGTTTCAAGTACACCGTGTGTGTGTGCAAAGCCAGAGAGGGCATTGGATCCCCTGGAAATTGAATTACACAGATGGCTGTGAGCCACCATGTGGGTGCTGAGAACCAAACCCATCTCCCATGCAAGATGGCCGAGTGCTCTCTAGCCGTCTCCTCGGCCCACCCAAACCACTTGTTGCCCTCTGGGTCACGACCCCACAGGATCACACCCTCCTCCCCCTCCCCCACTCCTCTCACTGCAGAACTTCCAGCCATTCTCCGTGCACTCGTGCCTGGCTTTGGGCCCCTGCAGGGAGGAGTGAGAGTGTACTTGAGTGGGTGTGTCTACATGCCCTTAAGCGTGAATGTAAGGGCGTTGGTGTGCAAGCCGATAAATGTGGAGGTGTGAGGGTGTGGCCGTATCTGAGTGTGCCGCAGCATCCGAGCGTGTGCACGAGAAAAGGTGCTGCTGTCTTGAGATCAGAGACCCCATGGTCACCCTCAAATGACTGTCACAGGACTGGACCCACCAACATTTCCCCCGGACGTGGGGAGAGACAATGAAAGCTCCCTCCTAAGTCTATACAAACAGGGGCCTTCTCTTTGGTGGTGTTGCTGTGTATACGTTTCCCGTGCTCCTGCAAGTCACGACAATTAAGCTCTAGCTGACCAAGCTGGACGCGGACAGAATCGTGGCTCAGTGTTGCCCTCGGTGCCTTATCTGAACTGAGCAGACATGGCTCACGCCTCCCGGAAGGAGCCACCCAACGCTGAGCCCATATCAGGGTAAGAGCATGCTGGGAGCAGACGGGCCGGGGGAGGGCTAAGGAAGGGGGTGAATGAACCAGTGTGAACACACGCACACTTCCAGTTCACGTATGTGGACCCGCACAGCTGCGAGGGCTGAAGGCGCCGAAAGCTGTAAACCGTTTGTCTGATAAAGGGATGACTTTGTCTGCGGGTCAAGGGTCAAACTACTCTCTCCAACCCTGACGTGACACTAGAGATCTGTCAGCTAAAGGTTACCCCTATCAGGAAAGAGCCGCCCCGGTCTGGGGCCTGCCGCTTGCTTGCAGATCCAGGCATAGCATCTCCTCCCCTTCCTCTGCGGGCTTCCTGGCTTGGCGGTGACCGAGCAGAGGCGCAGAGGAAGGTGTACCTTGGCATTCCAGGTACCTCCTCAACTATGGGGGGCATTTCCACGGAGGCTAGCAGTGACCTATAACCAGATGATTATCAGGCCTCCCAGAGTCCTCGCTCTCTCCCTAACCTCTCCCGCCAGCCCTTGGCAGCTCTGAGCAGTAGGGAAGCTAACGTAGAGTCAGCCCAGATCACAGGAGCCTTCAGAACCACGTGGAGGCCGTGGGTTAAAGCCCGGGACTAAGGTGTCTACCTCACACGTGAAGCCCGAGGGTCTATCTCTAGCACCACAGACAGAGGTGAGAGGCAAGAAAGGAGGGAGGGGGAGGGCCGAGACAGACAGGACAGCGAATGTAGTGTTACCCAAATGATGGCTTCAGAGCAGGGATTCAAGAAGTCAGGGAAAAGCCAGGCGGTGGTGGCGCACACCTTTGATCCCAGCACTTGGGAGGCAGAGGCAGGCGAATTTCTGAGTTCGAGGCCAGCCTGGTCTACAGAGTGAGTTCCAGGACAGTCAGGGCTACACAGAGAAACCCTGTCTCGAAAAAAAAAAAAAAAAAAAAAAGTCAGGGCCGGGCGGTGGTGGCACATGCCTGTAATCCCAGCACTTGGAAGGCAGAGGCAGGCGGATTTCTGAGTTCGAGGCCAGCCTGGTCTACAGAGTGAGTTCCAGGACAGCCAGGACTACACAGAGAAACCCTGTCTCGAAAAACCAAAGGGGGGAAAAAAAAAGTCAGGAAAGTCAGCCTAGTCATGGAGAAGGTTTTTCTCCCCCAGAGAACCCTGTGGTAGGGCAAGGTCATGCTCACCCCTTCTTGATACTGCACACATCCTGTCATACTCGGAGCTGGCACTTTGACAGAGGCAGTGAATGGGGTGGAAGTGGGTACTGGGGATTCCGGGTTCAGCTGTTTTCAGTCCTACCCGCAGGCTCCTGGTGCTGGAGAGCTGGGTGGGTGTCTCACTGCCAAGCCTGGCTGTCCGGCTCCTCTCCAATGTGGAAGTGGAGGAAGGGGGGAGGAGGGGGGAGGGAGAACGGTGAGGGGGAGCCGAGGAAGAGAGGGAGGAGGGGAGAAAGAGGAAGAGGCCTGTTGTCACCATCATCAGCTCTGGTACTTTCTCCTCCTCTGGCCATCGCCCCTGCCCCATCACTTGTTAATTCAATTCATCCTCACCTCTTGCAATCTAAGGATGTAGATGCCATGGCTACCCCCACTTTACAGATGGAGAGCCAGACCACAGAAGGGAGCCCGGCGGAAGTGCGGAGGATGCTCTTTTAGAATGACGGGGACAGCCCTTGGCAAGATGGGCAACATTCCAGAAGGCACAAGATGGATTCTTGACATGGGCACTGATGCCCTGACCGTCCTGTCTCGCCCTCCTCGCCCTCTGATTTCCTAGCTCTGCCTCCTTCTTGCCCAAGTCAACTGGAACCCGGGGCAGGAGGTGATATACTTCACCGCCTTAGCCGCCTGGGCATGAAGCAGAGCAGTGATTGGAGCCGTGCTAACAGACTCCTACCTGCCCCAAGCCTTGCTTCTGGCAAGGGTCAGCGTGCAATCCTAGAGTCCTAGAGGTCTGGACTGGGATCTGCTCTTCCTTCTGCTGTGTGATCCTAAGAGACTTGCAGGTCCAATTCTTGCTTTCTTTGAAGAGGTGTTCCTTTGAAGCCTCCTGCAGCAACAAAGGTGCCTAAACCAGTTTCTATTTCTGCTGCTACCCTGAGGCCAAAACTCCACCCAAGCAGACCCACCCTGGGCTCTTGAGAAGACTTCTCCCAGATACCTGGCCTTTTTGGGCTCGGTCATTCTATTGTCAATATCCTTTTAGGGCTGGAGAGATGGCTCAGTCATTAGGAGCACTGACAGCTCTTTGAGAGGTCCTGAGTTTAAATCCCAGCAACCACACGGTGGCTCATACCATCTGTAATGAGATTGGATGCCCTCTTCTGGTGTGTCCGAAGACAGCTACACTGTACTTGTGTATAATAAACAAATAAATCTTGGCCGGGCGGTGGTGGCGCACGCCTTTAATCCCAGCACTTGGGAGGCAGAGGCAGGTGGATTTCTGAGTTCGAGGCCAGCCTGGTCTACCGAGTGAGTTTCAGGACAGCCGGTGCTACACAGAGAAACCCTGTCTCGAAAAACCAAAAAAAAAAAAAAAAAAAAAGGGGGCGCGGGGCGGTGGTGGCGCACGCCTTTAATCCCAGCACTTGGGAGGCGGAGGCAGGCATATTTCTGAGTTCGAGGCCAGCCTGGTCTACCGAGTGAGTTCCAGGACAGCCAGAGCTACACAGAGAAACCCTGTCTCGAAAACAACAACAACAACAACAACAACAAAAATAAATCTTAAAAAAAAAAAAAAAGACCCTTTTAGGGTAAGGGGTGGGTCAATCTCAGCCCTCTCTGCTTCACATTTTCCCCCTGCCTCTGGACAGCTCATCCTAGATCCTTGGGGGTCTCCATGCCTTCCCAAGCCTTTAGGACAGTGGTTCTCAACCTCCCTAATGCTTCAGACTTCTAATCCAGTTTCTCATGTTGTCATGACCTACAACCATAAAATTATTTTGTTACTACTTCGTAGCTGTATTTTTGTTACTGTTAAGAATTGTAAGTATGGGCCGGGCGTGGTGGCACACGCCTGTAATCCCAGCACTTGGGAGGCAGAGGCAGGCGGATTTCTGAGTTCGAGGCCAGCCTGGACTACAGAGTGAGTTCCAGGACAGCCAGGACTACACAGAGAAACCCTGTCTCGAAAAACCAAAAAAAAAAAAAAAAAAGAATTGTAAGTAAATGCCTGGCAAACAAGGTACATACAATGCAACCTCATAGAGGTCACGACCCACAGGTTGAGAACCATTTCTCTAGCGTTTCTATACTGGGTGGAGTTGGCCCTCTTCTTGCCTTCCCACCCCACCCAACTGTACCTCACCCAAGTTTCTCCAAGCTTGGGGATGCCCCACCCAGCTTTTTCAGAAAAAAACAAAATCTAGGAGTATTAGCAGCAAGCCGGAGCTCATTACCAGGAATTAAGAAGACATGCCCTGAGGCGGAGATGGGTGGCTGGCGTCGCTCTCACTCAGGTACAATCCAAGTACAGAGAGAAATGGACGCCGGGTACACACAGAGATGCCTCTTAAGAGGTACGTGAAGAATTAGGCGGTAACACAGAGAGAAAGCCAACGACGAAGAAAACCAGAAATTCAGACAGCCTGATGCAGGGAGAGAGAAACAGGCCCGCCAGGAGCCCTGGGAAATGCACATTCACCTATGCGCACAGACACAGAGCCAGGCATCCAAACAGCTCAAGTTTCAGGATGCTGATTTCACCGGTGCAAATCATCTGCTTCAAGAAACATGGCTCCAGCCAGGCGGCGGTAGCACACGCCTTTAATCCCAGCACTCTGGAGGCAGTGACAGGTCTGAGTTCCAGGACAGCCTTGTCTATAGAGTGAGTTCCAGGACCTAAACAGAGAAGCCCTGTCTCAAACAAATGAAGAGAAAGAGAGGGAGACAGACAGACGGACAGACGGACAGGCAGGCAGACAGACAAAACCTGGCTCCTTCAAAGGGTTGTGGTAAGGGCTTGGTACAGAACCATAAAGAGCCCTGAGACCCAGCAGCCGTACCATGGGGCAGTTCCCCCTGGCTTCCCTGAAAACAAATTCTGTGAAAGGGAGACGCTTTCTTACAGGAAGTAGAGCACTCTCCTTCCGGAATTTGCGAACAAGCACAACTTTGCCTGCTCAGAGTGGAGGAGGATTCATGGGCAGTTCCTTGTCTGGAGGAGGCACAAAGCGGCTGCCAAGCTCACGTGCAGTCCTCTGCCCTGCACGCCCACTCCTTACTACCCAACCCGAGAGCCTTGTGGGGTCTGGACCGAGCAGGGCAGGCCACTACCCCACCACCTCCCGCCCGTCTCAGTAAACCCACACTTGTTAAAGTCAATGGCCTATACAAAACAGCTCCCCCACCTCTGCCTTCCCACCCCATCCTAGTTCTGCAAGTAAAGTCATGAGCCGTCATTTGTTATTTGTTTTCTGGTCACTGCTAAGCTCACTTATATTTTTAGTTACACTCATTGCTGTGCATGTGTGTCTATGTATGAGCAGGCCAGAGTGCGAGTGTGGAGCTCAGAGGACAACCTTCTGGAGAACAGAGTTCCGGAGATCAGACTTAGCTTGTCAGACTTGATGGCAGGTGCCATTACCCACTGAGGCACCTCTCCAGCCTTCGCTAAGCCCTTCCTGTGAATCACCTCTACCTGTTTACTCTTCTATTAATCCAAGTGTCACAGATAAAGAAACTAAGGTCCAGAGAAGAAACGCGAACACACCTAGTAGCTGCGATGGGTACTACCCTACAGTGACAGCACCCGGAGGCTTCCTGCTCCCCACTGGCTGAGAGGGTGGATGGCGAGGCGGGGTCTTGGATGGGGAGGCGGGGTCTTGGATGGGGAGGCGGAGTCTTGGATGGGGAGGCGGGGTCTTGGATGGAGTCCCCAGGGAGAACTGGTCTGGCTGAAGGAAACTGGTTTGGTTCAGAAGGAAACTCTGCAGGCCCCTCGTGGCTCCCAAGGTTAACATTCTTCCCCCTCAGGGTCTGGGACAGGGACACTCCCTCTGGCTCAGGTCTCTCTCCAGCATTCCAGAGATACCTCTTGGGAGTTGGGAACAAGGAAAGGGTTGAGATCCATGAAGGAGTAGTCTTGTCCCACCGACTCCGGCCACAACCCTAGTTCTGTGGTGTGAACTTGCCGATCGCCCTTTCTAGGCATGGGTCTCATCCGGGAAGGGGCGGCCGAGCAAGAGCCTTAAGAGCATAATTTCGCAGGCCACCGATCCCCTGGCTCCCACAGGGTTAACCCTGCAGGAAGGTTCCCCTCTTATTCCTGGTGAAATTTAAGTCAGATGTCTTAAGGAAGCTGGAAACGAGGCGCACTTCCTGGGCTCAGGTGTGCCGGGCTAGTCACATAACCCTTGCCTTACTGGGCACGGACATGTCCCAGAAGGGGACTTGAGTAAACAGGAGAGGTTCTTGATTCAGACAAGTGACGTATAGGTTGGGAGATGAAGAGTAAGAGCAGTCCATTTCCTGGAAGAGGGATAGGAAAGGCGGAGAAAGTAGCCGGGATAAAGGTAGGACGTTGTGACGGGAGTAGGTAAGGACAGGTTCAAGTGTACCCGATGCAGATGGACTTCAGAGACGTGGTGAGGACCATGGAAAGAGCCCCGTTCCTCGGGGAGATAACCCGGGGAGCCTGTGTGGACTGACCCCTTGGAGAGAGGCTGAGAGTGCCACAGCCGAGAGTTTGGATGGAGACGGAGCGACTGTAGAGGACAACTCGGTTCCCAGTCTGGTTGACCTCTCCTTTGTCTGGGCAGCTCTGCCCACCAGAGGGGCTCCTAACTTCCTCTCTGGGGAAGGGGTTGAGGTAGGAGGATTTGGAAGTTGCTCAGGAGGGTGGAATCTGGGACCACTGAATACAAGCTGAGATTAGACTCTGAACTAAACATCTGGGAACGTACAGCCAAATGAAACCAAGGCTCAAATGCTAAGCCCAGAAAAACAGACGCTGGTGTGGTGGCACACACTTTTGATGCCAGCAGGAGGTCTCCATGAGTTCAAGGCCAGCCTGGTATACAGAGTTCCAGGATAGCCAGGACTACAGGGACCCTGTCCAAAAAACAAAACACACACACACAAACAAGCAGAAAGGCATAGTTCCTATGTATACATTTTATTCTTTTTTTATATAAAAGGCAACAGTACATTGTTGATTGGATGATTAAAGGAAGGAACCCCCTTTCAAAAAGTGGAGTTTCCCACCCCTATTCCTAAAACTGTAACATATATGTATGTATATATTTATATATTTTAAAAAAAAACAAATTACGAAACTTAACGACCTGGACTTCAGCCCCTCCCAAGGTCTATCTTATAACAGAAACATATTACAAGGCCCCCCGGTGGAGGATCACAGCTCCAGATGTGAGCTACGCCCTTATCCCTTTCCCCTCCCCAAATCTAGAAGTCCATTTCGGAAAAACAGTAGACGCACACACTTAGAAACACACTCCTGGGTCCGCCTCCGCACGCAGGAGTCCGAAGCGCATGGAGGAGTCCGAAGCGCATGCGCTCTGGTGCGCTCTGGCCCTTGCCTGCCTTCTCCCTTCCCCGGGCTCGCTTGAGCTGCTACAGTTTGTTTTGAAAACTTGGTGTGCCCAGAAAACAGCACACACATACACATTCTCATTCTCTCTCTCTCTCTCTCTCTCTCTCTCTCTCTCTCTCTCTCTCTCTCTCTCTCTCTCTCTCCACATCCTCATCCTCTTTCTTTTGGGAAACAAAAGGATGTTTGGTCTTACTTGCTATCCTACCTTGGCTTAAGGGTGGGGAGGCTAATGCCCTAGCGGGCCGAGTTCAGTAGAAGTTCTGGAGGGGCCATCCAGCGGGGGTGGGTACAGGGAGCGGTTTTTAGGCTGAGAGAGGCATCTCAAGGGGCTTTTAGAGACCGGTCCCCACACAGTCAGTGGACACTCAAGAGAGTGAGCAGTGGGGGCGGGGATGGCCGCTGCCCACTCAGATCTGCTCCTTGTGCTTCACGTGAGCCAGCTTCACGTTCTCCGCCTCGGTGGAGGGCGGGGGCTGCTCCAGGTGGCAGCCGATCATGAGCTGGTACACGAAGACGCCACAAATGGAACCCAGGAGCGGAGAGACGATGGGTACCCACCACCAGTGCCGGCCGGTCCTGGAGGGAAAACACCGGGCATCAGAGAGGCAGGTCGGAGGAAGGGGGAAGGCGCGCTAGGGTAAGCTGAGTCAGGGCTGTACTCACGTAAAGACTTCTGAGCCCCAGCCAGCCAGGGCGGTGAAGAGGCGAGGCCCAAAGTCACGGGCAGGGTTGACGGCATAGCCAGAATTGAAGCCCATGGAGGTTCCAATGACCAGGACCACAAGGCCCACAGTGAAGGCCTCCAGGCCGCGGGGCACGGGGTTGTTATAAGGGTCAACAATGGCCAGCACACACACAATAAGGGCAGCCGTGCCTATGAACTGGGAGAGAGGAGAGAACAAAGTGAGGGTCTGCTCCTTTCCCCAGGCTCCAGTCCTGTCCTTCCTCTGCCTTGCCCCACCCTAGGGTGCTGGCAAAAACAGATACTCACTGGGGTGCGCCATGCTCTATAAGAAACATACATGCCACCATGTTGGTTGAGGTTGGGGTTCCCACAAACTGAGAAATCCCGACTATGAACAATCAAGGAGTGTCTTCCAAAACAAGGCTGTTCCTCCCTCTGCATTTACTTCACGTGTCCCCAGTGCATACCTGATCAAAGAAGCCATTGACCATGTCCAAGTGTCCAGAGGGATAGGTGGCAAAGATACCAGCTGTGCCATTGGGGCCGGAGACGAAAAGCTCATTGTTGGCAAAGGCCCAGATGGCATCTGGTGACAGATTAGACCCATTGTGAGTGAGGGCAGGGCCTCTCCCCTCAAAGCTGCCCTCCCCACCCTGCCAGGGGTCATGGGTAAGCATATTACTGTAGAGGCACAGGGGCCGGGGCGGGGCCGGGTGGAGGACCTGAGATTCTGTGGTTGCCCAACTTGTTTCTTTCCCCTAGAGCCCCCAACCTGGGCCTGAGTGTTCGTGAATGAGTCACGGAGCCCTGGGCCTGGGCAGGTCCCGGTTGTCATCAGTGGGCTTGGTGCCAGCAAGTACTTAAAGAGGGAAAGTGTGTGTGGAGAGGGACGGGCGGGATGGGGAATGCTTACCGTAGTACAACCCAAAAACAATCCCTGCGCCCAAGAAGGCCCCCAGCGTCTGGGCTAGTGCGTAGATGGGCAGCTTGATCCAGGGCTCTCGGGCCAGGAAGCACATGGCAAAGGTCACCGCGGGGTTCAAGTGGGCTCCTGCAGAGAGGAGAGGGCACCTGTTAGCTACGGCTGGCCGGCTGGCCGCTGACTTGGGCAGGCTGGGGCTCCCGTGGGCTCGTCCTTTCTAGGGTATAGGTAGGTGTTCTCGGCCTGAATGGCAGTTGGACTGTGTCACAGACTAATCTTTGATTCCAAGGTGAGAGTCAAAGGTCCTGCCAAGTCTCTTCCATCCTCGGCTCTGAAGGGCCCAAAGCTGAGGTGCTGTTAGTGCGAGCACTTGGGGGTGCCCCCTCCCTCTCTGCTCTCTCTAGCCAGGCACTTGCTGGAAATGCTGATGAGGGCTGAGGGCTGAGGCTGGGGTTGAGGCCTTACCAGACACCTGACCAGCCACCAAGATGGCGAGGGTGACGGCGAAGCCAAAAGCCAAGTTGATGGTGAGGAAGCCTCCGTGGGTGCCTCGGCTGAGCACCACCTGGGCCACCGAGCCACAGCCAAACATCTGTCAGAAACAAAGCAGACCAAACCCCATTGAGACCAGACAGGCCTGACACTGAGAGAAGACTAGAAGTCCTTCCTGGAGTGTAACCCAAATCCCTCCTGCTGCAGTTAAGTCCCAGAAAGAGGAGACATGCAGGTCCCTACGGGAAGGACCAGTAATGAGTATCTAACCAGGTGGTTAAGTGACATCCACTGGTTGCTCTTGACTCCCAGAAGGGCATGGGAGAGAGCTATCACTACAGCAGTCTCCGCCTGTCCTCCAGATCTGGCACACAGAGGTAGGAAATACCCCATCATCTCGGACTCTTCCAAAGCGGACGTCACCGTGGAGGAGGTGGGGAACATGGAGAGAGATCAAAAGTGAGGTTGGATCTACTCCCACATCTGGAAATGTCTGCACATCTGGTCCTCCCGTGCCCCTCATCCACGCCCTCCCTGGTCACATCTGTCCCTGTCAGGGCCTCCCCAGGCCAATCTTCCTCTTCCTTCTCTGCGCCCCCCCCCATGCCTCCAGGATTCCCACCCAGATCTAGAGTCCTAAACACAAGGCTTTAAACTAAGCAGATCTTCCCTCTAGGTCCAGGTTAGGTGTGATCTAACCCTCGGCCTGGGATCGAGGGGCTAAAAGGCGCCTCAAGATCAGCGTGTCCAGAACGCAGGTTCAAGTGTGAAAATACCCTCCACCAACTGGAGAGTGCTGTTGCCTCAAGTCTCCAGTGTCCCTCCAAGCTCCGCAGCCCTCGGGTCTCCTTTCCCAGTTCTCCATAGCTAAAACAATGCTATGCTGAGCCAGGCCCACTGTCGGAGCGCCAGCCTGGTCTACAGAGTGAGTTCTATACAACCAAGGGCTAGGGAAGGAGACCCCGTCTCAAAACCGAGAAAGTGTTCTGCTGGCCCGCAGCAGGCTGCGCTCCGTTGACTCCAATGGCTCCGAGCCTGGGTACTGAGTTGTTAAGCGCCTATTCTTATCGCTCGGAAAGATGGGGCAGGGAAGCCCGGTGGCGGCGCTGTCGGTCAAAGGTGTTCAGGCAGGTGAGAGCAAAGGTCTGAGATTGTGAGAGTAAGGGGCGGAGGCGCGTGGAGGTCTGGGGCACTCCGTCCAGTCAGACCCTGGCCTAAGCTCTTCGCCCCGAGGCCCAGGCCTGGCCCCAGGCCAAGGGGCCTTGGAGGAGGAGCTATCAAAGCCAGTTCCACCACCTTGGGGCTAATCTTCCTCTTCCTTACCCTCCCCTCTCACCCAGCTCCAGGTTCTCAGCCAGCCCCTCCGCCCACTGACCACCCAACTCTATACCTCAGCAAAAGGGGCTTGCCTCCCCCAAGAGCCAACCTGGGTCCTGACTCTAAAGCTCCAAGCCCCCATCGCAGCCCTCAGTCGTGGGGGATCCCCCAGGTTTGCTCTCCCTCTTCTCCCAAGTTTTCACTGACACCTGATCCCACACGTCTACCTGAGCCTGAACACCTTCGCCACAAATCCTGCACTCTCTTTTTGTGGTCTGAGCTAAGCCAAACGATCCTGGGACTCAGTCGGGACTGGCTGTCCTCTACACAGAGGGGAACTGAGAGCCGGGAAGGATAAGGAGGCTCGTCTTTGACCGTGTAAGACACCCTCACCCTCCCTTCTTCTTGCTGCTCCTGCACAGGTGGCCAGACTCACAAATCAAGATAGGAAACAGGGAACCACGGAGGCAGGCGGATGATAAGTGCCCCCCTCCCTTCTTGGCACCGAGGAGAGGGGGAGTGGGGACAACTGATAGGCCACACTAGTCTATGAAGTCAGAGGCACGGGTGGGCCCTACCCCACCAGGATCCCTCACCAAGCGGAGGCTGTGGCTGGAACTCAAGAACCCGCCCACTGCGAAGGGACACCGGAATTCAGAAGAGACTCGGCAAAACAAATCAATGGCTGAAAATCAGAGTAACTGGCACAGTTACTCACTAATGCCCGTCTAAACAAGAAGTGCACCAAGTTACCCAGAACTCAGGGCAAAACTGCAGAAGCCTGGGACTCCGGAGGTCCTCAGGATCCGCTGAGAGGAGGCCCAGGAGGGATCAAAAGGCCAGCAAAGATGCTGGGAGCATCTGGGTCACAGACAGGATCCGAAGGACTATGGCATGTGTGCAGCAAACTGACACACACACACACACACACACACACACACTTCTCTGTTAGGGCCGCTTTCCTTCCACAATCCCTATCTTCATAACATTCCGTTCTTTGCTGCCTACAGCCCAAGAGGCCTGCGCCCTCTGCCCCAACCTCACTTCACTGCAACTTTTGGACTTTCTGAGGCTTAATTATTCATTAGGGGCCAGACACCCAAGACCCAAATAACTTAATAGGGGTGTCCATTTGCCGGTCTTCTCCGCTGCGCCCTGAGCCTGGCGCCCTGGGAAGCTTGGGAGTCCGGCCGGGAAGAAAAAGGGGCTGAAGGCCCCACACTGCAGAGGTGACCCTAGGAAAGAGCTGTTCTTGGTGAGCAACACTGTCACAAACTGAGTTAGAACTGTCAAGACTGTTGAAGGCTTTGGAGGTCAGTTTGACCCTGAGGGGTTAAGTCTTGGGAGCAGAGCAGGGGGAACTGGTCGTGTCTGCCTTGAAAAACTGTCCCTGCAGTGAATAAGGACTTGGGGACCACGGGGAGAGGGGGAAAATAGAAAGGGCCGCTCACTTCCCTGCACTCACCACAAGGATGAGGGTCCCCAGGCACTCCGCCAGCGCCTGGCGAAGCAGCCGGTAGCGGATGTGGAGCATTTCCCCGCAACGATTCACCAACTCCTTCTGTCGACCCATGGCGAGACAGGCAGCGGCGAGGTCGGGCGTGCGAGCGGGTGCAGAGTGGCTAGCGCGAGCTAGTGCGAGCGGTGGCCCGGAGCGCAGGTGGCGCCCTTTATATGCACCAGGCGGCCAGCCCTGCCTGCGGAGCCCCACCCTCCTCGGAGCCCCGCAGGGGCGGAGTGCGGCCACCACCCTTCGCCTAGCCCGGAGGCGCTGGTGGGGTCGCGGAGGGGGGGGAGGGGACAGTTGTAAGGGGGGTCCTGAGGAGCATTAAGGGTGGGCTGGCTCTGCAGGATTTCTAGGGGAGTGAGTGTTGAACTGAGAGGGCTGGAATACTGCGAAGAAGGGAAAAGCAAGCGGTCTCCTGAGTGAGACCTGTCAGAATGGAGAGGAACCAGCTTGCTACAAAGGTGACTGGATAGAACAGGTCTTCAATCATGAGTTTGAAAAGGAGGCCGCGAGTGGGGAGTGGGAAGAGACCTCACAGCGCCTACCCTGGGAGGCAGATGTATGCTGAATTCCAACCAGAACTCACCAGCCCTTCTCGTGCTCTGGGAACTTGTCACGTGTTGCGTGTGTCGGTTAGCATGGGGTACGTCCTGTGTGCCGAGTTACACCACCTTGGCGGCGCCACGTGCGGGCTGGGATACCTGGGCTTTCTCCCTGTGGACCTACCTCTCTATTCCCTGGGCTCCAGAGGCTGAGCTGCGTGTGTCCCGACATGCCAAGTGCTGCGTGCCAGCAGGGTGGATTCCAGATGTTTTTAACTCTTTCCTTTCCCGGTCCTATCGAAGTTAATCTACCCTTTTAAGTAATTAAGTTGGGGCCCAGGAGATGGCTGCACAGGAAGGGCGCTTGCACGGCAGCCTGGCGGCCTGAGTTCAATCCCTGAAACACACTCAAAAGTAGAAGGAGAGAACTCCACACGTTCATAGCGGTGCATGTGCCCACACATATATCTTTTTTTTTTTTTTTTTTTTTTGAGACAGGGTCTTACCTTGTAACCCTGGCTGGCCTGGAACTCACCATGTAGACCCAGTCCTTGAACTCAGAGAGATCCACCTGTCTCTGCCTCCCAAGGGCTGGGATTTGAAAAACAGGAGCCACCACATCTGGCATAATTAATTTTTTTAAAAAACCTGAACCAGGTATCATGGCACATACCTGTAATCCCAGCGCTCTGGAGCTAAGGTGGGAAAACTGTAAATTTGGAATCAGCCTAAGCTTCATAATAAGACCCTGCCTCAAAAAGAAAGAGCTCACCTGCTGCTTGTTCAAGGCATGTCTGTCTGACAGGATGAGTTCAAGACTAGCCTGGGCAACTTATTGACAGCCTGCTCAGAAAAAAGAATGAAAGAAGAAAGAAAGAAAGAAAGAAAGAAAGAAAGAAAGAAAAGAAAAGAAAGAGCTGGTTGTGGTGGCGAACGCCGGTAGGATTTGCTGAAGGAGGCAGAGGCAAGAGGATCATGAGTTCGAGGCCAGCCTGGGCTACACATTTGAGCCGGGTGTGGTGGCGCACGCCTGTAACCCCAGCACTTGGGAGGCAGAGGCAGGCGGATTTCTGGGTTTGAGGCCAGCCTGGTCTACAGAGTGTGTTCCAGGACAGCCAGGGCTACACAAAGAAACCATGTCTCAAAAAAAACAAAAAACAAAAAACAAAGAAAAAAGAAAGAAAGAAAAGGAAAGGAAAGAAAAGAAAAGAAAAGAAAAGAAAAGAAAAGAAAAGAAGAGAAAAGAAAAGAAAAGAAAAGCTGGGGGGAAGGGCTGGAGAGGTGGTTCGGTGTGAACCGTTCTTACAGATGACCCAGGTTCAGTTCCCTGCACCCATAGCAGGCCACACATCACTGCAGATCCAGGAGACCCTACTCCTCTGGCCTCGGTGGGCGAGTGTAGCCCAAGTGTGCAAACCCACACACAGACACATAATTAAAAAGAATTTAAAAAAAAAAACTTTTTTAAATGGCTGAAAGGGGCATGTTGGCGAGAGCATTTAATCCCAGCTGTTTGTGAATCTGTGAGTTTCAGGACAGCATGGACTACATAGTGAATTCCAGGACATCCAGAGTTCCATAGTGAGCGAGACTCCTCCCCTTTCAATTCCAGTCCTGCCCAAAAAAGAGAGACCTTGTCTCAGAGTCTAAAATATGGAGGGAGATTACATCAAACTGTAAAAACGTCTGATCCATCAGAGGAACATCATAGACACCATGGCTCTAATATTGCCTGCCGGCCCGCCTGCCTGCCCGCCTGCCTGCCTCTCTTCCTCCCTCCCTTCCTTCCTTCCTTCCTTCCTTCTTTTTCTCTTTCTGCTCAGGCCTGGAGTATGGCTAAGCATGTATTCTGCCTTTGAGCACCATGCCCTCCCATGCTGCATTCATTCATTCATTCATTCATTCATCCATTTATATTTACTTTGGGTTTTTTGTTTGTTTGGTTGATTGGTTGATTTTTGTTCCTTTATTTTTGAGACAAGGTCACACAAATTGTAGCCCAAACTGGCCTCAAACTCACTATGTAGCCCAGGCTGGCCAGCTCTTGACAACCTTTTACCTAAGCCTCTGAGGAGATGGGATTACAGGCGTGAACGACTGTACACAGTTTTCGCTTCGTTACAACTGGGAAATTGGGCTGCGGTTGTAACAGGTCAACGGCTTACCTGGCTTGTCTAAGGTCCTGAGTGCCATACCTGGCACCGAAAAGATAAATCAGGCCGGGCGGTGGTGACACAAGCTTGTAATCCCAGCACTTGGGAGGCAGAGGTAGGCAGATTTCTGAGTTCGAGGCCAGCCTGGTCTACAGAGTGAGTTCCAGGACAGCCAGGACTACACAGAAAAATCCTGTCTCGAAAAACCAAAAAATCCCCCCCCCAAAAAAAAAGAAAAGATAAATCAATCAACCAATCGTCTGGAGACAGGTATAGTGGCCTGAGCCCTGCTCCCTTGTGATAGGGAGAACTGGGGGTGTTCCCCCTATAGTCTGTATAGAAGCATTCCTTGCCACAGAAGACCAATAAACTATAATTTTCCGGAGGGCTCAATCGGGAGAGCTAAAGGCCCCAGGGACTTGTCCTCTGGAGAATTGGCAGGCAGTCTGAAGTAAGGATTACCATGTGAAAGGTAGAGAGGAAGCAAGCCTAAAACCTCAGTCCTGGGGAAGTGGGGACAGCAGGACCAAAGAACTCAAGGTCACTCTAGGCTTTGTACCTTGTTGGAGCTCGGGTGATGGGCTACCGGAGACCTTTGCTCTAACAAAACAAACATAGTGAGGGGACTCAGCACTTTCCTCCAGGCCCAAGGACCCGCATAGCGGAAGGAGAAGTCAGAGGTCGTGCCCTCTGAACTCCACACGTGCACTGTGGCATGTCCCGCCACCCCCCTCTCCAATGAATAATCGTAAAAACAAAAATACTAAAAGAGCCGGGCAGTGGTGGCGCACGCCTGTAATCCCAGCACTCTGGGAGGCAGAGGCAGGCAGATTTCTGAGTTGGAGGCCAGCCTGGTCTACAGAGTGAGTTCCAGGACAGCCAGGGCTACACAGAGAAACCCTGTCTCAAAAAAAAAAAAAAAAAAAAAAAAAAAAAAAAAAACTAAAAGAAAGAAAAAGCCAGACATAGTAGTGTGTCGAACACTTGTGATCCCAGCTTGTGGGAGGGAAGAGGCACAGAGATTTCTGTGAATTTGAGGTCAGCCTATCTAGCAAGTTCCAGGCCTGTCAAAGTTACCTGGTGAGAACCTAACTCTAAAGGAAAAAAAAAAAGTGGATAACATTGAGATTTAGCAATAGATTCACAACTACGCAGGCACATACATGCATATACATGCATACACATACATGCACACACACATACAGCTTGTAATTACACTCTCGCCTACAGACACTTCACTTTGCTTAAGGGATTTCATTTAATAAGAGCCTGCCCACAGGCTCACAGGTATATAGAACCAATACATGAAGCTTCTCACAGTCCTTGGCCCAGAGAGATGCCCCGTTCCCGGACACCCCTCCCCCTGGGCTGGGAGGCTCCGTGGTGAATCAGGCAGCCATCACTGAGTCCCTGCCTGCTAGCTCTGTTGTCAACCTGTGACTCAAGGCAGAACACTAGACATCTGGTGCCAGAGTGCCAGCTGCGGTTTGGGGGAGTGGGAGACATCTCCCGCCAGGCTGTCCTCTGCTCACCCCCCTCCCCACCCCCACTCCATGAGTCTGTACCCAGATCACATAGGCGTGCATGCGGAAGGCGTGTACAACCTTGGATGTGCATGTCTTGTTCCCATAGAGCTCCGTTTGCTTAGATGTGAGCAGTGCCACACACTGTGTGTCTATGACCCTGTGTGTCGCTGTGGGTGTCCCTGTCTAGAATCCTGAGGCTGAAGATCAACACACAGCATCTTTTGGGCTCCCTCCAGTCAGCCCTGTGCCAAGGCACATAGCTTAGTAGGTGACACAAGGCAAGGGCTTTTTTTCTCCCCTGAGACAAGGTTTCTCTGTGTAGTCCTGGTTCTCCTGCAACTTGCTCTATAGGCCAGGCTGGCCTCAAACTCAGAGATCCACCTGTCTCTGCCTCCAGAGTGTTGGGATTGAAGGTGTGTGCCACCACCGCCCGACTCAGAGCCAGGGTCTTCAGACCCTTACTCTTCTCTCTCCCTTCTCAGCTTGCTCAGGACCGGCTGAGCAAGGAATTACAGGGCCACGGCTCCATGTAATTCCACCAGACACTTTGGTTTCCATGACCATGGTATCTGCACATATCCAAACATGGGCCCATTAGGATGGGCAGGGTTCGGTATAGATGAGTAGGCTTCGTACTCATTGTGGATGAGAAAGGTCCGTGCTTGAAGGGGGGGAAGGATGACATCCAAAGGTCCCTCACGCCTGTCAGCTCTTCTTGCACAAGGGATGCAAGAGGTGAAGGTCATGTGTACGGAGGTGACAGGCCGTGGGGTAGAAAGGGACTCCCTTGTGTCTTGCTGAGTAACTCTGGGGCATCATTTTGCAGTGTGTTTAATGTGACTGGTACATGCCACCCTGCCACCCCCCACCCCAACACACACACAAAAGGCAGAAGAATGTCACAGAGAAAAGGCACCTTGGCAAGGTTGGTCCCAACCCTCTGAGTCACACAGCTTACCTGGAGTCCTCCTGGCCCTGCCTCCTCCTAGGCATCTTGACCAAGGCCTATGTCTCACCTAGGCAAGAGGCTGAGTTAGGGACGGGGCACGGACAGCCCATCCTCCTGTGGGAGGCCATGACGCCTCTAAGGTAGAGCTGGGGGAGTGGGTTCCCAGCCCAGGGATGGGCAAGGCTGTGCCTGCTGAACCAGAGGTACCGCCTGGGGCCCTTCAAGGGGTGAGGGTGGCACACCCTTCATTTCCTGCCCCCCCCCAATTTTGGGGGGTGCCTGAATGAGAGCAGCAGGGTTTGAAGAGATGGCTCAACGGCTAAGAGTGCTTGCCTTTCCCCAAAGGACTTGGATTCCGTTCCCAGCAACCCACATCAGGCAGGCGTCTCACAACAACGGGGACTCCAGCTCCAAGGCATCCTACACCTTTTCCTGCACTCCCCAGACACCCACACTCACACACACACAGACACACACACACACACACACACACACACACACATACATACACTCACGAATGCATATACATACACATGCTTATACATACAAATAAAAACTAAAACGTGTGTTGTTGCGCAGGGCAGTGCATGCCTATATTCCCAGCTGCTCTGGAGCTGAGGCAGGAGGATCATTTGAGTCCAGGAGTTCTAAGCTGTAGAGCACTGTGCCATGTCCCTCACTGAGTTCAGCATGGATATGGTGACCTTCTGAGAGCAGGTGCCTAAAGAGAGGCCAACTGGCCCGAGTCCAAAACAGAATAAGTGTGTTGGGTTTTCTTTCTTCTTCTCCTCCTTCTTCTTTGTTTTTTGTTTTTGTTTTTTCCGTTTTTTTCGAGACAGGGTTTCTCTGTATAGCCCTGGCTGTCCTGGAACTCACTCTGTAGACCAGGCTGGCCTCAAACTCAGAAATCTGCCTGCCTCTGCCTCCCAAGTGCTAGGATTAAAGGCGTGTGCCACCACTGTCCAGCTGCTTTGGTTTTTTTAAGACAGGGTTTCTCTGTGTAGCACTGGCTGTCTTAAAACTCACTCTGTTGACCATGCTAGCCTCGAACTCAGAGATCTACCTGCCTCTGCTTCCTGAATGCTGGGATTAAAGCGATATGCCACCATATCTGATCTGACTGAAATAGGGTTTTTTAAATTTATTTATTTTTTATGTATATGAGTATTTTGCCAGCATGTATATTTGTACCACTTGGGCACCTGGTTGGCCTGAGCCCCTAAAACAAATCTTTTAAAAAACTATTTAATTTGCAGCCAGGCGGTGGTGGCGCATGCCTGTAATCCCAGCACTTGGGAGGCAGAGGCAGGCAGATTTCTGGGTTTGAGGCCAGCCTGGTCTTCAGAGTGAGTTTCAGGACAGCCAGGGCTGCACAGAGAAACCCTGTCTCGAAAAAAACAAATCCAAAAAAAAAAAAAGCTATAAAAATTATTTAATTTGCTTTTAAAGTGTGTGTGTGTGTGTGTGTGTGTGTGTGTGTGTGTCTTTATAGGAATATGTGTATGTGAATGCAGGTACCTATAGAGACCAGAAGGAGGCGCCAGATCCCTGGAGCTGGAATTAGTGAGCCACCTTACATGGGTGATGAAACTTGAACTCAGTCCTCTGGATTCAGTATATGTTCTTACCTGCTGAGCTTTTCTTCCTTTCTTTCTTTCTTTCTTTCTTTCTTTCTTCCTTCCTTCCTTCCTTTCTTTCTTTCTTTCTTTCTTTCTTTCCTTCTTTCTTTCTTTTTCTTCTTCTTCTTCTTCTTCTTCTTCTTCTTCTTCTTCTTCTTTTCGAAACAGGGTTTCTCTGAAGAGCCTCATTCATTCTTTTTATTTGTTGTTTTTGTTGTTTGTTTTTTTTTGTTTTTCAAGACAGGGTTTCTCTGTGTAGCCTTAGCTGTCTTGAAACTTATTCTGTAGAACAGGCTGACTTCAAACTCACAGAAATCTGCCTGCCTCTGCCTCCTGAGTGCTAGGATTACAGGCACTAAGCCATTTCTCTAGTCCTAAAATAAATCTTGGTTTTGGTCTTGGTTTGTTTTTTGTTTTTTGTTTTTTGTTTGTTTTGGGGTTTTTTGTTTTGTTTTGTTTTTGGGTTTTTTGTTTGTTTTTTTGTTTTGTTTTTTGGTTTTTCAGACATGGTTTCTCTGTATAGCCCTGGCTGTCCTGGAACTCACTTTGTACACCAGGCTGGCCTCAAACTCAGAAATCCACCTGCCTCTGCCTCCCAAGTGTTGGGATTACAGGCGTGCGCCACCACGCCTGGCTCTGGTCTTGTTTTTTTGAGACAGGGTTTCTCTGTATAGCCCTGGCTGTCCTAGAACTCACAGTGTAGACCAGGCTGGCCTCGAACTCAGAAATCTGCCTGCCTCTGCCTCCCAAGTGCTGGGATTAAAGGCATGTGCCACCACTGCCCGGCCTAAAATAAATCTTTTTTAAAAAAAGAGGCCAATTGGTGGTGGCTCATACCTTTAGTCTCTGCATTCAGGAGGCAGAGGCAGAGGCAGGCCTACAGAGAAAGTTCCAGGCCAGCCAGGGCTGCTACACAGAGAAACTCTGTGTATTTTATTTTATTTTTATTGAAAAATAAAAATAAAAAGGAGAGAGAAAGGGAGAGAGAAAGAGAGGGAGGGGGAGAGAGAGAGAGAGAAGGAGGAAGGAAGGAAGGAAGGAAGGAAGGAAGGAAGGAAGGAAGGAAGGAAGGAAGAAGGAAGTTTAAACTGTTAGAGAAGCAGAGGTGAGACAGGGGAACAGAAACATACAAAGCAGCTCACTCAAGAGTCCCCCAAGACTCCCCAACCTCTGAACCACCCCCAGAGCATTAACAAAGGGAGGCACGGTGGCACACGCCTTAATCCCAGCACTCAGGAAACAGAGCCAGACACACGATCTCTGTGAACTCAGGGCCAACCTGGTCTACCTCTGTGAACTCAAGGCCATCCTGGTGTATCTCTCTGAACTCAAGGCCACCCTGGTCTATCTCTCTGAACTCAAGGCCACCCTGGTCTATATAGAGTTCCAGGCCAGCCAGGATGACTTAGAGAAACCCTGCCTCAAATAAAACAGAACAAACAAAAAGGGAGTAGGCGGCTGGCAGGACATGGAGAGAGCAGGGGGAGAGAGAACCACAGGCCTGAGGCCCAAGGAAGCAGGGCCCACTGAGTTCCTCTGCGCAGCCCTCTTTCCAGAGTGTGCCTCTGGTAGATAGCGCCTGGCTCTGGGTACTGAGGGCCAGCGGCTGACCACGCTGCAAGCGAGAGCGGGGAGTAGAAAGGAACCAGTCTACTCTCAGCGTCCCCACTCTGGAAGCCCAGTGGGCAGCTCCTCCTGTACTTGTAGAGTGAGGAACACGATGGTACAAGGCCTAGAGCCCTTGCCAAGAAACAGCCCGGAGCTGTAGGGACTAGGCTGGTGGGACAGAGACCTCTGACAGACCCAAAATCTGAACTTTAACCTGGCCTTGGCTACTTGTCCCCCACCCCCCACCCCCAGAGTCTAAGTTTCTTCAGTTCTGTAGAGGTTTCATTCATTTGGAAGCGTTTCCGGGGCCTCAGTAAGAGTCAGACAATATCAGGGCCCTCTCAGGCTTGTACCACACCCTCATCCAGGGTCATGCCCAAACACCGGATCTTTAGCCGCATGTGTACATGTGTGACTATCCATGTATATCCAGGGACATGCTTAGACATGTGTGCATGCTGTGTGGGTGTTGATAAGGACCCATGCTAGGACCTGATCTGTGTCTGGTATTTAGAAAGATCTAGGATGGGGGCTGGAGAGTTGGCTCAGCAGTTAAGAGCACCAACTGCTCTTCCAAAGGTCCTGGGTTCAAATCCCAGCAACCACATGGTGGCTCACAACCATCCATAATGAGATCTGATGCCCTCTTCTGGGGTGTTTGAAGACAGATACAGTGTACTTACATATAATAATAAATTAATCTTTAAAAAAAAAGAAAGATCTAGGATAAGTGGAGGGGAATCTGTTGAAGGTTCTGATGACAAACTGCTAAACATTTAAGCCCACCTGTGCCAGCCGCTGTGGAAAGGAGTTAATGTACAGAGGTGACACCCCTGGGAGCAGGCCTAGGATGCCTGGAGGACTCTAGCTCTCCTCTCAGGAACCAGACCCCCCCCCCCAAAGTCCTGCTTTCTGACTTCCCCTCTTCCTTCTCACTGACAGGAACGCTCCTGGGGCCAAGAGGGCTCTTCCAGAACATGAGAGGACAAGACCAGCCGGGAAGAAGATGGAAATGCTCACAGGCTTCCTGAATCCAAATTAAAGCTGAGAATTGAGTCGGTGCCCCCTTCCCGCAGCCAGGAAAAGAAGGCTAGATCAGATTCCTTGGCTTCCTGCAGAAGTATGCCTGGATGCGGCGGTTGTAGGTGAGGGATACCGGATGGCTGGATGACCGTCTGTCTGTCTGGCAGGGATTGAGCAAGCCATAGAGAGGCTAGAAAGGGAGCTAGATGGTTTGGGACTTTACGCTAAGAGCCTGGATCTTGTTTAGGGACCAGGGGGTATTTAAGTTGCACTTATTTGAGCTCCAGGGCTCTGAGGATCTGAGGCTGATGCAGCGGGGGTGAAGAGTAGGAGAGCCAGTAGGCAGAGCCTGGGCCCCCAGCAGACGCTCACACACCAGGAACAGTGGCTACCCGTCGCTGCGAAGGGCTGTAAGCATTTGCCCTGGGAAGGACCTCCACAGCTGTCCAGTGGAGGACAGGGTAGGAAGGAGAGGGATTGAAGCCAGGAGGCCTAGAGGAGCCACAAAGAAGAAAAAGAGTAGATGCATGGACATGGCCCGAGGACGAGAGGCTGGAGGAGACAGCGTGAGGAGGCAGGTGGGCGGCAGAGAGGTCTGAACCAGGGAGCAGCCGGGACATGGCTCTAGGACGGACCTCACGGCGGAAGGTGCATTCCTAAGCCTTTCACAGCGGGAAGCACTATGAGAGATGTGCCGCACGGCTATGCCTGTGCTGCCTGTGCTGCCGGGGTCTCAGGTCCGCTGCTCATCTCAGCCCAGGCTGGCTGCTAATTACAGGGTATCTGCTAGGCACAGCAGAGGGAGAGGACTGGAAGGGGAAGGCTCCAGGGGAGGGGCAGGAGATCCTAGTTAGGGCTCCAGAAGTTTCTTCCTAAGGGTCTCTAGATTGGGGTCAGTGGGCTGATAATTTTGGACACGGGAGGCGGCATATTGTGGAAGGACAGTTGAGGCCAGGATACCGAATCTGTCTTTTTCATCAACACCGTCGAATGACAAGTGGAAGCAGGGGGAGGGGGTCAGGCCTCAATGCTGCCTTTAGTCAAGGCCCAGTCTTGAGCTCTTCTGTCCTCGGGAACCTCAAGGCCTGTCCTGTGGGATTGAGGACAGCCCAGTCTTGCTTTTGAGGCGCAAACGTTGAGGCTTGAGCTGGGGTGCAGCCGAGCACCTTTTGCCCTTTCCCTCCACCCCGCCATCTAGGTCTTGGCTGTAAGTTATATTTTAGGGCCTGGAAAAGAGCTGAAGGGAACTCTCAGGCCAGGAGAGAGCCATGGTCCAAGTGCTTCCCTCCTGGTCTGCCCCCGGGGCCGACCTCCAGGCCGTTCTCTCCTTCCCTTCACCACATCTCACCTCACCTCACCCCGAGCCCAAAGGGCGGGCTCAGCACCTCCAGGGTAGCTTCACCCCCAACTCCCCGTGTCCCTGGACAAGCTCCTACACGGCTGAACGTCTGAACGTCATACAAACCAGAAAAACGATGTTCCCCACCCACCTCTTAGAACTTGAGAAGCAAGAGGAAGTCGTGTCTGGAACACCCCTTTTCTTGGTCTCCTTAGTTCCCTGGGGCAGTACGAGGTGCCTCGGAACCAGGGGAATGGGCAGAGCAGCCTTTCCCGCGAAGGGTAGGGGTGACTCACGTGCCCCACGCTTCCCCTCTCCCTTATCACTCAGCTGGATTAATGCTTGACTCACAAAATAAGTACCGGATGTTGGGGGGAGGTGTCATGTATACCGGGGAGAATCTAGTTAGCCCAAGTCTGACCTCATAAGACTTCATTGAGTGTAACCTAATGCACAGACACTGGGTTATAGGGGGATGTGAGCTTTTTCTTCCA
This sequence comes from Apodemus agrarius, assembly GCA_964023405.1. Classification (NCBI taxonomy): domain Eukaryota; kingdom Metazoa; phylum Chordata; class Mammalia; order Rodentia; family Muridae; genus Apodemus; species Apodemus agrarius. The sequence goes on along the minus strand of OZ030009.1, from coordinate 111,533,420 downwards.
AAGTAAGAAGCTGGGTGGAGGAAAATAGGGTCATCAGCTAAGACTCAGACAGAGAGGAGGTCGACCATATTACTGCCAGAAAGAAAGGCCATTTCAAGGCTGGAGAGATGCCTCAGTGGTTAAGAGCACTGACTGCTCTTCCGAAGGTCCTGAGTTCAAATCCCAGTAACCACATGGTGGCTCACAACCATCCATTACAAGATCTGATTCCCTCTTCTGGGGTATCTGAAAATAGCTACAGTGTAAACATATAATTATTATTATAAATAAATCTTTTTTTAAAGGCCATTTCAGAGTTCATCTTATTGAACAAAAGAAGATTCAACAGTCAGAACTTTGGAAATCTAAACATCCGCCTTCCAAAGGGAAAAGCCTTTCTCAGAGCCACAGGAAGGGAGTCCAGGGTTCCTACGGCTTACTGGAGAGCTCTTTTCCTGCGACATCCTCTCCTGTCAGGAGCCATCTAAGAGAGGCTAAGGCCTTCCTGGAGGGGGCCGCCAGTTTGCATGGTCTACGGTGTGTGTGTGTGGGGGGGGGTGAGCTTCTCTACAGGGTTCCAAAGAGATTTCATCTCAGGATTGCTGCTCACAGCGGATAAGCCTTTCCTGTCATTATTAAATTCATATGATAATCCCTGGGCATTGGCCCACTTTATTGACCAGATTTCCTGCAGGTCAACATAAAGATGAACTTTCATGAATTAATGCTACTTACATGAGTTAATGATTCTATAGAATTCCAGATTTGATTAAAATAACTTTAGGAAGAATGGTTTTAGAAATGGTCTTAGTGCCGGGCGGTGGTGGCGCACACCTTTGGTCCCAGCACTTGGGAGGCAGAGGCAAGCGGATTTCTGAGTTCGAGGCCAGCCTGGTCTACAGAGTGAGTTCCAGGACAGCCAGGGCTACACAGAGAAACCCTGTCTCGAAAAAAACCAAAAAAAAAAAAAAGAAAAAAAGAAAAAGAAATGGTCTTAGTTGTTTTGCTAGAAAAATGTAATAAAGTTAAAATCAAGACTAGAATGTGCCCACTCATATAGTAAATAAATGCTGCATAATAAGAAATACAATGAGTTTTCATAATTACACTAAAAAGAGAAATAGGCTTGGGGAAAAAATTGTGTTCATTTAGGTCCAAGGATATAGCCATGGATGTGCACCTTGATAAGGCGAGGCCATGTAAAACTGCTGCTTTGAACTTTTTTTTTAAGATTTATTAATTATATGTAAGTACACTGTAGCTGTCTTCAGACACTCCAGAAGAGGACATCAGATCTCATTACAGATGATTGCTGGGATTTGAACTCAGGACCTTCAGAAGAGCAAGTTAGTGCTCTTAACCGCAGAGCCATCTCTCCAGCCCGGTTACTTTGAACTTATAATGAGAATATTAGAATGAAACACTGCTTGGAACTTAATATCAACATCCTTCTGTAACTCCCATTTTATGTAACATTGTATCTATGAAGTAATTTTCTAAAGACCTTTTTGTCTAAGGAGGCATAAAAAAGCCAGAGAAAAGAAATAAAATTGTTGCCGGGTGTGGTGGCGCACGCCTTTAATCCCAGCACTTGGGAGGCAGAGGCAGGTGGATTTCTGAGTTCGAGGCCAGCCTGGTCTACAGAGTGAGTTCCTCTACAGAGTAAGTTCCAGGACAGCCAGGGCTACACAGAGAAACCCTGTCTTGAAAAACCAAAAAAATAAAATAAATAAATAAAAAAGAAATGAAATTGTTGGTTGAATGGTTTGGCTTGTCTGTCTGTATGTGTGTAGGTGCATGTGTATGAACGTAAGCATGCATGAATACTTGGGTGTACGAGACAGGCGGCTGGGCCCAACAAAAATGTGAATGTGTTAATGTGTAAATGAGAAAGCGAATGAAAATATAGATTTATGTATGTATTTGTGTCTTTGTATATCTGCCTGTGTAAAGCATCTTAATTCTTTTCCTTTCCTTCCTCTCTGACTCACAAAAAGTTAACCAGCCCAGCCACAGAGGCTTTTAGATGCCTGGACAGAGAAGGGAGTGATATCAATAATTTTTTTACTTAGCTCCACAATGCTATGCCACAGGTAATAATGGCCCAAACCAGTGGTTTTTAACCATAAAATAAGCAAGAAAGTTTTTAGCATATTTTACAAGTTATCAGCAAGCATTCGGTATAGTTAGAGAGCTAGAAGGTCAGAGACTATCAGTCTTTAAACTATCTCTATGTCCTGTTTCAAACCATTCCAGGATGGCTGGCTCCCAGCATTCTCCAAAGCCAGATTTCCTCATTTGCAGTGATTCCTTGTGTTGAATAAAAAAAAAAAAAAAACAAAAAACAAGCCAGGCGTAGTGCGCACGCCTGTAATCCCAGCACTTGGGAGGCAGAAGCAGGCGGATTTCTGAGTGGATTTCTGAGTTCGAGGCCAGCCTGATCTACAGAGTGAGTTCCAGGACAGCCGGAACTACACAGAGAAACCTTGTCTTGAAAAACAAAACAACAACAACAAAAAAACAAAAACAGCCGGGCATGGTGGCGCACACCTGTAATCCCAGCACTTGGGAGGCAGAGGCAGGCGAATTTCTGAGTTCGAGACCAGCCTGGTCTACAGAGTGAGTACCAGGACAGCCAGGACTACACAGAGAAACCCTGTCTCGAAAAAACCAAAAAAAAACAAAAAACAAAACAAACAAACAAAACCCCTATGTACACACAGACACAGGCATACAGATGTGTGCATGTACATCCTGAGTGCACGAGGAACAGAAACACCCTGCCATGATCAAACTGCCCCATCTGTGTCCACGTGCAATGAGAAACATGCGGAGGCAGGCGCCCCTGTGGGGACGCACCCGCAGCACCACCTCTAGCACATACGTACAAGGCTTTCTCGGAGCCGAGCTCCCCTCTCTTCTACCCTTTTCTCCCTTCTCCCACTTCTTTCTTCCTCTCTCCTCCAGGTTCTAACTCCTATCTCCAACCCTCAGTCACAACTTAAATAGCTGGGAGCTGGAGAGACGGCTCAACACCTAAGAGCACCAACTGCTCTTCCAGAGGTCCTGAGTTCAATTCCCAGCAACCACATGGTGGCTCACAACCATCTGGAATGGGATCTGACACCCTCTTCTGGTGTGTCTGATGACTGTGACAGTGTACTCATATACTCATATACATAAAATAAATACATCTATTTAAAAAAAAAAAACAAAAGAACAAAAACCTTGAATAGCTCATTTTTCAGGTGCCTCGGTGGACTGAGACAGTTGCCAAGCAACCGTCGTGCTGTACAGTAGCAAGGAGCCAGGGAAGAGTCATCTCTTTCCTTGCCTCCTGGGGAAGGTCTGAGGAGAACAGGTTGGGGCGGCCTGTGAGGGATTTAGAGGGAAGTCTAGGCTTCCTGCCCTGTCTCTGGCAAGAGCAGTGTTCAGGAAGGTCACTGGGAGGGTTTCTGAGACTTGAGCATCTGCCTTTGCCACTTGGACATGCAGAGGACACTCAACAAAGCCACTGTTGTATGCACGCAGATGGCCAGGGTGACCCAAGCCGGGGTGCGCACTGGCTTCTAGACTCTAGTTACCACCTGCTACAGACCTGCCTCCAGGCTGACTATCCATCCTTCCTCCGACTGGATTTGTTCAAGGACCTGAGGCTGTCCTGGGGATAACACAGAATGGTTTTGAATGGGCCAGCCAATCATAGCTTTCCTTGGAGTCAAAGAGGAACTTACCAGAAACAGGCCTAGGATCCAGAGACAAGGGGGCAGAGACAAGCCAAAGGTGACCCTGGCCCTGCCTACAGGGCTCAGTAGGTGATGGGAGCCATGGGGCACACCGGTGCTTCTTCACAGACAACCACATCATCAGTTCCATTTCCCACGCTAATCCCAAGGCTGGGCTGAGCTGTCTAATGGCAGTAGGGACAGAATAAAGTCCACCAAGATAAAAGAGGAGACCAGAGTTCCTGCATGTGACGTCTTATGGTGGAGCTCACCTGCCAGGCATTCAAGTCCCTGCACAGCTGGTCACACCCAGCACTGAGCATGAATCCTCATTCAGAAAGGAGTTAATGTGGAGGCGCACACCTTTAATCCCACCTCAGGAGCATCTCTGAGTTAGAGACCAGCCTGGTCTACAGAGGGAGTTCTAGGACAGCCAAGGCTAGAGAGATATTGTCTTTTGAAAAAGGGGAGGGGTGAGGGGAGAAACAGTATCTCCTTTATAGGGCTGGATATGATTATATAACCATATTTCCACACAAAATATGGAAGCCAAGCCAGGCATGATGACACATACCCATAATCCCAGCATTTGGGAGGTAGCCACGGAATTCAGGAATTCACCTATATACTGAGTTTAAGGTCATCCTGGGCTACATACAAGTCTCAAGACTAGAAAAAAAGTATGGACGCCAACACCTAACAGTGTTAATATGCATTTAGACATGTAATACATCACTTTTTAAACTTCAGGCATATTTATGTTGTATTCAGACGAGTGTGTGACAGGTAAAGGTCAGAAGAGAACTTACAGCAGATTCTCTCTCTCTCCCAACCTTCCACCATATAAACCCATGATGGGACTCAGGTGTTAGCACCTTTACCTGCTGAGCCTCATTGTCAGACCTGCAGGTTTTTTTATATTTTTTAATTATTGTTTTCCATTTCTTTTTTAAGATTTATTTTATGTATCTGAGTACACTGCTGCTGTCTTCAGACACACCAGAAGACGGCATTGGATTCTATTACAGATGGTTGTGAGCCACCATGTGGTTGCTGGGAATTGAACTCAGGTCCTCTGGAAAAGCAGTCGGTGCTGGTTCTCTTAACCCCTGAGCCATCGCTCCGGCCCTGACCTTCAAGCTTTTTCAATTCCATTTATATACAAACCAAGTCTCTGTTGCTTTTGGTCTCAGTAGCTGACTGGCCTCTGATTTAGAACTCACTCTGTAGAAGAGGCTGGCCTCGAACGTCAGGCTCCTCCTGGCCCTGCCTCAGAGAGCTGGCATTACAGGTGTGGCACCACTGCACCCAGTCAGTCTCAGGCTTCCTTTCGCGCCTGCTCGCAGCACAGTCCACAGGTTCTGACTCCTGTTTCTTTATGGCCTTGTGTGGTACCCCTGGCCTCCACCTTCTTGGGCTGGGGCTCCCCTTACACACGGCTCTGAGAGCCTCACTCTAGGTGCAGTGGGAAATACCGAGCCGTCGGCCCGCGCTCGGCGTGCGGCGCCCTCACAGGGCTTTCTCACAGCCCAGGCTGAAATCATGAGAAAAGACAAGTCTGGTATCCAGAAAGAATTAAGCAATTTAATTTTAAATCAGAGTTCAGGACAATAGAAGGTGCATACTGGCATGCACGCCTGCCAGCTGAACTCAACAGGAAAATCGCATTCACAGTTCACAGAAGGGAAGGAGGGGCAGGGGTGAGGGCAGGGGTAGCACTAGGAGGGGTGCTATTTGAGCTGAGTCTAAAAAAACCAGTCAGGATTAAGGGAGAAAGGCAGGGAGTGGCTGCCAGAAGGGGCCGTGGATCGGGCTGCGAGGTAGCATCCTGCCTCCCTCAGGGCTACAGGGAGCAGGCATGTGGCATGGTAATGGGGAGTGGGTAGAACTCAGAGAGGCCAGGCTGAGCACCCAGCTCTGTCTCTCTTCTGGACCAGGGATCCCCTCAACTCCATCCACCCAGCCCTGCCTGGTCTATGTCTTTTCCACCGTTCCTACCCTTAGGGCACTGTGCCTATTGAAGGGTTCCAGTGTCTGTCTGTCTGTCTGTCTGTCTCTCTCTCTCTCTCTCTCTCTCTCTCTCTCTCTCACTCACACACACACACACACACACACACACACACACACACACACACACCAGTCCCCTCCCACTGCTCAGTGCTGGAGCCCTGACCCCCAGGAGGAGCCACAACTTCTCTGGGGTCCAATCTAAAGGACAGAAGCGGCAACAGGGAAAGGCACTCAGCCATCTGGACACATCTGTCCTGCGAGTGGAAAGAGGAAGATGGAGAGAAAACCAAAATGAACAACAGTTCAGGCCGAGTCGGGATGGATGGGCAACCAGAGCTGGTGGAGTCGGGTCCCTCTGAGCTGGCTCGGTCTCCTCCTCCGGGGATTTGGATAGTCAGGTCTAAGTAGGGCACACAGGGCACCACGGCCCCTGCCAGGGAGCTGAAGCGTTGCGCTGACGTCTCGCAGGGCTCTCTGGGGCTGGGGGACTCAGTGCTCATCAGGTGTCCGTACTGCACTGAGTGGCTGTCCCACTGATATGCCGCTCCACAGGTCCAGTGTCTCATGGCCACCCACTGCTTGTCCCAAGGCTACAGTCACACGGTCCACCTCTCACTTCTGGCCTCTACAGCCTGTACCAGGCCTTCACCCAACACAGCAAAGTCCTCCAAGATCGCTTCTATGTTGGGCACCGTCACAAGCTCCCCGCCTTGACACACCACCATGCGGCCCTTTATGCTGGAGGCCTGAAGAATCAGATAGCAAATTTGAGTTGAAGTGTCACAAAGGCATTCCATGAGATGCAAAGTCAGGGCAGTGTGAACAGATATATGAGCCCCATACATACACCTGACCCAAGGCCACACTCAAATGCACACCCAGAGAACCACATGTACACGCCTGGTAACACATGACAGTGTCACTGGCCGGCATACCTTAAAGGGCTGGGGCTGGAAGCTGCTGGGCTTCCAGAGGACACCAATCGTCTCTCCGCCATGTTGGTCATAGAAGAAAAGAGCCAGGTCTCCAAAGGCCTCCTAGAAAGCACAGGATGCAGGCAGAGTCCAACAGGGGCCCAAGAACCTCCTCCGTGGTTCCACACACCACGCCCCAGGCCAGCTGGTCCTTTGAGAGCTTACCCTGAGCTGTGCCAGATAGAGCTGAGGGGGGTCATAGCCCAGGACAGGCATCAGAGGCGAAGGCCCTAGCTCAGCGAGCAGACCACGGGAGAAGGAAGTAACCGGAGGGTCCACAGCTTGGCGGTGCCGGGGAATGTGGCGGGGAGTCAGGTGGATGAGGACATCAAACATGTCGAAGGGTGGCCGGAACACGGTCTGCGGAAGCCCTAAGTCACCCTTCCACGTTCTCATTCCCACGCATCCAGCCATGCATTACAGGCCGTACACCTCACGAACATGAGAGTGGCAAATCCCAGAGAGAACAGCCAGGGCCAGCGGGGGTGCAGAAGGATGCCAGGATTCCCACTGGCTTCACTACCAGCACAATGGCGGCTCCAAAGCCGTCTCTGTGTTCAGTCTCACCAAACCGAGCAAGCAACAGGGCATCCTGAGAAGGCCCCCTGGACTGCAGACTTTGGGCCCTTCCTAGGAGTTCCTGAGTCAGATCCTTACCCTAATGTCCCCAGGCCCCCGGGGATTCATCAGCTGTTTCTCCAGGATAGGGAGAGCTTCAGCCGCCAGGGTCACGAGTTGCTGAAGGATCTGGGACACAGAAAAAGCACACCAGGACTGACCATGCTTCTCCTAGCTTGGGTTGGGCCTACTTTCTTCTCTGGGTAAAATAAACAAACAAGTCAGTTAATTAGTTTAGGGACAGGTGAGGGGCTGAACCTGGGCAGAGGGTCCGTCCTGTGTCCACGCAGAGCTTCTGCGGTCCTGGGGGGTAACGATGACCATGACTGGGAGTTGTGTTCGAGCTGCCAGGAAGCTACTTCGAATCTCCGCCTGCTCCTCAGCTAGAGAGGACGGGGAGGCTACGTCAGCCTCTCCACGACCTTGGCCTCCCCACCCGGTGCGTACCCAGCATCACAGGGATTGTCCAATCCCTCTCTCCCAAAGAACAAAGGTTATAAAAGGGACGCCACGTTCCAGTTAATGGGGTGGGGTGCTAATCCCCCAGCTTCAGACCCAGGCAGAGTTTGCCACTGCTTGTCACCCCCAGACTAGTCCCTGGCCTGCTGAGGCCTGCCCAAGGCCCCCCTCATCTGGGCTCTCACACACCTGGTGGAGAATTAGGAACCTGACACCCTGCTCTCTGCTGAGACCCAAGAGCTCCTAAGATTACAATGGGAAACCAACAATCCCACCTCTAAGGTGTGGGCACACAGCCTAACTTCCTGGCTCCCCACACAAGACCTCTCACCTCTCACCTAGAATTCACGAAGCTTTCCTCTGCGTTTCCCTTGCTCCACAGCCCTGAGTAGTAATTTTGTCATGAACCACAGAGGCAAAGCTCTCTAAGCCAGACTTGATATGGGCCTCTGCCTCTTCCATCTGACAATTCTCTTCCTCAAGACAGACCATTTCGCTCAGACATCTGGGATGAGGGAAGTTTCCCGGACAAACTTACAGGGAAGTTCTTCCAGTGGTCTGATCTGAGTCCTACCACTTACCAGTCAGCTCACTGTTGAGGTTGACAATGAGAGGGTTGTTCTTCCAATCAAAGGTAGATACTAGGTAAAGGAACCGAAGAAAGCCAACCTGGGGGACGCTGAACAGATAGAATGAGAAAGAATCTGAGGCCTGATGTCCTCAATCCCTTAGTAAAGTTTGTGAGAAGTATCTGAAAACATCCTCTATGGAACACACAGCTACCCTCTCATTTAGAATAAAGACTGCAGCACACAGAGCAACTTCCTGGGAAAGGGAAGTGTAGCCGTTATTACCTGGGAGGGGTGAAGGGCTCAGGGTGCAGGAAGAGCGATGCGGCCACCAGATCCAGGCTCTCGTCAGTGAAGCTCTCGCCCAGAAGCTGGGCACGCACCCACCGCTTGGCCAGGCGGGCCGTACCCGAGAAGGCTGGGTACTGCTGCTGGAGTCTGGGGAGGAAGGCTTGGCAGTGAGACCTGGGAACTCGGAGCCCCACAGGGTCAGAGCCACTGCCGGTCACTCGACCTCTGCCCAGCACTGCCCACACGTGGGACGTATCTTCTCCCATGCTCTCCTAGCAAATACCCGGGAGGTTATGACTGTTACTACTACGTTTACAAGTGAGGTGTTATGCTGTCTGGCCTCCCAGACAGTGGTAGCCAGGAAAGCAGAATGGGGGCAGGAGGAGGCCTACATCCAAGAAGAGCTCACGCCCGCAACCTTACCCATGCAGGGCGCTGGTGAGCAGGGGCAGCAGCCTGGTGTCTCTCTCCAGGCGGAGGGAGGCAGGCGTGTCTCTCATGGAGACCATTCCCTCGGGGCTCCGCACCTCCTTCAGGATCTGTGGCTCCCGCTGATAGGCCACCCGAATCCTAAACACAAACCCATCCTGTGGGAAGAGGATGCGGCCGAAGAAATGAGTGTCTGGAGCGCTTGGGGGTGCGCCGCTGCCTGGACCCCTGGTCCCCCAGCCCACGGCCAACCCACAGCTATCCTCCTGTTAACCCCGATGTCCCCAGAGCCTGTTCTCTGGTGATCTCCCACCCTGTAGCAGCCTGACCTTGAGGACGTCAGTGTGTGTGGCGGTGGCGCGGCACTGTAGTCTGTGCTCCTGGGTCAACACCTCTGCCAGGCGCAGCTGGAAGGCGGCTCGGACCCGCTGCACAGCCTCTGGATCCTGAGGCCACTGCCCGCTGCCCTCCAGGTGACAAACCACTGAAGGACAGAGGGGTGAGAGATCAGAAACTGCATCTCACTGCCTTCCTTACTCTCTCCCAAGGACCCTCTTACCAGTCATAGGCTCCACATAGGCTGGGCAGGGCTTCTCCGGCCGGGGTGACAGTGAGGCCAGCTCCTGGAGGCGGTTATAGAAGGAGTAGGCAGGCCGGACTGGAGCTGGAGGGAAAACCTGTGGAAGAAATGAGGACGGTGACTTTGACAGGGAGGGACAGTCCACAGACGGAGGTTGGGGCGGAGGCACTAACCAAAAAGGACCCCCTGCCCTCCTGCACCTCACCTCTGTATAGCGCAGCACTGGGTGAGCGCCCTGAACGGCAGACACAGTGAGTGGGAGACCGTCCAGCCCCCACAGCAGGCGGCTGAGGTCATCGTAGCAACGCACGGCCAGCGCCAGGGCCTCCTCACCTGTGCTGGAGAGCTGATGAAGGGAGACACTCAGGAGGAGGTCTGGGTCTTACAAAACCCCAGCACCAGCTAGGATCCTGCCATGACTCAGGTTATGACAGGACCGGGGCGCCCCCTGCTGGACACCAGGAGATGCAACCTGTCTGGGGTAGAAAGGGTTGTCCTTCCAGGAGCACTACTCCACAATCGCTGGCCCAGACCCCAGGCTCTTACCTCTTTGGGGCTTTGGATCAACGCATCGAGGAAGCCGCCCACATACTGGATACAGGTGTCTGGGATGTCAGCGTGGCTGAGGGACACAGATGAGGGTATCAGGGGCTATTCCCTTCAAAAATGGCTGCCCTGACCACAGCAGCCTCCTGGTGTGAAGATGCTAACACTCACAGTGCCAAGAGGTGGGTGACCACCTGACGAGGAATAAGGCGCTTCTCAAACAAAGAGTCTGCCTCCCAGACCACAGCTTCCCGGATGGCTCCGTCCTGGAAACGCCTAAGCTCTGAGCGCGACCCCCAGAACTGACGGAAATCGGCGGCCTGGAGAGACACGAAGGATGGGGAGACCAAGGAAGAGTGAGCTGGGCACGCGCGGTGAGGGAGGGCGGACTGAGAACACGCTCAATTCCAAGCACTCAAGACAGGCCTCGGCTCGGGGAGCATGAGGATGACCCACCCACTCCTCCCCAGGGGCAGGCTGGGGTTCCACACCTCAGGCCTGTCAGCCTCTGGGCCAAGGTCAATAACGCTGGTCAGTCCCTCGGGCCGGAAGAGAAACCCCAGGGTCAAGGTCCCGGCGTCCTTGTGCTTCGGGGGGTCTTGGTTGATATTCCACTGTAGGATGTAAGCAGGTTGATTTTAACCCAAAGGTCCCCAAGCCTGGTCCGGAAACATTCCGTGAGTCCCTTTGGACCCCGCACAACCTTCCCAGTCTACGTGGCCTCACCTCTGGGACTGGGGGCCGAGAGTGAGCCAGCAGGTGCAGCCGGCACCCCAGACCCTGCACCAAAATGTTGGTCAGCGGGCCCAAAGCTGCCGAGACATAGTCCCCGCCGTTGTCCTGCAGCTCTGGCCAAAGCTTTAGCTGGTGACACGACGCCTGCAGGCGACTCAGTGGATGGAGACTGGGGGTACAGGACAGACAGGACCAATGAGAACCCACTAGGTCCGTGACTCCTCCTCCCTCGTGATCCCCCCTCACCCTAAACTCACTGGACAACGTGGTCAAAAGTCTGGATCATGGGTTTGGGAGTCATCAACAGCTGTTGAAATCCGTCATCAGCTTTGCTATCCAGCAAGGCCATGGACAGCTCTGCCTCATACTGCACCTGGCCCAGGGTAAGGAGGGACAGCTGGGACCCTCATTGGCTGAGAGGGTCACAGTCCGAGTCTACTTCTTTGGCCGGGAGGCTCTGAGGCTCTGGCACAGACATGGGAGCAGTCTGAGGGGACACATACGGAGGGTACAGGAGCAGGGGGACCTGCTGGTACCTGGTTGTACGTGGAGGCTGTAACATCGGCACAGAGGTTGAGGCGGCCTGATGGGTCCACAAACACAACCGCGAAAAGCTGGTGGAATTCAGCCAGGGTTGGCTGTAGGGACGGGGACAGAGAGAAGCCAATCAGGGTTGAGCTTTACCTGCAGGGTCGGTTGGCACACACCTGCCCTTACCTAACTCACCAAGGAGGGGTCTGAGCTGAGAGAGAAACTGATTCCGTTGATCGTCAGGTCTGTAGTGGCTGGAGTGAACCAGAGAAGATAGGTATTGTGTTAGAAGGTCCTTTGGGGACCCAACCACAATGATACCACCCCTGCCTCCCTCAGCCTGGGTGGCCACAACAATCTGTCTCAGACTCAGCTTTCTCCTCTGTCTGGGGACAAGAAACTAACAGCGCTCTGGTGGAATGAGAGAACCCCTGGGGACAAGTGGGCCCCCTGGCCTGTCCAGCCTAGCTGCCTTACCCAGAAACTGCAGGACACTCCTGAGGACCTGGTAGCCACTCATGGTGGCATGCATCTTTCGTCTAGACACGAGGAAGGCAACCAGCATGGAGATAAGGAAGCCGTTGAATCCACCCAGGCCCTGAAAGAGAAGCATGAGTGGAGTGAGCTCAGAAGCAACCCGACCCACAAAGAGGCGAGGAACGCGGGCCACGCCCCCAGACCCCCCCCACACACACACACACACTCACCTTGTCCAGCTCCCGCTGCCTCAGCCAAACCTTCAGAAGTGCCACGCCATCCCTCAGCCCCTGGGCAGAGCCCAGGACACTCGACAGCAAGTGCATGTGAGCCTCAAGCGCTGTGTCCTGCAGGATCCAGGTGTTATAGTGGGGTGTGGGAGGCTCTAAGCGGGGGGCAGAGGGAAAACAAGCAGAGGCTTTAGAAGAGAAGGCGCCACCAAAGCCTGGTCCACCAGCACATGCCAGCACCAGTGCCTGCTCACCATAATCCGGACAGCTCTGCCCTCGGTACCAGGCAGAACGCACGTTGTTCTTGCTCGGCAGCAATCGGCAGGGGCGGAAGAAGTCCGCGGGAGGGCAGGGAAGCAGGCGCACCGTAACCAGGCGCTCATCCTTCCCTGGGAAGAGACGGAATGTTGAGATTCTACAACTCCTGGAATCAGAGGGATCCCCTCGGCACCCCTCATTCTTGGGGGGACACAGGACTTTCCACCTTAGAATAAGACCTCTCCTGACCTCAAGGCTTCTAGTCCTACTCCCCTAGACCTCGGGGACCTCATGTCCCCCTCCAGATTTACCACCCCACACTGTGCACTAAGCCCAGAGAGTGACTCCCACCGTGTGGCCGCAGCAGCAGTGAGGGTTTCAGGTGACAGCCATTGGTGTGAGAGAAGCGGACACTGCCAAAGAGGGGGTCCTGGGCCAGGTGGTGGGCCAAGTGAGCCAGGTAGAGGGCTCGCTTGCGGAAGTAGCGCTGGTTCAGCCCGTCTTTGTCCTGCAAGATTTCCTGGAGGAGTCAGGGAAGAAGAGAGGTCAGACACGGAAGTGTTCATGGAACTGGGGACTAGGTTGGAGCGAGGCTTAAGGCCCAGGGGGCTTTTTCCCTGACTGAACCAACAGGAGGAACACACCCAGTCTTCAGACAGAGTACAAAGTCCCAAAGAGACCCTTTGCCGGGCGTCTATAGCCCCAAACCACAGGCCTTACCCTGGGCATGGTCAGAGCCACATCCACATTGACATCTGGTCGCATACAAGTACCCAGAAGGTAGCTGCCCACAACAGTGATCTGGGAGGGAGGCCGGAAGCGGAAGGAGCCCTTCACAGCGTAGGGCACTTGGTGGAGGGGCACTCGGACCCCAGCTGGGAGCCATGACTGGTCAGTGAGCTGTGGGGACAGAAACAGGAAACATGGATTCTATCACCTTCCTCACAAAGCCCAACGTCGTAGACAGCATGACAGCATGTTAACTATTACTCACAATCTTCCACAAACACTTTCTCCCTCCGTGAAGACAGCTCGGTTGACGTTTAAGCCTCCATGACTTCTTTCTTTCTTTCTTTCTTTCTTTCTTTTTTTTTTTTTTGAGACAGGGTTTCTCTGTATAGTCCTGGCTGTCCTGAAACTCACTCTGTAGACCAGGCTGGCCTCGAACTCAGAAATCCGCCTGCCTCTGCCTCCCAAGTGCTGGGATTACAGGCGTGCGCCACCACACCTGGCTTTCTTTTTTTTTAATTTTTTGTTATATGTATATATGTACTATGTAGGTAGAGTAGCTGTCTACAGACACCTCAGAAGAGGGCATCCAATGTCATTATGGATGGCTGTGAGCCACCGTGTGGTTGCTGGAAGTTGAACTCCGAACCCTCAGAAGCGCAGTCAGTGCTCTTTTACCACTGAGCCATCTCTCCAACCCCTCCATGACTTATTTCTATTGTTACCCATTTCCAGGCTAGTAATAGTGGCTCACACCTGCAACCCCAGCATTTCGGAAGGCAGGAAGATCAGAAACCACATGGTGGCTCACAACCATCTGTAATGGGGATGTGATACCCTCTTCTGGTGTGTCTGAAAACAGCTACAGGACACTCACATACATAAAATAAATAAATCTTATGCCGGGCAGTGGTGGCACATGCCTTTAATCCCAAATCCCAGCACTTGGGAGGCAGAGGCAGGTAGATTTCTGAGTTTGAGGCCAGTCTGGTCTACAGAGTGAGTTCCAGGACAGTGAGGGCTATACAGAGAAACCCTGTCTCAAAAAATAAATAATTAAAAATTTAAAAAATATATAAACAAGTGTATATATAGATATAGATTTTTCTTTTAATATGGCTCAGGCCCTCAATCTCTGTCCTTGAGAACGGTGCAGGACTATTCAAGGCCAGCCAGGGTTATATAAGACACTGTTCAAATAAACACCTAAAAATTTTGTACAAGATGTATCTATGTTTGAGAGGTGAATGCATGACCTGTGTCCTGGTTGAGCTTCTTGCAATGAGAATGATTTCCTTAGTAACACAATTTCTTAGGAGAACAGCAAAGATTGATGACTCACTGTCCCCAAAGCCACCTGCCTTACCTCAGCCTCAGGGACAGAAGGCACTTTCTGGATCCGCTTGGTGACCTCCTTGAGGAAAGCATCAATCCTCTCTTTCTTCTTCTCTGACAGTCTGACCTCCTTCAGTAACTCCTCCACCTTTAGGAGAGGGAAGGAAGAATCTATGAGCCTCAGGGTCCCACGCAAACCCCTCTAACCTGTGCCCTGACCACCCAAGTACTTGTAAACGAAGCAAGCTGGAGTGGAACAAGTTCTCAGTCTCCCGGAGGCGATTGAGTTCCTCGTTTGTGGGCTCCTTGTACAGTTCTTCCCGACTGAGCTTTGCGGGCTGCAGGAGGCCCTCTGCAGGCGCTTCTGGCGTTGCACGCTTTCTCGAGGATGCCTTCTGTTGGCCCAAGCCTAAGGCAAGTTCCATCACCTAAGACCAGAGAGACAAAAAACAACATGAAATCTGGGTTCTCTGTATCAGCCGACTAAAGTTTGTGGGTAAAGGCTTCATCTACTCGAGTTCTTCCCTTTCAGTGGGCGTTAAGATTTTTATAAAACTAGGGATATCCATCACTGAGAGAAATCTGACAGCATAAAGATGCAGTTCTGCTTAGACCTGAGTTTACTAGTCACGGCCCGAGGTAGTGCTCCAAAGCCCGCCTGTTTCCAAACGCCACAAATCTTTTGCTGAGACAGGCTTAGGCCTTTCCAAGGATCACCTCTACTCCTGCTCTATCCAGATCTTGCCAGGGCTAGCTTCCCTAAAAATCTTTTTTTCCAGTAATCTAGGTTAGAAGAAAGGTTTCACGATTCCTCCATAGTAGTAGGCCACCCTGAAGTCCCTCACAGGCTACTTATCAGGCCTGACCATCTCAGGCTCTGTAGCCAAAATAAAGCACACTCTGAGCAAACAACCTCTGGCTCCTCCGTTGCTCCGCGCTGTTGCTCTCCGGCGGGGGCCGGTCCCATCCTCCCGGCAGGTCTTTCTCCAGCACTTGGGATTCTAGCCGGATCTACCCCGTAGCTTCCCACGTGGGCCTAAACGCAACTCCAGAGCGCAAACCCTTGCCACAGGCCCCACCCACTGCAGGACCATTGGGCTAGTGCAAGCCGTCTCGCTCACTATTGGTCAGTTGTTCGAAGGGATCCGCCCATTATGGGAGGAACCAAACAAGGTTCGCGGAACTACAGCCTCTACGCGGCACGAAACCGGAAGCGCTTCGGGCTGCAGCTGGTCGCGTTCTTTTCCTCACTTCCTGAAAAGGGAGGAGCTTGCTTTGGCTTCCGGTGTTGTGTGGTTTTGTTGTTGTTTTGTTTTCTACCTCCAAAATATATCTTGAATTTTTTTTTCTGTTTTCACAAATAGGTTTAGATCAAGTATCTAGAATTCTAACATAGTTTCTCTCAAGCTTTTCCTTCTTAAAATGTAAGATAACAGCCGGGCGTGGTGGCGCACGCCTTTAATCCCAGCACTTGGGAGGCAGAGGCAGGTGGATTTCTGAGTTCGAGGCCAGCCTGGTCTACAGAGTGAGTTCCAGGACAGCCAGGACTACACAGAGAAACCCTGTCTCGAAAAACCAAAAAAAAAAAAAAAAAAAAAAAAAAAAAAAGTAAGATAACCTATTCAAATACTAAACTTTAAACACAGAAACAATGTAATTGCAAAGTACTAAATATTTTGCCAATTTACCTTTATTTACGTATTATTTTACAAAACTACTCGGAACTGGGCATGGAAGCTCATCCCAATAATACTCACGAGGCTGAGCCTGAACTATGAGGGACACCCTCAAAATGGCACAATGACACTTGGGCATCTACCTTTTAAGACTTCTCATACCTAGGCCAAGGTGTGATGGTGCTTACCCCTTTAATCCTAGCACTTAGGAGAAAGGCAGGCAGATGATCTCTTTGAGCTCAAGGCCAACCTAGTCTACATGGAGTTTCAGACCAGCCAGAGCTATCTTGTCTTGTCTTGTCTTGGTGACGCATATCTTTAATCCCAGCACTCCAGTGGAATATAGATGTACACAGGGGGGGCGGGAGGGGGGGGAGGCAGAGGCCGGCAGATCTCTGAGTTCAAGGCCAGCCTAGTCTACACAGGAAATTTCAGGCCAGCAAGGACTACACAGTAGGATAAATGAAACAAAGCAGAGGGGAGAATAGGGGAGGGGCAGAAGTCAAGAGTTGGCACCTTAGCACATAGGAGACCACACAGTGGATAAAAGTAGCTGCCACTAACCTGGGACCCACAGTAATAGAAGGAGAGAAGTGATTTCTGGGAGTTGTTCTCTGACCTCCACAATGCATTCAAGTGATACCTGTGTGCTTTCACACACCCAAAATAAAATATAATTAAGGGGGAAAAGAGTTTTGCAAAAACAACAACAAAAAACAAAAACAACAAAAACAAAAACAAAAAAGAATTCCACCCTGGAGACACAGCCAAGGGCTCAAAAGCACTGCTACTCAAGCAGAGGGCCTAGGTCGGTTCCCAGCACCCATGCAGCTTTGAGGCCTACAGCTGCTGCCTGTACCTCCAGCTGTAGGAAATCCTTTGGCACCAGGCACCCCCGAGGTACACACACATATTATATGCAAATAATTCTGCTTTAAAGTCTCTCTCTGCATCCCTGATTGGCCTGGGTCTCACAGACATTCATCTGTACCTGACTCCTGACTGCTGAGATCATAGACATAGACCATGCAAGTAATATTAATGATTTTCTTTTATGTGTGGGGGCACATATCTATTCCTCCAAGTATATCTCTGCACCATGTATGTACCATGCAGGTGGAGGTCAGATGAGCTCATTGGATGTTCTCAAACTAGAGGTTCAGACAGTTGTGAGTCAACATGTGGGTGCTGGGACTGAACCAGGTACTCTGCAAAAGTAGTAAGTCCCCTGAAGCACTAATCCACCTTTCCAGCCCCCTGTTAAATAAATCTTGAAAAATAAAAATAGAATAGAGTAAAAGAAGCATGTACCTCAGATTTGTGGTAGAGTTTGTATTTTTCATTTAAGAGGCCCTGGGTCAAAATTATTGCAAAAAATAATGATGATAGAGGTGTATAAGAAATGTCAGCCATGTGCACTTGGTGTCTGGAATAGAGAGTTTCTCATGTCTCGGTCATAAACCAGAACCCCGGGAGAATGTTCTTGCCTTTGTTCTGTGGGTTAGTTCCTTTTATCTAGTTATAACTTCATAAACTCACAACATTTTGTCATGTCTCTTCCCACCTTCTTCCTCTTCTTGCTCTCATTGTAACTATGTCTTTCCTTTTTTGTTTCTTTTTGAAGTAAAGGATCTTCCTACACTGCCTAAGCTGGGCTTGAACTTAGAGACCCAAGAGAGACTCCTGCCTCAGCCACTTCAGGTAGCTGGGACTGCAGGCACTCACCACTGCACGTATTTCTCTGTCTCTGTCTCTGTCTCTGTGTGTGTGTATGTTTGTGTGTGTGTGTCTGTTTGTGCCTGTGTGAGTGTGTATGTGTGTTTGTGTGCATGTGTACGTGTGTGTATGTGAGTGTGCATATGTGTGTGTGTGTGTGTATGTGTGTATATGTGTGTTTGTGTCAATGACAGGTACTCACTCTGCATCTTTGACTAGGACTTGCTACATAGACCATGCTGTCCTTGAAATCTCAGACATCTGCCTGCCTGTGCCTCCCGAGTGCTGGCAATAAAGTCAAGTGCCACCGTGCCTGGCTGTTGTTGTTTGTTGTTGTTGTTGTTGTTGTTGTTTGTTTTGTTTTGTTTTTACAATTCAGAGCCTCTAGTATGTATGGTAGGCGAGCACGTTTGGGATTTTTGTGTGTTTGCTGTTCTTTTTGTTACAAGGTTTCACGTGGTCCAGGATGGCCTCGGTGTTGTGGTGCTGAGGATGACCTGAGCGCCTGACCTCCTTGCCTCTCTCTCCCAAGCACCACCACATCAACATTTTCTGACTGCTTCTTTGTCTCTATTTCTATTTCAATCATTAGCGTGCAAACCCACTGGATGATAGCACAGATCAGTTATTTGTTTTTTTTTTTTTTTATTGAATATCGTCTTCATTTACATTGCCAATGGTAAAACCTTTCCCGATATCCCCCCTCCCCTAAGACCCCCATCCCTTCCCCCTCCTCCCTCCCCCTGCCTCCACGGTATATGCCTCTCCACCCAACACTCCCACCTCCCCCCCTCGGCTTCCCTTTGTTGAGGCCTCTGTTGAGCCTTTACCTGACCAAGGACCACTCCTCCCACAAGGCCTTCCTCTGGCACATTTTTGGCTGCAGTTGTTTGTTTTATTGTTTCTATATTTTCCATTTATTTTGCATCATGGCGGACATGTGGAGGGCGTCGTGCAGGGGTTGGCTTGCTCCTTCTGTCCATCAGGCGTGGTGGTGACTCTTGTTTGCTTCTTTCCCCTCCCTCTCTCCCTCCCTCCCCCTCTCCCTCCTTCCCTCTCTCACTCCCTCCCCTCTCCCTCCTTCCCTCTCTCACTCCCTCCCTCCTCCTTCCCTCCCTCCCTCTTCCTTCTTCCCTGAGTAACCTAGAATGACCTGTAGCTGAGATTGGCCTTGAGTTTCTTTTTTTTATTTAATTATTATTTTTATTTTAAATTTATAAATGTATTTGTTCATTTTTGTGTACATGCATGAGCACCACATGGATGCCTAAGGAGGCTAGAAGAGAACACTTTATCTCCTGATAACTGGAGTCAGCAGCCATTGTAAGCTCCATGTGAGTGCTGGGAATTGAACCTGTGTCCTAAGCAAGAACAGCAAGTGCTCTTAACCACCGGGCCAGCTCTCCCTGTCCGGCCTTGAGTTTCGTATCTCCATCTTCCAAGTGCTGGCGTCCATTGAATAGGGAGAGCTTATTCAGTGCTGCCCCGCTCCCTGCTGCATTCTCAGCATTAGCAGAGGGCCTGTCACACGTGCAGTGCTCTCTATGTATCTGTTGAATGAAAGGAAGAATGAATGGCTTTCTCGGAGCATCTTGACAGCTGAGAGGGCGGTGCTCTGATGTACCAGACAGTTGTTAGAGAAGGCCGTTACAGCAAGGCATAACTGCAGGCTCACTGAAGTGGGGGTGGCAGCCGGGTGTAATGTGCACACCTGAGATCTTAGCACTGTGGAGGCTCAAGCAGGAGTTTAAGGCCAACCTGGGCTACAATGTAAGGAAGACACTCCCCACACACACACAAATCTGAGAGGTGGGATGATTGAGGCTAACTGGAGGTTCTGCTATTTGCTAGCTGAGTGACTTTGGGTCACTTGTTACCTAACCTCTGTAAGCCTTACTTTAACTCAGTAACATTCATGACCATGTAATGGGTTTTGTGATGTTTAACTGAGATGCTATATGTAAAGAAATCACTACATGTAGATGGTCAACAATTGTTAGTTTTCATCAGATGACTGTGGCTTCTAATAGCACTGACTTTGTTTTGCTTTTTTGAGACGGTGTTTCTCCGTGTAGCCCTGGCTGTCCTGCGACTCAATTTGTAGAACAGGCTGGTCACAAACTCAGAGAGATCTGCCTGCCTCTGCCTCCTGAGTGCTGAGATCAGCTGGGTTTTCCTCTCATCTTTAGAAATTTACTTTTGGCCGGGCGTGGTGGCGCACGCCTGTAATCCCAGCACTTGGGAGGCAGAGGCAGGCAGATTTCTGAGTTCGAGGCCAGCCTGGTCTACAGAGTGAGTTCCAGGACAGCCAGGGCTACATAGAGAAACCCTGTCTCAAAAAACAACAGCAAAAAAATTACTTTTGGTGCTGGAGAGATGGCTCAGTGGTTAAGAACACTGCCTGCTCTTCTTAGAAGTTCTGAGTTCAAATCCCAGGTGGTGGCTCACAACCATCTGTAATGAGTGAGATTTGATGCCTTTTTCTGGTGTGTCGGATGAAGACAGTGATAGCATACTCATATAAAATAAATAAATCTTTATTTCTTTTAAAGATTTATTATGGGCTGGAGAGATGGCTCAGCATTTAAGAGCACTGACTGCTCTTCCGAAGGTCCTGAGTTCAAATCCCAGCGACCACACGGTGGCTCACAAGCCATCCATAAGAGATCTGATGCCCTCTTCTGGAGTGTCTGAAGACAGCGACAGTGTACTCACATATAATAAATAACTCTTAAAATAAAATAAAGATTGAAAAATAAAATAAAGTTTGAAAAAATTAAAGTTAAAAAAGATTTATTTATTACATAAATATATACATATATTTATGTAATTTATATAAATATATTATATATATATACACACACACACACTTTTTTTTGGTTTTTTGAGACAGGGTTTCTCCATGTAGTCCTGGCTGTCCTGGAACTCACTCTGTAGACCAGGCTGGCCTCGAACTCAGAAATCCACCTGCCTTTGCCTCCCAAGTGCTGGGATTACAGGCATGCGCCACCACGCCTGGCTACATATATTTTTAAATATATAATTTTTTAAGTTTTTATTTTTTATTTCTTATTTATTTATTTATTTATTTATTTATTTGGATTTTTTGAGACAGGGTTTCTCTGTGTAGCTCTGGCTGTTCTGGAACTCACTCTGTACACCAGGCTGGCCTCGAACCTCAGAAATCCGGCTGCCTCTGCCTCCCAAGTGCTGGGATTAAAGGCATGTGCTGCCAACGCCCGGCAAGTTTTTATTTTTTAAAGGCTTATTTATTGTGTATAAGTACACTGTAGTTTTTTTTTTTTTTTTTTTTTTTTTTAAGATTTATTTAGTTGGGCCATGGTGGCGCACGCCTTTAATCCCAGCACTTGGGAGGCAGAGGCAGGTGGATTTCTGAGTTTGAGGCCAGCCTGGTCTACAGAGTGAGTTCCAGGACAGCCAGGGCTATACAGAGAAACCCTGTCTCGAAAAAAAAAATCCAAAAAACAAAAAAACAAAACAAAACAAACAAAAAAAAAAAAACAAAAACACAAAACCTTGGACTGTGTTTTGTTTTCCTGACCACAAGAGGGCGCCAGTCAATCACGTCAGTCTTTTCCTGCCACTAAGGAACAGTAGAGAATGCAGCAGTTTCTCCAGTCATTTGCTGTGGTGGTTGTGTTTTTCAATACCAGGCCTCTAACCTAGGTAGTTGTGAACTTGTTGCACAAATTGACAGCTGAGATATGTAGTACACACCTGCAGTCCCATAACTCGGTAGGCAGAGGCATGGGTTCAAGGACAGCCTCGACTACAAAGCTCAAAGCCAGCCTGGGATACAACAAAACTTAGCTCAAAAAAAAAATCACAATTAAAATTTCTTAAAATGGGCACAACAGAACACACCTTTAATTCTAGCAAGTGTGTGGAGGCAGGAGCTCTACCACTGAGCTATGTATTCCTAGACTTTTTCATTTTGAAATAGGGCCTCACTTGCCCAGACTAATGTTAACTCTGTAGCTGGCTTTGAACTTGGAATTTGGAATCCTGCCCCCACCTGCCTCCATCTCATCCACCACCACCACCACCACCACCCACCCACCACCCACTCCCCCCCTACCAGGTCTGTCAACTTTTATTTCAGAACCTAATATGAAAAATATTAGAAAAAAATATGATCATGGATTTTTTTTTTTGGTCTTGAATACCTGCTATGTACCAGAGACAGCTTAGCCATGCAGGTGGAGGTGGGGTTCAATGTGTTATTCTGTGATACTGATTATCTTTTTGGCTCTGGTGCACTCTCTCTGTCTTTCTCTGTCTCTGTGTGTATGTGTGTGTGTGTGTGTGTGTGTGTGTGTCTTGCTGTGTAGCCGCGGTTGATGTGTGTTCATGTGTGTGTGTGTGTGTGTGTGTCTTGCTGTGTAGCCGTGGTTGATCTGATCTTCCTTAGATAGCTCTAACTCAAGGGATTTCTCCAGCTGCTTTAGCTACTGAAACTCTGGACCTGCTGCCTCAGCCTCCCCCATGAGTACTGTTAAAATTACAGACTGTGCCACCAAACTTGGTTGTCTTTCAAAACAAATACCTGTGTGACCTGAGCTACAAGAGAAGACCCTACCTCAAAAAGCAAGCAAATAAACAACAGAGGCTGATAAGTGGCTCAAAGGGTAAAGGCCCTGGCTCCCAAGCCCGGCTGGAGGTAAAGGCCCTGGCTCCCAAGCCCGGCTGGAGGTAAAGGCCCTGGCTCCCAAGCCCGGCTGGAGGTAAAGGCCCTGGCTCCCAAGCCCGGCTGGAGGTAAAGGCCCTGGCTCCCAAGCCTGGCTAGAGTTCTAGCAGATCCACACCATGAAAGGAGATAATCTATTCCAGGAAGTTGATTTCTGACCTCCACGCCCCACTCAAGTGTTACATGTGGTTCTCTACCCAAAATAAACACTATCCAAATGTCCAAGTATCTACTTTGTATCAGATGCCACGCTCTTATTGAGATGGAAATGAATAAGAAACAGTTGCAGTTTCCTGGAGGATGTCTTGACTGGCTGGACTAATACAATAGCTGGTTTGGTGGGACTGCAGCTCTGTACTTAAAATGGATAGACCTGAGTATAAAACCCAGCAAGGCAGGAAGATGTCATCTTCCCAATTTAGGACCATGTCCAGAGCAGATACCTATTGACCTGAGCCCGGGAATGCAGGTAGATGTTTCAAGGGGTTAGTCCAAGGATCTATAATCCTATAGGCCAGGGTGGGGCTAGGGTGACTGTATGTGGATGAAATGCTTTGAAGGTGATCTTTCTGCCTATTTGTCTACTCACAGCTGTGCTATTAAAGGTGTCAACATCAACTCCCAGGTTTCTAGGTCAACAATCTTCCTGTCCTTAAATTGAATGGTGGAGGAGAGGAAGCGAGGACTAGGCATATGTCATCATTTTGGGAGGAGATGATGCTTTAATTAGAATATTATCCTTCCTTGAGTCCTAATTCTAGTGGTAGAACTCAGTCTCGTGACCTAAACAGAATCAGGAGCCTGTCAATTATCTTTTTAAAAAATGTCTTGAGACAGGGTCTTATGTTGCCCAGGCTGGTTTTTAACTATATAGCTAAAGATGAGCTTGGGATCAAAGAATGATGTTTTAAAGTACTGAGGTCTCAGCTATGGAGGAAAAAAGTTAGGCTTGATGGTGGCACATGCCTGTGCTCCCAGAATCAGGCAGGCAGAGACAAGAGGCTCCTACGTCTTAGGCCGATTGGGTAACATATTGAGTTATAAGACAGCTTGGGCTATACAGCAAAAACATAACCTGTCTATAAATAAATAAATGCTTCATTGAGTGGCTTTTTGTACAGTGACTTCCTTCCAAACAACACAGTAAAGAAGGGGCGGGGCAGCTGGGTGGCTTTACAGCGGAAAGACTTGACATGCTACCTTAGTCAAGGGACCAAGGTCAGCATCAACAAGGCTAATCATGGCCCTTGGTATGATGTCATGCAAATGGTATTTCACCTCTGCAATCATTCCCTTTCTCTCTCTCTCTCTCTCTCTCTCTCTCTCTCTCTCTCTCTCACACACACACACACACACACACACACACAAAACAAAACAAAAAAAAACAAAACAAAAAACAAAAAACAAACAAGAAAATACCCCAAAGGGTCTTTCTTATGAGAAAAGAAAAGCATTTGGTCTTAAGTTTGGTGGCCTACTCCTATAATAATCACACATTGTGGAGACTGAGGCAGAGACTGCTAATTGAAGTCAGTTGTGGCTACATAATACAACCCAGCCCCCCCCCCCCAAAGTAAAGAAGACCAGAACGAGATAGTTTAATAATGGGTAAAGGCACTTGGGGCCAAGTCTGAGGATGGAGTTTGATCCCTGGGACTCAAATGGTAAAGGAAGAAAATCCATCCCAGAAAGTTCTCTGACCACCATATACGGGACACACAACACACACACACACACACACACACACACAAAGTAAAATAATAAGTAAATAAAGAGGGGATCCTGTTTGAGGTGGGGGGAACCTAAAAAAGAAGCAGCAAAATGCAAAATGGCTGAGGGCTGTGCCAGGATGTGGGGTGCTTCCTGAGTTTGGAGGCTGTCTTAGTTGGGGTTCTATTGCTGTGATGAAACTCCATGACCAAAAGCAACTTAGGAAGGAAAGGGTTAACTCACTCATAGTTCCATAGAACAGCTCAGCATCAAAGTCAGTGAGGGGTGCCCCCTTACTGGCCTGTTTGGCCTGGGTTACTCAGCCTGCTTTCTTTTTTTTTTTTTTTTTTTTTTTTTTTTTGGTTTTTCAAGACAGGGTTTCTCTGTGTAGTCCTGGCTGTCCTGGAACTCACTCTGTAGACCAAGCTGGCCTCGAACTCAGAAATCCGCCTGCCTCTGCCTCCCAAGTGCTGGGATTACAGGCGTGAGCCACCACGCCCGGCTTCAGCCTGCTTTCTTACAGAGCGTACATCCCTCACCAGCTCAGGGGTGGCGGCACCCACAACCAGCTGGATTCCCTCTGATCAATCACTAATTAAGAGAATGCCTTACAGCCAGATCCTGTGGAGCTGTTTCTCTCAACAGAGGTTCCCTCCTTTCAGATGACTGCAGTCATATCAAGTGGGCATACAATTATTTAGGACAGAGACCCTGGCTTCAGTTCTCAGCACCACCATAAGAAATAAAGGCAGCGATGGAGAAATGACTCGGCCATCGAAAGTGCTGACTGCTCTTGGAGAGGACCTGGGTTCATGCCCCTGCGCCCGATTGGCAGCTCTTCACAGCTGCGGTCCTTGGAGAGCTAACGTCCTCTCATGCCTTCTAAGGGCACCAGGAATGCACACATTGCAGACACACATGCAGAGAAATCACTCGTGATAACGTCATTAAATAAAATTTAAAAAGCAAAAACCAACATCCAACATTCTTTAAAATTGTCAAAGTCACCAAAAGGAAAAAAAGTCTAAGAAACTGTACTAGTTAAGAGGGGATGGGTTAGTTGGTAGTGGTGTAAATTTTTTTTTTAAAGATTTATTTATTTATTTCCATATTTATTGTTATATGTGAGTACCGTGTAGCTGTCTTCAGACACCCCAGAAGAGGGCGTCAGATCTCATTACAGATGTGAGCCACCATGTGGTTGCTGGGATTTGAACTCAGGACCTTTGGAAGAGCAGTCAGAGCTCTTAACCGCTGAGCCATCTCTCCAGCCCGTGGTGGAAATCTTTAATCCTAGCACTTGGGAGGTAGAGGTAGATAGATCCCTGTGAGTTTGAGGCCAGCCGGGTCTACAGCCTGGCCTCAGTCAGGACAGTCAGGACTACACAGAGAAACCCTGTCTTAAAAACCCCAAAACCAAGACTAAACAGAAAAGAAACCCCCCCCCCAAAAAAAAAAAAAGATAGGACACAAAATAGAAAAATGACACTAGGTAAAAAGAAATAAATTATAACCTCAGAGCTTCAGGTCATAGCAATGCAGCTGATTAGCACATGTATATTTCCAGATGATAGATGGGGAACTTTACTAAGTTCGGGGTCCCACCCCAAGCAGGCCCTCAGTTTGATTCGGCCACCTCTGTTGGGTTCAGGTTGTTATGGGTACAGCTTCTGGTGACAGTAGCCTGAACTGCACCTGGGTTTAGGCATGGGGAACATTTGTTCAGATCACGCCGTCCCAGAGGTGCCGTCCCAGAAGTTCTTCCCTGTGAGCTGGCAAAGGGACAGCTCTCTGATGCCACCCCGCAGGCGCAGGGTGGGGGGGAGGGGGCTCTTTCTGGATATTGTAGTCTGACAAGATGTGGCCATCCTCCAGCTGCTCGGGGCGAAGCTCAGCTGCTGTTGGTGGTACAGGGCGCACTCCTTATCTTGGCTTGTGGCCGAGGATGAGGTCACTGGCTCAACCTCTAGGGTGACAGACGTGATCCTCAGGTCTTCATGGAGACCAGCGTATTGGCATCTGCTACTAACTAGCCCACTGCTTAAAATAAAAAAGGGCGGCAGAAATGGAAACACTTGGGGTTTAAAAAAAAAAGTTCACAGCTGGACGAAGCTGCCACAGGCCTTTATCTGCAGCACCTGGGAGGGGAGGCAGAGCCAAGCAAAACCCTGAATTTGACACCTGGTCTACAGAGCCAGTCCCAGGATGGTGAGGGCTGCACAGAGGAGAACCCCTGTCTGGAAAAATCAAAATAAAAAAAGGAAGCAAATAAATACAGTGTGTGTGGGTGTTTAACCTGTATGTCTGTGCGCCATGTGTATACAGTTCCTGTAGAAGTGGTCCCCTTGCTAGTGGAGTTACAAGTGGTTTGGAGTCGCCATGTGAGTGCTGGGAACTGAATCCAGGTCCTTTTCGAGAACAGGAACACTGAACTGGAGAACATTCCTCCAATGTCCTCCTTTTTTATATTAATATTATATGTGTGTGTGTGTATCTGTGTAGGTAAGTGCACGTGAGTGTGGGTGCCCACAGAGGCCAGGAACACCAGACTCCCTGGAGCTGGAGTTGATGTGCTTGCGATCTGACGTGGGTGCTGGGACTTGGGCTCAGGTCCTTTATGAAGAGAGGTGCATGCTCTCAACCTCTGAGTCATCTCTCCACCCCAAGGCTTGAAAGTGTAACAGACACATGCAGCAGGCAAAAAAACGTGTACATGCGTCTGTGGGAGTATACAAAATAAAACACATGTAAAGTATGTAAACAATTTAAAATCACATTACGGATGTATTTATCTAGTGTGTCATAGGAAGCACTGGGTGTAGGTCGGAGGACAGCTTGTAAGCTTGTAGGAGTTTGTTTACTTCTACTGCGTGGATCCCGGGACTCCTCTGTTATCAGGCTTAACAGCAGTTTCCTTTATCTGCTGAGGCTTCTCACAGGCTCCTTGGTTTTGACACAGGGTCTTGACCAGCCCAGGTCACCCTCGATCCTCGTCTATAATCTGAGTGCTGGGATTGCAGGTGGGCAGCAGCGCCTCTTGGGTTGTTTTGTTTTGCTTTTGGAGACAGGGTTTCCCTGTCTAACAACCCTGGCTGTCCTGGACTCGATTTGTAGGCCATGCTGGTCTCGAGCTCAGAGTTCCACCAGCTTCTGCCTCCGGAGTGCTGGGATTAAAGATGTGCCCCAGGAACCTTCCCCACTTGTATTTTAAGACAGGATCTTTTGTAAATCAGGCTTCCTTTTGTTTCAGCCTCTAGGACCTTGGGATCACAAGCACGTAGCACTACACTGAGCTGTCTGAGTTTATAAATCATAGTAATTGCTCTATACTGTGGACGATGTTATAATAGGGGACTGGGTGCCTAAGTACATGAGAACTTTTTTGTAAACCTAAAACTCCTGTAAAAAAGTCTTATAGGCTGTAGATTTAATGTAACCATTACAATTCCTTGTATTAGGTGTATTTAATCTTCTTTTACAGAATCTGGTCAAGTAAGGAGTTAGAATGAAACTTTCTGAACCCAAAATGGTTTGTTTGAAATTTGTCTCAGTGTTCTGATTTCTCTCTCTCTTTTCGAGACAGGGTTTCTCTGTGTAGCCCTGGCTGTCATGGAATTCACTCTGGAGACCAAACTGGCCTCTGAACTCAGAAATCGGCCTGCCTCTGCCTCCTGAGTGCTGGGACTAAAGGCATGCGCCACCACTGCCCAGCCGGATTCTTTCTTACCTTTGTTCATTTTCTTTTTCTTTCTTTTTTTAAAGGCAGGTTCTCTGCTGGGCAGTGGTGGTACACGCCTTTAGTCCTAGCACTAAGGCAGAGACAGGCCGATTTCTGAGTTCAGGGCCAGCCTGGTCTACAGAGTAAGTTCCAGGATAGCCAGGGCTACACAGCTACAGAGAAACCCTGTCTCAAAACAAACAAACAAACAAAACCCCAAACAACAACAACAACAAAAGGCAGGGTCTCTATGTAGCTCTGGCTGTCTAGAAATTGCTATGTAGAACAGGCTATCCTTGAATTCACAGATTGTCTCTGCCTATCAAGTGCTGGAATCAAAGGCATATGCCACCATTGTAGCAAACAACCCTAGAGTCTTTTAACTTGGGAACTGAAGACTGAATCTCTCTAGCCATCTACGTCCAGGTAGATCCGTAGGAGGTTAAAAAGCAGCCTTCTGTTTTTAGAGATAGGGTCTCACTATGTAGCACTGACCGGCAAGGAACTACTTAAGTAGACCAGGTTGGCCTCACATTGATTTTTGCTTTTGTCCCCTTCCAAGCCCACAGCAGGTCAACATCAATATTTTGCAAAGAAGTAAACTAAGGTATAGCCAGCGCTCTTCCCCAAATCTCATGGATGCCCCGTAATCAGGTTCAACATTAGTTTTCTATGCTTTCTACACAACCTACTCTCGGTAAAAGGAAGCAGGAGCTAGCCTGCTTTTCCCTAGCTGTCCTTTGGGAGACTGCCTTCCCCGAGGTCGGGAGACTTGCTTAGGGGTGCGATCAGCGGGAGACGCAACCTATTAAAGCTAAGTGTAAGGACCACAGCCCGGGAGTCACCGAGGGGAGCACGCGGAGGACCAGGGCTCCTAACAGGAAGGCAGCCAAGACCAGGGGACACCCAGGGCGACAGCGCAGAGAGCCTTAGGAGCTGAGGTTCCTTCCGGGACACGCCTCTGGAACCGCGGCGTCCAGCCGCACAACCGTCACTTAGGGCCCAAAGCGATCCTCTGCGACCCGCCCTTGATCCCCACCTCCGCTCGGCTCGGCTCTTTAAGGGAGGGGGACACGCGCGGGCGTCACAAAGCGCAGCCACCGTGGGGCCGGGCGGAGGGGAAGAAGCGAGCAGGCGGGAGCGAGAGCAGGAGCAGAGTAGAGCGGAGTGCAGCGAGGAGGGCGGGGGCGAGGGAGGGGCGCGCGCACGCGCACCGGGCCGCTGCCGCCGCGAGCCGCCCCCCTCCCGGCGCGCGCCCCTCCTCCTCTCCCTCCCTCCCTCCCTCCCTCCTTCTCTGCTCTGTCGCTCCCGCGGCGCGAGGCGCTCTCGCTCTCCTCCTCCACCCCTCCCCCCGCGCAGCCGCCGCCGCCGCCGCCGCCGTCCCGAGACCCCAGCGCACGGCGCGCCCTCCCTCGTGCGCCCCTCCGGCCCCCGCGGAGAACGAGAGGGCAAGCGAGCACGGCGATCCCGGGCCGGCTCGGCCCCCCCCTGTCTTCACCATCGTCTGCCCTCCGCCGCCTTCCTTCGCTTCCACCTCCACTCCCCCCCCCAACAAGTAGAGGCCCCCTCCGGGGGGGGGGGAGGCCCGGGGCCCGGAGCGGATTCCCCCAACTCCCTTAGGCCCGCCCCCGCCCGGGCCGGCCCGCGTCGTGAGTGAGGAGGACCCCGGGCGGGCCCGCGGGCCGTCTGGGGCCTGGTCCGGCCCCGCCAGGCGTGTGAGGACAGGGGCCCGGCCCGGCCCGAGGGCGAGCGGAGGGGAGGGGCCTGGTCCGGCCCGGCCGGTGCGCGAGGACTGGGGCCGCGGCCCCGCACGGCCGCCGCCGCCGCCGCCGCGATGGCCCAGCAGCAGATGACCAGCTCGCAGAAAGCCCTGATGCTCGAGCTGAAATCCCTGCAGGAGGAACCGGTGGAGGGCTTCCGGATCACCCTGGTGGATGAGTCCGACCTCTACAACTGGGAGGTGGCCATCTTCGGACCCCCCAACACCCTCTACGAAGGCGGCTACTTCAAGGTACCGCCACCCTTTCTCGGCCCTGCTTCCCCGCTCTCCGCCGCCGGCCCGGAGCGTGAGCTCGGGGGAGCAGAGGGGGCGCCTCACCTCGCAGCCCCCTCCCCCATCCGCAGAGGCAGGAAGGCCTTGCTCACAAGTGCCTTTTCTTTGTCATGGGGCGGGGGCGGGAGGCCAGACTGCACCGGGAAATAGGAAAGCCTCTTTGGCTGGGGTAGTGGCTACCGGGAAGGAGGGCTGCCTTTGTTTTGTTTCTCCAGCTGAGGGGTGTGTGGAATTAGAGATGGTCTAATCTTCTCTTTCTCGACCCATCTGAGCCTTCTCTGCGCAGGCTGGAACTGCCCCAGAGGGCAGGGTGACCTGCACTTATTGGATTGGACTTTTCTCTTTTTGGGGTGTGTGTGTGTGTGGAATATTAGCCTGTCATTCCCTGTGTCGCTAGTGCCCTGACATTTGGAGGATTTGTTGGTCTTGGGTAGTGGTATTCTAACTTTTGATTATAGTAGGTGGTAATAAGGAAGAGGACCCTGGGGGTGGCCAAAAACGGGAGGGTGGTGTGCTGGCGTTGTCTTGCGGTTCATCCGCTTTAGGGGACTTTAATTTACTCCTCTTTCCTATCCTCGGTTTCCATTTACTTTAACTTCAGTCTCTGCCGCTTCCAAAATGCCCTTTGTCCCTTCCTACCAAGTTTACTAGCACCCCGCCACCCCCCATGTACAAACATCCACAAAGGGTGGAACACGGCAGGCAGATTGATAGTTTCCCACTTTAGGGAGACAAGATGAAAAGCTTTTGCTTGGGTGGTTAGCTACAACAAACGGGGTCGTCCCACAGATGAGCCCCACCTGAGGTGACAGGGTTTCTCATGGTGGAGTGGTTCCTTAGGCAGCCAGTATATAGACTAGACACTGTTTCCATTGTTTTCCATGAATTATTCCTGAGTTCATCAGTACTTGGAGATACTGGGGTTTTTTGTTTGTTTTTGTTTGTTTGTTTGTTTTGTTTTTTGTTTTGATTAGACTGAAGCTTTTTTTTTTTTTTTTTTTTTTTTTTGGAGGGTAGAAGCCCGGAGTGAAGATGATGTAGGGGTAGAGACAGAGGAAATGGGTGTTTAGGAATCCATTTATTATTTTATTTCCATAATTAGGTAAAATAGGCCAATGAGTCAATTTTAGTTTGTTTTGAAGGGAAGGGTTATCTTGGCACAAGTTTTAAACGAGTATCTTAGTCATGTAGTTGTGATGTGTATTTTTAGGACTACCCAATTACTTAACTCTTATTTTCTACCGTTCAAAAGCCTCAAATTTCAGGCTTTAAACTGGGTCAACTTTGTTGAAAATAGGATTGATAGGGAGTGCTTAACATTCGTGCATGTGATAGTTGCTGGATACTTAGTAAAAGGGCATTTTCAGAATGTTATGTAAGAGTGGTATCTTTCCCAACTGTTTGCTTCTTTTGTGGTCAACATACAACTATACTTTTTAGGTGCAGGTGCTTAAAGTTAACAAAGCAAAGGTTCAAGTTTATTAGTGATAGATTGGAAAGGGTATTGTTTCCATGTCGGTATGTTATATGCACTGTCAAATATAAATTTTAATTTGTAGATATTGGGAGTATTGCACAAAGTGGAGTTCATATGATACATTTCCTAGAAAATATTTTCAAAGCAGACTACTGGTAAAGAGTACAGTTTTATTTTTATTTTTATTTTTTTTTTTGAGGCAGGGTTTCTCTTTGTAGCTCTGGCTGTCCTGGAACTTGCTCTGTGACCAGCCTGGCCTTGAACTCACAGAGATCATCCTGTCTCTGCCTCTACCTCTGTCTTCACCTTTCAGGCTTAAGGATACAGTTTAATTTCTGGAACAATTGATACTTAACACAATGGTATTTAATCTCCTATTGGAATTTGTTTTTAAAAAGTATGAAAGTAGCTGGGGCGGTGGTGGCACATGCCTTTAATCCCAGCACTTGGGAGGCAGAGGCAGGTGGATTTCTGAGTTCGAGGCCAGCCTAGTCTACAGAGTGAGTTCCAGGACAGCCAGGACTACACAGAGAGACCCTGTCTCCAAAAACCAAACCAAACCAAACCAAACCAAACCAAACAAACAAACAAAAGTATGAAAGTAAGACTTTTGCTTACTAATGATTTGGAATTAATAAAATGGAAATATTTCTTGTAGCATATACTAATTTAAAAGAAAGCTGGGGCGTGGTGGCTCCCAGCACTTGGGAGACAGGGCAATTGAATCTTTGAGTTTGAGGCCCGCCTGGTCTACAGAGCCAGTTCCAGGACAGCCAGGGCTACAAAGAGAAACCCTGTCTCACACAACAACGACAACAACAATAATAATATAAAGGCCCTGGGCAGGGGCTGTAGCTCAGTGGTAGGATATTTGCCTAGCACATGAAGCTCTGATTTTTTTTTTAAAGTCCAGCAACACACCTACTACAAAATAAACAAATCATAGTTTTAGTCCTTTTGAAAAGGTTGACTTTGGGGACCAGGGGAGTACTTCATTTGTAGAGGGCTTGTCTAGCATGCTTAAAACCCTGGCTTCCATTTCCAGTATTGCCTAGACCCAGAGGTGTCCCTGAAATCTGAACAGTCAGGAAGCAAAGGCAGGAGAGGTTATGCAAGCAAATCTGAGGTCAGCCTCCTCTACACAGTAAGTTCTAGACTAACCAGGGCTTGGGGGGGGGGGGGGAAGAAGGCTTTATTTCCTATTGAGTATGGTTTGTTTTGTTTTTTCAAGACAGACAGTCAGAGCCTTCCTGTGTAGCTGGTCTGGAACTCCCAAAGATGAACTTGCTCTGCTTCCAAAGTTGCTGAGATCAAAGGCACAGGTGTACCCTCACACCTGCCTCTATCTAGTTTAAATTCCTTTCAGAAATATATTTTTGTTGTTTTGAAACAGGGTTTCTCTCTATAGCTCTGGCTGTCCTGGAACTCCCTCTGTAGACAGGTTGGCCTCGAACTCAGAAATCTGCCTGCCTCTGCCTCCCAAGTACTGGGACTAAAGGTGTGCGCCACCACTGCCTGGCTAGACTATAATTTTACACCCTCTTTTCCTTCCTTTAATCCTCTATGTACTCCTGTCTCTCATTCAAATTCATGTTCCCTTTTTACAGATTTGTTTCGTGTGTATTAATGTTTTGCTTTCATACATGTATACCATACATGTGCTTGCATTACCTCTGGAGTTCAGACAAGGGCATTGGAGCCTCTAAAACTAGAGGTATGGATCGTTGTCATCTACCACATGGTGCTAGGAATTGAACCTGGGTCCTTTGCAAGTGCTCTTAGCAAATGAGCCAACTCTTCAATCCCTATTTATTTTCTTTCTTTCTTTTTTTTTTTCTTCCTTCCCTCCCTCTCTCTCTCCTTCCCTCCCTTCCTTCCTTCCTTGTGTTTTTGTTGTTGTTGTTGTTTTGAGACAGTTTCTCTGTAGTCTTCGCTGTCCTGTAGACCAGGCTGGCCATGAGATGAGATCCATCTGCCTCTGCTTTTTGAGTTGGCTTGGATTAAAGGAGTGTACCACCTTGCTTGACTTAAAAATTTTAATAATATATGTTAGCCCTATTTTCCCCTCATCCTAATTTTTTAAAAAAAGTGTTCATCTGAGATATTCATGTGAACAGCAAACTGGCTTGTTTGTGGAGGTCAGGGACAGCTTTTGAGTGTAGTTTTTTCATTCCATTTTTGTGTGGATTCTAGGGGTTAAACTCAAGATTTACAGGCTTGTATAACAAGAGCTTTACCTGCTGATGCATCTTCTCTGCCCCTGTACTAATTTTTTTTGTTGCTGGGTATTGAACCCAGGGCTTCCCCGAATCTGCCACTGAAGCTGTATCCTCTGCATTCTGTTTAGGAAGAATGACATCCGCTCCTGCCACCATCCAAACCCCTGACTCCTGTGTTAGTCTCAGGGCCATCCTGGGCTACAGTATGAGATCGGGTCTCAAAAGATTATTTTTGGAGAGAACTTGGTAGTGTAGCTCACAATGACCTGAAACTCACTATGGGTCTTGTGCTAACCAACCAGCCCTCTTCCCAGCCTTCCCAAGGTCAGGGTTACAGGTCTGTGCCACCGTGTTCTGGTAAAGTATGAAAATTCTGTTTTTCCTTTTAAAAACATGCTTCGTATAATCTAGGTTGGCCATGAACTTTCTTCCTCTTTCTTCATTGAGACAGGGCTTCTCTGTGTAGCCTGGCTGTCCTGGAACTCACTCTGTAGACCAGGCTGGCCTTAAACTCAGAGATCCCCCTGCCTCTTCCTCCTGAGTGCTGGGGTTAAAGGTGTGCGCCACCACTGCCTGGCCTTGAACTGCGTAGCCAGGGGTGACCTTAAACTCCCGATCTTCCAGCCTCCCACTCCCAAGAGCTGGCATTGCATTCCTCTGTCACCATGCCAGGCTTATGCTATGCAGGAGATTGAACCCAAGGCAGGGTGTGTGCCAGGCCAGCACTCTGCCCATCGAGTTATAGCCTCAGCCTCAAAACTGAAAAAAACTTTAAAAAATACTTTGAATGTGTGTTTATGTGAGTGTTTGCCATCGGGGTGGGTGCTTTCAGAAGCCTGAAGAGGACTTCAGACCTGGACTTGCAGAGGGTTATGAGCCCTCTAATGTAGTTGCTGGAAACTGATTTTAGGTCCTCTTTTGAACAGCAAGTGTTTGCAACTATTGATCCATCACTCTAGCTAGCCCTCAGAAAGCTCAGAAAGTCCTTTCTTTTCTTTTCTTTCTCTTCTCTTCTCTTCTCTTCTCTTCTCTTCTCTTCTCTTCTCTTCTCTTCTCTTCTCTTCTCTTCTCTTTTCTTAAACTGGGAGCATTGAAACAGGGTCTCTAAAGTCCCAGCTGTCCTGGAACTCTCAGAGATCCATCTGCGGAATGATGAGATTGAAGGTGTACACCACCATGTCTGGCACTCAGAAATTCATTAAAATATGTTTTGTATTTTGTGTTTGGTTTGTTTTTCTGAAACAGGCTTTCTCTGTGTAGCTTTGGCTGTCCTGGAACTCAGAGCTCTCCACCTGCTTCTGCTTCCTGAGTGTTTAAGTATGTATTTACTAACCCTAGCACTCTGTAGGCAGAGATGGGTGTCTCTAATTGAGTCTGAGACCAGCCTGGCCTACGTAGTTCTAGGTAAACTAGAGCTATGTAGAGAAACCCTGTCTCAAAAAACAGCAGGTAACTATTCTATGTGTATCTGTGAGTGCTTGCATGTATGCATGTGTACTGTGTGGTCGGTCTGCTTATGGAGGAGGCCAGAGGAGGGCATTGGCTCTCCTGGGACTAAGGCCACAGGTGGTTGTGAGCTCCTGAGTGAGTGCTGGGATCGGAATCTGGTTTCTCTTGAAGAGTCAAGTGCTTTTAAAGCTGAGTTCTCCCCAGCCCATGTGTATCGTGTATGCCCGGTGCCTGAAGAGATCTGAGGACATCCAGCCTGGGAGCAGTCACGGAGGCTTGGACTCAAACCTGGGTTTTCTGCAAGAACAAGTGCTCTTAACTGCCGAGCCTGCTCTCACTTTTATTTAAGTGTGTGTGTATGGTCCATGGTGTACATGTGGAGGTCAGAGGACAAATTGTGGGAGTTCTCTGTTTTTGCAGTGTGGGTACCAAAGATTGAACTCAGGTCATCAGGCTTGGCAGCCAGTGCTTTTCTTTACCTGTTGAGCCAGCTCTTTGGCCAAGCATGAAAACTCTTAACAGGTTGTTTCAGTCTTCATGAGAAAATTGCTGAGTGGCATTTTTCTGGTTTTTTTTTTCCCTTGTGTTATCTGATTAGTTCTTCCTTGGAAAAAGGCCAATTTATGATCATTTTCCCCCCAGTATTTTGTCTTAAAACAGGGGTTTTAGTGTGTTTTCTCTTCTCTTCTCTTCTCTTCTCTTCTCTTCTCTTCTCTTTTTCAGACAGGGTTTCTTTGTGTAGCCCTGGCTGTCCTGGAACTCACTCTGTAGACCAGGCTGGCCTTGAACTCAGAAATCCGCTTGTCTCTGCCTCTTTTAGTGTCTTTACAGCTGCATTTAAAAGTTGGCACAAGTGGAGAGATGGCTCAGCAGTTAAGAGCACTGACAGCACTTCCAGAGGTCCTAAGTTCAAGTCCCAGCAACCAGTGGCTCACAACCATCTGTAATGGGCTCCAATACCCTCTTGTGGTGTGTCTGAAAAGAGCAATAGGGTATACATATACATAAAATAAACAAATAAATAAATATTTTTAAAAAAAGTTGGCACAGGGGCTGACAAGATGGCTCAGCTGGGTAAGGGTGCTTGCTGCCAAGGCTGATGACCTATGTATGCTAGGCAAAGTACTCTGCCACTGAGTTACAATTCCAACTGAAGTTACTCTTGGCATAAGTTAAAGAGGTCACTGAAAAAACAGATGAAGACTACAAAATTCTAATTTAAGAAACTCTGTTATTTCTAGCTTTGAAAAATGCTTTCTAGGGCAACCTCATCTTTGAGTCTCCTTCCTTGGTGTTGCAGGGAACTCCTATCTCAGTGAGGCTTTGTTTACTGTCGTTTGAGATTGGGGGTGGGGTGGGGGCTTCTCTGTGTAGCCCTGGCTGTCCTGAACTCACTCTATAGAAAAGACTGTCTTGGAACTCAGAAATTAGCTGACTTCAACCTCTGGAATTCTGCAATTAAAGGCATGTCACCACACCTGAAGTTTTTCTGTTTTTTTGAGAGGGTCTTACTGTGTGGTTCAGGCTGGCTTCAAGCTTCTGGGTTTAATGGCTCCTTCTGTGTTAGCTGAGCCCAGCTTTGATACTCCTCAAGTACTCTACTTCTGAGTGCTCCCTCGCTTGCTTTTGTGTCCTCCCTCCCCCCTTCCTCTCTCCTTTGTGCCCTCCCTCCCCAGGGTTTCTATATAGTCCTTCCTACCTTGCCTCAGAGTTCACTTCGTACACCAAGCTATCCTTAAACCCAAGAGGTCTTCCTGCCTCTGCTTCCCCAGAGATCAAAGGTGTGTGCCACAATAGCCAGCCTGAGTCTTGCCTTTGGAATACAGCAGCTTCTCCCTCCCTGATTCAGGCTGCAAGGAGTCACTGATCACCTGAAGCTTTTGTAATGAGCTGAGCTCAGGTGGTCGGTTTACGGGTTGAGTTTCTTTGCATGTTTTTCCTCCTGGGAAGAAATTGGATTTTATTTTGAAGTTTGGTATTTTTGTTGGGTTGCCTCTTTGAGAGTTTAGCCTCTTAATGACTGAAGGTTTGGCTAAACAGCAAGTACAACAAAAAAGATGATGTTATCTTGGTAATATAGTTAATGTAGCAGATTAACATCTTTGTAAAGGCCTCCTATAACAATGTAGGTGGGGGGAGGCTCAGAATCCCACAACAGTGGTAATGAGGGAGGGACATTAGCAAAACCTGCTAGCAGTTACAGCTTTGACTACTATTTTCATGCCCCATGAAAATAAAGAGTGCTTAGCCTCTTGTAGAATCTAAGAGACAAAACAAACCTAATTCTGTTTTTGCCTTAACTTTTACAATATTAGAAGTTAAGATCTGGGCTGGAGAGATGGCTCAGCGGTTAAGAGCACTGACTGCTGCTCTTCTAGAGGTCCTGAGTTCAATTCCCAGCACCACATGGTGGCTCACAACCGACTGTAATGAGACCAGATACCCTCGTCTGGTGTGTCTGAAGACAGCTACAGTGTACTCATACATAAAATAAATAAATCTTAAAAAAATAAAAAGTTAAGATCTAGCAGAAAAAGTAGATTTTGCTTTTATTTTGATTTTTGAGGCAAAGATTTACTATGTAGTAAATGTAAAGAATCAGGCTAGACAGAACATTGCTTGCCTATAACTTCCAGCGCATGGGTGGTGGAAGCACAGAGATCAGGAGTTCAGAATCCCCCTTGCAGTTCCTTCAGAACTACAAAATGAATTGAAGCTAGCCTGAATTCAGACCCCTGTCTCAAAGCAAGCAAGCAAGCAAACCCCCAAACCCAAAGAACAAACAACAGTGTGCTGGAGAGATGTCTAAACCATTATGCTTTAAAGACTTGGGTTCAATTCCCAGTACCTACATGGTGGTTTACAAACATCTGTAATTCTAGTTCCAGTGGATCAGGTGCCCCCTTCTGATTCTGTCTGGCACCAAGTGGGTATGTGGTACATACAAAAAAAAAAAAAAAATGAATAAATGTTAATTTTAAGGGTGTACAATTAAAAAATAGTTTTTAAAAAAACCCTCTAAACTAGGAGGCATTCCTAGTTAATTCTGTGCTGAAGGTGTAGCTTGGTGGTGGAGTGGGAATTTAACATATTAGGCTCTGGGTTCAATCTCCAGTATCACTACAGCAAAAAGACTTGTTCCAGGTACATACATAGAATGAGCAAAATGGAGCTAACCTTATTATTATTATTTTAAAGATTTTAGGTTTTTTTTTTTTTTTTTTTTTTTTTTTTACTTTTTTTCTATGTAGCTGGCCTTTGCCTTCCAAGTACTGGGATTGTTTATTATTTATTTATTTATTTATTTAGTTTTTCGAGACAGAGCTGTGGCTGCCCTTGAACTCTGTAGACCAAACTGGCCTGGATCTGAGATCGGCCTTCCTCAGCCTCCAGAGTTCTGGAATTGAAGCTGTGTGCCACATCACCTGGCTAAATATATTTTTAATGTGTGTGAGTTGTTTTGCCTGCATGCATGTATGCATATGCACTATATATGTGCCATTGCCCAAAGAGGTCATCAGGGCATCAGATGGAGTTACGGATAGTAGTGACTGCCACATAGTTCGTGGAACTGAACCTGGG
Source organism: Apodemus agrarius (assembly GCA_964023405.1). Taxonomy (NCBI): domain Eukaryota; kingdom Metazoa; phylum Chordata; class Mammalia; order Rodentia; family Muridae; genus Apodemus; species Apodemus agrarius. The sequence goes on along the minus strand of OZ030009.1, from coordinate 111,494,637 downwards.
CCCACTGCGAGCCTGACAAGCGCTCTTCACTGCTTAGTAATCTCTCTAGCTCCCAAATGGAGCTAAATTTAAACTAGACATTCTCCTGCTCCAGCTTCCGTAATGCTAGGATTAAAGGATTTTTCCACCATGCCCTGCTACTTAAGAATATATAATTTAGAGCCAAGCGTGGTGGCGCACGCTTTTAATCCCAGCACTGGAGCGGCAGAGGCAGGCGGATTTCTGAGTTCGAGGCCAGCCTGGTCTACAGAGTGAGTTCCAGGACAGTCAGGACTACACAGAGAAACCCTGTCTCAAAAAACCAAAAAGAAAAAAAAAAAAAAAAACAGAAAAAAAGAATACATAATTTTAATAGTGGAACTTGATTTTGTTAATACCATGCATACATTTCATTAAAGAATCTTGGTAAAATTTAACCAAATAGTTTTTTTTTTCACTTTTGTAAGTCCCTTTTCTAAACATTTCATTTAGTGCGTGTATGTGTGCACTCATGTACCTGTGTGTATGTATGTGAGCGTGTCACAAGGCGTGTGTATGTGGATGGGTGCCAGAACCTTCATACAGAGGTTGGGGGCAGCTTGTGGAAGTTGGTTCTCAGCTCCAAGTGGGCTATAGGGACGGCCCCTGGTTGTCAAGCCTCTGTGTCAGTACTTTTATCGCTGAGCCATCTTGCTGGCCTTGGCCTGCACTCACTCTGCAGATCAGGCTGGCCTCGAACTCAAGATCTCCAAATGCCTCTGCCTCCTGACCACTACCACCCACTACCCACCACCACCACTGGGCTAGCCTAAACAATTTGAAAGCTACATTTCTTTCTTACCTTTGTTGGAATGTGGAATTTTGAGACTGGGTCTTTCTCTGTAGCCTTGGCTGTCCTGGAACACTATGTAGATCAGGCTGTTGTGTGGAGTCGACCTGCTGGGATTAAAGGTGTATATCCCCATACCAATTTAAGGCTATCTTTTCTTTTTCTTTTTAAAGATTTATTTATTTTATGTATGAGTACACTGTAGCTGTCTTCAGACACTCCAGAAGAGGGCATCAGATCTCATTACAGATGGTTGTGAGCCACCATGTGGTTGCCGGGAATTGAACTCAGGACCTCTGGAAGACCAGTCAGTGCTCTTAACCACTGAACCATCTCTCCAGCCTTTCTTTTCCTTTTTTTTTTTTTTTTTTTGAGACGAGGTTTATTCCGTTTCTTCCTGGCTATCTGGAACTTGCTCTGCAGACCAGGCTGGGCTTGACCTCAAAATCCCCACCCTCCACCTTAAAGTGCTGGAATTATAGGCTGTGCCAACACAAAAGGGACCACTTTATCTTGTTTTGTTTTGTTTTGTTTTTTCGAGACAGGGTTTTTCTGTATAGCCCTGGCTGTCCTGGAACTCACTCTGTAGACCAGGCTGGCCTCCAACTCAGAAATCTGCCTACCTCTGCCTCCCAAGTGCTGGGATCAAAGGTGTGTGCCACCACCGCTTGGCCTACTTCATCTTTTGAGACAGGGTAGCCCAGCTGGCTGGCCTTGGGCTCTCCTGTGTAGCCAAGGGTGATCTTGAATTCCTGCCTTCATGTCCCCAAATACCTAACTTAGGTTTGACATTTCCTGTAAGTGAAATCATACTATGGGCTTTTGTTAGGTAGGGGTTTGTGTGGCCGTGTCCCAAACCTCTTGTCCACCTGGGACACCCTCACTGGAATCAGTGGTTGGGTCTTAACTCTCCTGCCCTGCTAGAGATCTTTATTAACCAATTAGGGGTGATGGAGAACAATTTTTACACAATATCAAGACATCAGATGCTTCAATAATAATGACAGTGGGATTGCAACCAGATCTCTGGATATAGAAATCAGCATATAAATGCACCCACAGTGCCGAAAACTCACCCTCCAACAGCTGAGCTGTCTCATCTTTGCAGTTCTCAAAAGTTACCTTTAACAGTTGAATATATTTAACAGCAGTGATGCTTATTTTAGTTTCATGGAGTTCACTTTTAGATTGGTTATATTGGATTGGTTATAGCGCTAATGCATTGTGAGGCAGCTATCATAAGGTTGGTGGTTACCAGGCATTTGTGACAAGGTGATTGTGCAAAGTTGGAGCCTAACCTTGTTTAAGTTTCCTGCCTCTATCCTTCTCCATTTCAGTCTTTAACTCTTGTTTATCTGAGCTTCAGAATAAAGCTGTCAGTGCCATGTGGAGTAACTCACTGGTTGGTGCTTGCTTAGGATACAGAAAGTCTTTGGTTTGACTCATAACATTAAAACTAGAAAGAACAACTTAGTTAATTTTTTTTTTTTTTTTTTTTTTGTATTTTGTATTTGTTTTTTTCGAGACAGGGTTTCTCTGTATAGCCCTGGCTGTCCTGGAACTCACTCTGTAGACCAGGCTGGTCTTGAACTCAGAAATCCGCCTGCCCCTGCCTCCCAAGTGCTGGGATTACAGGCGTGCGCCACCACCACCTGATTAAATATTTTTTGTTTTTTAATTTAAAGGTTTGTAAATTTGCTAAGGAAAAAAAGTCCAAGATAGAATGAATATAATTTTATCACTGTAGATACTATACAGAAATTCAAGTTTTATAACAGTAATTTTTTTGGGGGGGGGCTTTTCGAGACAGGGTTTCTCTGTGTGGTCCTGGCTGTCCTGGAACTCACTCTGTAGACCAGGCTGGCCTCGAACTCAGAAATCTGCCTGCCTCTGCCTCCCAAGTGCTGGGATTACAGGTGTGAGCCACCATGCCAGGCGGTTTTTTTTTTTTTTTTTAAGAATTATTTATTATATGTAAGTACACTGTAGCTGTTTTCAGACACACTAGAAGAGGGCATCAGATCTCATTACGGATGGCTGTGAGCTACCATGTGGTTGCTGGGATTTGAACTCATGACCTCTGGAAGAGCTGTCAGTGCTCTCAACCACTGATCCGTCTCCCCAGCCCTTAACAGTGATTGTTAACACTATTTATTTATTTATTTAGCACTGTCACCCCCTCCCCTGATCCCCCACTCCTTAATTTTTTTTTTTTTTTTAAAGAGTGATATAGGACAACAATATGAATGTCTTTTTTGCCCCTGAAAGCCACTTAACTGTTCAAAATGTAATTCTCCAGAAAGTCAATGCATATGTAAACATATCTGTACTTCTCTAAAATTAGAGCTGCAGCCTGGTGTGGCGGTGCATCCCTGTGCTCTGCAGGCTGGAGCACAGTGGCCGACTGAGGGGGAGGGTCAAGTGTTAGCCAGATGAGACTGCTTGTACATTTTATTTTATTTTTTCATGGAGATCTCACATATTTTCAATGTGTGTGAACTACTTGCATTATATGTGATTGGTATCTTTTTGATTGTGAAGGATATAACCCAGACTGACCTAGAAACTTAGACTCTTTCCTCAGTTTCCTGAATGTTAGAACTACAAGTAACACGTACCACACCACTCTGGGCCTTCTTTTCTTTAGATCTCACTTAATACATATGAGTGCTCTATCTGCATGTACGCTTCGTGCCAGAAGGCTCCAGATCCAGGATAGATGGTTGTGAGCCACCATGTGGTTGCTGAGAATTGAGTTGAAGACCTCCGGAAGAGCAGCCAGTGCTCCTAACTGCTGATGCTGACTGAGCCTTCATTCCAGCCCCTGGGCCGCCGCCGCCTCCTCCTCCTCCTCCTCCTCCTCCTCCTCCTCCTCCTCCTCCTCCTCCTCCTCCTCCTCCTCTTCTTTTTTTGGTGTTTTGGTTTTTTTTTTTTTTTTTTTTTTTTTTTTTTTTTTGAGACAGGGTTTCTCTATATAGCCCTGGTTATCCTGGAACTCACTCTGTAGAGCAGGCTGGCCTCAAACTCAGAAATCCGCCTGCCTCTGCCTCCCAGAGTGCTGGGATTACAGGCTTGCGCCACCACCGCCACCACCGCCCGGCCCCTGGGCCTCTTCTATTAAGCAGTTTTATCCTTTTCTATTTAATTTTCTTTATCATCATTATTACTATTATCATCAGACTTAATTTTTTGTGTATGAATGTTTTGTATATATTTATGTATATCATGTGCCTGTTTGGTGCCCCTGGAGGTCAGAAGTGTCAGATGGCCCTGGAACTAGCATTACCATGTGGGCAGTGAGACTCGAACCCAGGTCCTCTGCAAGAGCAGGAAGTGTTCTTAACTGCTGACCTTTGTGTCTTTATCCCACATTTAATTATTCTTTTTGTTCTGAAACATCTTAGGATAACTATGGACTCTTATCTTCCTTCCTTCACCTAAGCACTGAGATGACAAACATGCCACCATGTTTGGTTTATGCAGCAGTTTTTTTAATCGCTGTTTAGTATTACATGCTATCATTTTGTAGTATATATATTGTTGGGCCCCATTTATTTATTTATTTATTGATTGATTGATTGATTGCTTTTGCCTAATATATTTTTTCAAAGAATTTTATTCTATACATCCTTAGAATATTTTATGCAGTGAAATATTGTAGGTTTTAGAAATATAGCCCAATACAGAGGTGCAGTTGTTCCAGATGCTGAGAGAATTGAGGAAGCAGAACCATGCGTTTAGGAGTGAAGCCAGTCTAGGCAGCGTACACAGAGTCCATCTCAAGGAGAGCAAGCAGATGAGTGGGCGAACGCCCTGATAGCCACCGTCAGGCCTAACCCCAGGATTGCAATGCTATTTGCTTTTAGCTTTAGCATGAATAGAATTAGATTTTTATAGGTGAATATGTTTACATCTGGAGATTTAGGTAGTAAATTTAATGATTTCACAAAAATAAAATTGTTGCAAGTTCCTGAAAGGGTATTTAGATTTTCTTTATTTTTTTCTTAAGTGATAGCTAGTGTCTAAATTTGGAAGGATTGAATACCGCATCTTTCAGTTTAATCTCTTCTAACATAGAAACTAGATCAGGCGAACAAGTCAGGTTTCAAGTTTGACTAAGGATTTCAAATTTGTGCTTTCCATAATTCAAGTAATTAAATATTGGGGGAGATGATGAAATTTTTGCCATGGGTTCATTCAGTGCATTTTAGATGGGGCCTATGGCAGTGTTTTAAGCGGATATTAGGCATCTGATGAAGTGCTAAAGTACTTAACTTGTTTTGGAAACTTGAAAAAGGAATATTAATACAGGTCTGGGTAGGTGGTGCATGCTAGAAGATGTGCAGTACTGCCTGTCCCCCTGTCCTCTGAGGCTCCTTTTAAATGAGGTTAGGACTCAAGGCTAGTTGGGATGACATAGACAAACCCCATCTCCACAGCAGACACACAGTCAGAGTCAGAATCTTACAGGTTAGAATGAGAATCTGGTGGAAATCTGCATGTAATTGTGATTTTTATTATTAGTGTGGGGGCCTAGCGTGCATGTGGAGGTTAGAGGCGGCTTTCAGAGCCCTCTTTGTCCGCCTCTCTGCACTGAGCTGAGGTGGTCTGGCTAGTGTGGGCTCATGGAGGGTAAGAGCTGCGGTTGCCGGTGACTGTGAGTCTGAAATAGGCGCTGGGAACTGAACTCAGGTTCCTGGCAAGAGCAGTCTGTGCTTTTAGCTCTTGGTGGCCCCTTTCCTTACCTTCCCCCCTCTTCTCTGTCCTTTCCTCCTGTCTCAAAGAAATTCTTTGAGACAAAAGTCTATGTAGCCCCTGTTGCCTAGAACTAGCCCTGTAGTGTCCACACTGGCCTCAAACTCACTGCCTGCTTCTCTCGAGTGCCAGGTCAGAGGTGTGCTCTTTTTCCTTCTTTTAGGTTATACAAAGCAATGGGTTGAATGATGCATCTTCATTCATATTCATATTTGTTCTCCCCACGGCCCTGAAGGCATGCTCCCCCGACTAAGTCTGGCCCACCCCAGCCTCTCTCTGCTCCCTCACACACACCTTTGCCTTCAGAACGCTCCATCTCCCTGCAGTCCTCTCTCATGCCCTTGGAGTTTTAAAAAGTTAGGTTTTGTTGTTGTTGTTGTTGTTGTTGTTGTTTTGTTTTTTCGAGACAGGGTTTTTCTGTATAGTCCTGGCTGTCCTGGTACTCACTCTGTAGACCAGGCTGGCCTCAAACTCAGAAATCTGCCTGCCTCTGCCTCCCAAGTGTTGGGATTACAGGCATGCACCACCACGCCCGGCCTTAAATTTTTTTAAAAGATTTATTTACTTATTTATGTGTGTGAGTACACTGTAGCTGTCTTCAGCCACACGGAAAGAAAGCATCAGACCCCATTACAGATGTGAGCCACCATGTGGTTGCTGGGATTTGAACTCGGGACCTCTGGAAGAGCAGTCAGTGCTCTTAACTGCTGAGCCATCTCTCCAGCCCTAAATTTTTAAAAAATGTTTATTTATTTATTTTTTAAAATGGTATCTTAAGCCACATGTAGAGGTATATCCTTATAATTCTGGCACCGAGGCAGGGGGTTTGGAGTTCAGGGTGAGCTTGAGGAATACACTGTCCCTCAGAGAAACCTCTCAGCAAAATTAATTGGTTGGGAGGCAGTCTAACAGATGTGGTGGAGAACGGGAGCACTAATTCCTGGTGGTGGGGTGCACGCCTTTAGTGAGGCAGGGGCAGCTGGAGCTCTGAGTTCAAGGCCAACCTGGTTTATAGATCTAGGACAACCAGGGCTACACAGAGATTTCCTGTCTGGGGAAGGGAAGAGGAGGGAGTAGGTGCTGTAGAAACTAAGTTTGTATCTAGGCTCTACATTGTCATGGTGGGTAAATGTTTAATCCCTGCATGCCTTCATCTCCTATGTAAAACAGAGATTGGAAGTAACATCTCTCTTGCTCTCAGCATGTTGGAAGAATCAATTGTCATGTAGGAATATTCGGAATATGTTTGTGTTTGTTAATGTAAGAAGCACCTGTGTCTGTTAATTTTAGTGTTAGCTAAGTACTGTTAGGAGTGATACCTTTTTTTTTTTCTTTTGGATTTTCTAGACAGGGTTTCTCTGTGTAGTCCTAGTTATCCTAATAGACCAGGCTGGCCTCAAACTCACAGAGACCCACCTGCCTCTGTGGCCTGAACTCTGGGATTAAAGCCTACTGCACCACCACTACCCTGCATGAGTCATACCTTTTCAATTTAAATAATACATATGGATGTTAATTTATTTTATTTTATTTATTTATTTTTTTGAGACAGAGTTTCTCTGTGTATCCCTGGCTGTCTTGGTACTCACTCTGTAGACCAGGCTGGCCTCGAACTCAGAAATCCGCCTGCCTCTGCTTCCCAAATGCTGGGATTAAAGGTGTGTGCCACCACCACCTGGCCAGCCAGTTTTTGTTATTGTCATTTGCAAATAAAACATGCTAACAAATGTATTTGTGCCATATAATTCTCAATATAATTCTCATATAATTCTGGTTATGGCTTGCTCTTCTGGTGAGTGCCATCATAGTTTTAGGGTATATCTGTGCTTCTGTTTTTGTAACTAAAATCTTTCTTGCTATGGGAGATGATCATGAAATGCCATCTCCTTCAACTATACAGTGTATTGTCCACTTTTCCATTAGCGTGTGCATCTGTGTACTGAAAAGAGCTCATGCGAGACGGGGTGTGTGTGTGCTGTGGTGTGCTTGTGCAGCACGGCAGAGTCAGGCCTCATCGTGTAAACACATTACCTTCTTAGCCATTTCCTGGCTCCCTCTACGTTGAAAAACTTAATTTTTACAAACATGTGTGTGCCTATGTAGGCTATAGGACATTTGGTGTGATCCTCAGGAGCTTGCTACCTTCCTTGAGACAGATCTCTTTGGTTGAGAGCTCACCAGCTAGGGTACCATGAGCCCCAGGGACCTTTCTGTTCCCAGCTCCTGGGTGAGGAGGTGTAAGCACGTGTCACAGCTCCTGGCATTTTATGTGGATGCTTGGTACTTTACTATCTGAGCCGTCCCTCATCCACTCCCTTTGCATTTCTAAATGTGTGTTGTGATGTTGGGGATGGAGCCCAGGGCTCATTAGCTAAGCAAGAACTACCACTGAGTTAGAAACGATTTATAGTGGGTGGTGGTGGCACACACCTTTAATCCCAGCACTTGGGAGGCAGAGGCAGGCGGATTTCTGAGTTCGAGGCCAGCCTGGTCTACAGAGTGAGTTCCAGGAAAGCCAGGGCTATACAGAGAAATCTGGTCTTGGAAAAAAAATTAAAAAAAAAATATTTGGGGTGTGTGTGTGTGTGTGTGTGTGTGTGTGTGTTTGTAGAGGTCAGGGTATAGTTTGCAAAAGTAGCTTCTTTCCTTCCGCGGTGTCTGTGCTAGGAACTAAGCTCAGGTCATTGGGCATGGTGGCCAGTGCTAAGCTTTCTTGCCAACACAGAGGGTTTGTCCGTTTGATTTTTAAAGATTTATTTGTATGTGTATGAGCATTTTGTCTGCTTGTGTACCTACTACATGTGCACTTGATGCCTAAAGAGGTCAGATGGCCTGGCCCTGGAGGCTGAGGAGTCTGGGAAACAGGCTTGGGTTCTCTGTAAGAGCAAGTATTTTTAACGGCTGAGCTAGCTTTCATGCCCTCTACTGTTAAGCCAAAATAATACATATTTGTAGTTTTAACTAGTGCTTTCTTAGGAGGATAGCAATTTGTCTTTCAGTCCTAGTGCTGGGGAGGCAGAGGCAGGCACATCTTTAAGTTTAAGGCCAGCCTTGTCTACAGACTCTGGTGAGACTGCTTCAAAACAACCAAATCAAAAATAAACAAAACCACCAAAACCCCATATACATATTTTTATATAAAGTTGTCCCCTAAAGCCTTTTTTGGGAGACAGGGTCTCTCTGTGTAGCCCCGGCTGTCCTGGAATTTGTTTAGATCAGGTTGGCCTCCCTTCATTGCTGGGATTAAAAAGCATGCACCACTGTGCTCAGTTCCCAAATACCTTTTTGTATTTCAAATTTATTTGTTTAAGACAGGGTATTTCTGTGTAGCCTTGGCAATTCTTGAACTCACTTTGTAGACCAGGTTGGCCTACAGAGATCTGCCTGCCTCTGCCTCCCAAGTCCTGGGATTAAAGGTGTATGCCATCTTCACGGGGCTCCTTCCTTCCTTCCTTCCCTCTCTCCTTCCTTCCTTCCTTCCTTCCTTCCTTCCTTCCTTCCTTCTTTCTCTTTATAGACATACCTTCTATTCTTAGCCTTCCAAATAGAAAACAAAAATTCCCTTAAGCTATTTAGTTTCTAGTACTTTCATTACATCATCTCAAAAAGACTTATACTACAAATATTATAAATGAAAACAGCTTTCCCTTACAATGTTTGTATTGTCCTCTATAACTGGAATGACGGGCAGTTGTTAGTTATCACAGGTACTTGGAACCAAACTCCTGTCCTCTGGGAGAGCAGTAAATGCTCTTAACCAATGAGTTGTCTTTTCAGTTCCAATAAGCATATTTTCAAAGAAAATATGGAACTCTCTTGGTAGATCTGGCTGGCAGGCCTTGAACTCAGAGATCCACCAGCCTCTGCCTCCCAAATGCTGGGGTATGGCAAGTTTTGACAGCAGGCTTGTACTGTTGGAATAAGCACTGCCACGATTTAACGATTTAAAATTAATACAAGGGGAGTTGGGGGACAGTGAGATGGTCCAGCATGGGAATATAATTGCCACCTAATCTGACAGCCTGGGGTTGATTCCTAGAACTGTGTGTGTGTGTGTGTGTGTGTGTGTGTGTGTGTGTGCGCGCGCGTGCGCGCGCGCGCGCACTAGAACCTTGCATTTATTAATGCTCCAGTGGCAAAGATGAGTAGTTTCTATAGGAGACTGTTCATTCTTCCATATGGAATACTATAAGTCCCAGTAATGGGATCAGCTGTGGTGGCTCACACCTATTATCCAAGCACCCCAGAAGCAGAGGCAGGAGGATAGCCACAGTCAAGGCCAACTTGGTCTATGTAATGAGTTCTAGACCAGCCAGGGCTATGCAAGTAGAGCCCTGTCTCAAAACCAAAAAACACAAAAGAAAACCGATATTGATGTAGTTGTAGTTGTGTTGACGGTATTAACTGACATGTATATTTGCTGTACTTCGGCATTTTAAACGTTTATTATCATCCTTTCTTTCTTTCTTTCTTTCTTTCTTTCTTTCTTTTTTTCTTTTTTTCGAGACAGGGTTTCTCTGTGTATACAGCCCTGGCTATCCTGGAACTCACTCTGTAGACCAGGCTGGCCTCGAACTCAGAAAACCGCCTGCCTCTGCCTCCCAAGTGCTGGGATTACAGGTGTGCGCCACCACCGCCTGGCTATTATCATCATTTCTTAACCCATTGGTAGTCATACTTATAATCTTAACACTCAAGAGGTTGAAGCAGAAGACTTGCCACAGTGTGAGGGATATCCTCTCTCTCTTCAGGAGAGAGAAATGAAAAGACAAAAGTTGACTTAAAATGGCAGACTCCAGACACAATGAAGAATTTTGTCATCAAATTATGTGCCAAAAAATTAAAAAAAAAAAAAAAAAAGAAATTATGTGACAATGAAAGCATTGTCTTTGTTATGCCATCACAACGTAACTGTGAAGCCGGGTGGTGGTGGCCTGTACGTGCGCGCGCACACACACACACACACATATACATACATACACACACACACACACACACACACACACACACACACGCTCGCTCCCTGTAATCCCAGCACTCAGGAGGCAGAGGCAGGTGGATTTCTGAGTTGGAGACCAGCCTGGTCTACAGAGTGAGTTCCAGGACAGCCAGGGCTACACAGAGAAACCCTGTCTTGAAAAAAACAAAAAAAATTAAAAATGAAGGGCTGGAGAGATGGTTCAGTGGTTAAGAGCACTGGCTATTCTTCCAGACAATCAAGGATCTGGTACCCTCACACAGACATGCAGGCAAAACACCAATACCATAAAAATTAAAAACAAAACAACCCCAAACCAAAACTGCAACTAGTTGGACAGCCATTTACCATGTAAGGTAACTAGTGTTTAGTTACAACACTAGAAAAATAAACACTTTAAGGATGGTTTGTTTTGGTGAGGACAGTTGCTGAGCAAGTGGAGGACGTTGACAACAGTATCAGTAGTCAGGTAAGAAATGCACGTAATTTCAGGTAGTTTGTACCCGCTCTAGATGAATGGGTATGTTATATGTTATTATACTGCTCATTTGTTATTTGACGAGTTGATACAGAGCTTGAAGCTACTGAAGATTTAGTTTGTGTAGGGGCTTCAGATGTAGCTCAGCTGCTCAGTGTTTGTCTACCATGTACAAAGCCCTGGGATTGGTTCCCAGCACTGAAGGAAGTAACCAGGCCTGGGGACGTGCACTCTATAATCCCGGTGCTCCTGACGTGGAGGCAGGGAAGGATCAGAAGCTGGGGGCCAGCCTGAACAGCATGAGGCCAGAGCTCAAAATGGAAACCAAAACAAGAAGGAATTAATTTGTGTGAATGCCAGTTTGGAAGAACCCTGGTCAAGAGTTCAGTAGAAAAGAAAAGTGGAATCGGCTAATACCCATCCTAACTGATGACAGCAAAAATGCATATGGAACGGGAAAGGGCAAATTAACAAAATGGTGAGCCTAGGGAATGTGATACATGTTTCAAGCTCATGATTATTGTATTATTTATTAGCAGGTACCTTTAAGAGTGGAAAATAGTTGAACTGGTTATGTATAACGAGTGGTGATGGGAGGAGAATTTCATTCACTTTGGTGTATTCCCAGAGAATGTCCTGATGTCCTGTGCATCGCAGTCCAGTGGGATGACAGTAGCTGATGCTGTGGTTCAGGCTGGTAGCTCATTGCGTAGCCCACACAGGCCTCAGATTCATGGCAGTCCTCTTGCTTAACTGCCCAGTTGCCTGATTACAGGTTTGAGCTATGTGATTTTTATTTATTTATTTATTTATTTATTTATTTATTTATTTTTGGTTTTTCGAGACAGGGTTTCTCTGTGTAGCCCAGGCTGTCCTGGAACTCACTCTGTAGACCAGGCTGGCCTCGAACTCAGAAATCCTCCTGCCTCTGCCTCCCAAGTGCTGGGATTACAGGCGTGCGCCACCACGCCCGGCTGTGATTTTTATTCTTAAAGCCCAGTGGGAAACAGTTTTCTTGTTTTTTGTTTTTTTGTTTTTTTGTTTTTTGTTTTTGTTTTTTGGTATAGAATAGAGTTTATTTAGAGAATAGGATGAGAGTCAATGGTATAGGAGAGAGAGAGAGAGAGAGAGAGAGAGAGAGAGAGAGAGAGAGAGAGAGAGAATGGAGAGAGAGTGGAGAGAGAGTGGAGAGAGAGTAGAGGCCGGCCATGTCCACGTGGAGAGAGGGGGGAGGGGAGCCCAAGAGGGGCAGAGAGGTGAGAAGATGGGAAGGGAGAGGGGAAAAGAGCGGGGGAAAGAGAGCGGGAAACAGTTTTCTGAAGAATTATAAAACCTAAATAGCATTGGAAATTAACTCTTTTTTTTTTTTTTTTTTTTTTTTTTGGTTTTTCGAGACAGGGTTTCTCTGTGTAGTCCTGGCTGTCCTGGAGCTCACTTAGTAGACCAGGCTGGCCTTGAACTCAGAAAAACGCCTGCCTCTTCCTCCCAAGTGCTGGGATTACAGGCGTGCGCCACCACACCCAGCGGAAATTAACTCTTTTTTTTCTTTTTTTTTCTTTTTGGTTTTTGAGGGAAATTAACTTTTACTGGGACATTTTTTTTTTTTGAAAGTATTTTGCGTGAGAGCATGTATGCATATGCTTAGCAGGTGGTTGTATACCTGCACCGTGGAAGCCGTGAGGTCAGAGGGCACATGTCTACGGCTCATACCTTCTGCCTTGTTGTCAGGGTGTCCTGCTTTTGCTGCTGTCCTTTGTATAGCCTGCTAGCCTTAGTACCTGTGGCAGCCTAGGGACAGCCTTGAGTGATGCTCCTCAGTTGCTGTGCACTGCTTTTAGTTATCTTTTATTAGGTGTAAGAGGGAGAGGATGGGTAGGTTCACAGAAGCCAACACAAAATTATCTTTCAGGAAATAAGGTTTGTTAGGAGAAAGGGTCTCTAGTGGAAAGCACTAGAAAGAAGAGGCATGCTGGGCAGTAAAATTGCCATAATACCAAAAAGGGAGGAGAAGCTTTTCTTTAAAGAAATAAGCCTGTCTAGTGATGCACCTCCCTGTTCCTTTGAGACAGGGTTTCTCTGTGTATCCCTGGATGTCCTGGAACTCACTTTGTAGATGAGGCTAGCCTCAAAAATCACCGAGATCTGCCTGTCTCTCCCTCCAGCTAACAACGAACCTTCAATGCCAGCACTTGAGAGGCTGAGGCAGGCAGAGTTTGAGGCCAGCCTGGTCCACTGAATGAATTCCAGGATAGTCAGGGCTATAGAGAGAAACCCTGTCTTGAAAAACAAAACAAACAAACAAACAAAAAATCAAGCAAACCAAACATCCCTATATAAGGAAATGTCTTATTTAATATAGAAAAACAAAGATAACAACTCTTATTCATTGTATTACTAGCATTTGCCCTGCCAGCAATAAAATGGGCAGAGCTTGTGTTATCTGTTTGCATTTCTATAGAGAGGGAGGTTAGGAGAGGACAGAGAGAAATTTATGTAAATAATATGTAGTTAAATGTGATCCTATACAAGTTTCTAAAACTTTGCATTTTCTTTATAATAAGGTTTTGATGAGAACCCAGGATTATTTTAGGAATTAAATGAGTTAACATATGTAATATAGTTTAGAAGAGTGTCCAGCACCTGGGAAATGCCCAGTGAAGGATAGCTTCTTACTTCTGTTGTGTACTTGTGTCAGTGTGTGGGTGTAGGTCTGCATGTGTCTGGGCGAGCTCGGGGTCTTACACGCGAGTACCTAATGGCCAGAGGGTGAAGATGGTGGTCTCTTCCATTGCTCTCTGCATTACTTTTTGAGACAGGGTCTTTCACTGAAACTTGAGTTGTCCATTTTAGCTAGGCTGGTTAGCTAGGAAGTTCATCCTGAGTCTGGCTTATCTCCCCAGGCCCCTCCAAACACTACAGAGGCTCAGCCTTTGTGTGGTGCTGGGTATCCTAATGCAGGTCTCATGTTTGCACAGTAAGCACTACTCACTGAACCACCTTCCCATTCTTCACCATTCTAGAATTGGGATAGCAGTTTGTGAGATTTCAGTGCCATAGTTTTATACATGGGGGTAAGGAGTAGACTTGAGGCTTGTAGGGGGTTTTAAGAGACTCCCAAGGTTACACAGAGTAGTTTGCATTCCTGGTTCTGTAGTTTATTAAGTTTGTATGCCTTAACTATTTTTGCCCTACTCAAAGCACATACTTGGATGTTGAGCTGTGGTGGTATGCTAGATTGTATGGAGAGGTCCATAGAGATCCTTGCTATAGGATTGTAGTTTGCGAGAAAGAATGTAGCCTCCAGGAAATATACTTCCTGTTCTGTTCATGCCTGTCAGAAGCTGAATAAACATTACAACATTTGGGGGGCAAGTAGACAGTGCTGGGTTTTCAGTTGAAGGCCTTAGAGTGCTAGCCAAGTGCTCTCCCACTGCCCTATCTACACTTTGCTCAGTATATTTCAGAAGATAAGTCAGAGCTGGAGCACATTCTAGTATCTGTGATTGAGGAAGGACGTTATAACCTAGTAGTTAGGCTGTTCAAGATTGTGCCAAAGCTGAGGATCTGGACTTTTAAAATGAAATTAGAATTGTCTGTCAGAATTAGGAGTACACCAGTATAGGTGTGTTTTAAAGTGGCAGTAGGGCAAAGAGAATTGTCACAAAATGTCATTGGCTGCTTCGGTTCTCCTCATATGTAACCATTTATATGGAGATAAAGCTGACCTACCTTGATAACCCCTGAGCTACTGGACAGGCTCAGATGTCCTTTGTAATATTAATTGTCACTCTGTCGGCGTGGCTGGTGGCTGATGACTTAACTGACCTGCTTGTCTGGATTCCTTAATTCTGATTTTATTTTAACTTCTTAAATTTTGACCTCTCCTCCAAATCCTGTCCATCCAGATGACTCATTGTCTTCACATAAGAAGCACACCAGCTGACTGGTAGCAACATCTTTCAGTTCCTTCAGAATGCAGTCTTTGATTACCTCCTCATAAAACCACACCCAAAGGGAACTCTAGCTCTAGATTCAGTCAAGGTTCAGCCCTTAGAATCTTGTTTTAAATGGTTGTTTCTAGCCTTGAGATCACAATCATACTTTTCACTTCATAATTCCCCACCCCATTTCTAAGGTATTAGAGAAGGAACCAAGCGTCTGCGGGCTGAGGTCTCAGGCCGTTCTGTGGTTCGTCATGCCTGTGGCTGTTGCAGACCTTCTGTTTGTTGGCCCCGTGGAGCCATTTCTTTTCTCTTGCTACTTTGGGCAACAAATCTAATATATTCTTTATTATATATTTTAATTCTTGGGCTGGAGAGATGGCTCAGTGGTTAAGAGCACTGACTGCTCTTCCAGAGGTCCTGAGTTCAAATCCCAGCAGCCACACGGTGGCTCACAACTATCTGTAATGAATGAGATCTAACGACGCCCTCTTCTGGTGTGTCTGAGGAGAGCAACAGTGTACACACATAAAATAAATACAGCTTTAATTCTTAAAGAACTGAACACTTAAGCAGGGCCATGGTGGCCCAAGCCTTTATTCTCAGCACTCAGGAAGCAGAGGCAGGCTGGATCTCTGTGAGTTTGAGGCCAGGCTGGTCTACAGAGTGAGTTCCAGGACAGCCAGGGCTACATAGAGAAACTCTGTCTCAAAAAACAAACAAACAAACAAGCAAACAAGCAAACAAAAAACCAAAAAAAGGAAAAGGAAAAACAAAAAAAAACAAAAAGCCTCAACACTTAAGAGACAAGATCAAAAATTGTTTTTTGGGGAACCATTTGAAGGTATCTGATGTCTCACTATTCCTCTGAATAATTTAGTATATACCCTACAAATAAGGGTAATCTACACACTCAGAATTATTATCAGTAATGAAACTAAAATGAAGCTGACTGTGACGATTCACACTCTTGTAATCTCACCACTGAGGGGATGAGGCAGGTGGGTTGCTGTGAGTTTGGGGTTAGCATGAGATGCAGAGCAAGACCTCTTGTCCTACTTTCTTCCCAGAAGAGACATCAAGGCTGAAACATAAGTACCATTTACTCTCAGATCTTATTAAATTTGTCTAGTCATCTTCACTTGATCTTAGCCAAAAGGCGGAGAAGCGATTTGTCTAGTCATCTTATGGGTTTTATTTTTTTTCTTATTTATTGTATGTATCTGAGTATACTGTAGCTGTCTTCAGACACACAACAGAAGAGGGCATCAGATCTCATTACAGATGGTTGTGAGCCACCATGTGGTTGCTGGGAATTGAACACAGGACCTCTGGAAGAGCAGTCAGTGCTCTTAACCGCTGGGCCATCTCTCCAGCTAGTTATCTTTTTTTTTTGGTTTTCCGAGACAGGGTTTCTCTGTGTAGTCCTGGCTGTCCTGGAACTTGCTCTGTAGACCAGGCTGGCCTCGAACTCAGAAATCCACCTGCCTCTGCCTCCCAAGTGCTGGGATTACAGGCGTGGGCCACCACGCCCGGCTCCAGCTAGTTATCTTAAAGTGATGGTAACAAAAGGACCCACTTGGGTCTTTTACTGCTTTTAGCTGTCCTGTCTGTAGACCCTTTGAGCGTGTCAGCATTCCCAGACACTCAGAACCCTGGTGCTTGGTCATTAGGATTCACTTATTGCTAGACTGCCCGCCATTCAGAGTTGTGGAATTCATTTCCTTTGTATCCTGTAAGGCAGAACATCTACTGTGGTCACTGTAGCCATCTGCTAGGCTTCTTCACTGTGGTTATTCTGTGTAATTCATAATGTATAAAATTCTGTTTCTTCTTGTCTCCTCTTTCACTCTCCTATCCTTCTCCCTCTTTTGATACTGGGCTTCATGTAGCCCAGGCTAACCTCGAACTCTTATTATTCTTTCTGCCTCCACCTAACAAATCCTAGAATTCTATTTTGTTTTTGTTTTTGTTTTTGTTTTTGTTTTTGTTTTTTCGAGACAGGGTTTCTCTGTGTAGTCCTGGCTGTCCTGGAACTCACTCTGTAGACCAGGTTGGCCCCGAACTCAGAAATCCGCCTCCCAAGTGCTGGGATTACAGGCGTGCGCCACCACTGCCTGGCTAGAATTCTAAACATGAACTACCAGACATTTCTTATTCAACTCTCTGTTTTAGGGTTTTTTTTGTTTGTTTGTTCTTTTGTTTTTTTTCCGAGACAGGGTTTCTCTGTATAGCCCTGGGTCCTGGAACTCGCTCTGTAGACCAAGCTGGAAATTTGCCTGCCTCTGCCTCCCAAGTGCTGGGATTATAGGCATGCGCCACCACGCCCGGCAATATTTTAGTTTTTAATTTTTGAGACAGGGTCTCACTTTATAGCTTGTTTGCCATGGAATGGCTCTGTAGCCCAGTCTGGCTTGGACATGGCACACTGCTCTCTGTCTTCTCAGTGCCCAGACTATTGCACTTAACTTTTCATTTACTTATTAATTTCTCTAGGACTTAGTTTCCTGTTTTAAAAAAGATATATTTTATGTATGAGTGTTTGCCGCATGTATGTACCACGTGTGTGACTGGTGCCTGCAGAGGTCAGTAAAAGGTGCTGTATGTGTGGAACTGGAGTTAAGGCAGTTGTAAGCTACTACAGGTAGGTGCCAGGAACCCAATCTGGATCCTTTGGAAGAACAGTAAGCATTCTCAACCAGTGTGCCATCTCTCTAACTCCATTGCCTGTTTTTCAAGTAGGTAAGCAATTATTTTGAAGCAGGGTCTCAGGCTGTCCAGGCTAGTCTGAAACTCACTGTCCTGCCACAGCCTCTCAGTTTTAGCTGGGTTATATATTTATTATTCTATTCTTTTAAATGAATAATATTGGCATTTAGTAAATATCAGTTAAATGAATAGAATTGTATTTTTGTGTTGCGTGTCCCAGCCCTGCTCAGGTTCCCTGAGGTCTGTGGCTGAAACGCACACGCAGGCATTGACTTACTTTCAACCTGCCTTGCTGGCTCAGTTGTTGGGCACTTCTGATCTCCGATGACCAGCCTGCCCTTCCCTTTAGCTCGGCACCCTGGATGTGCCTTCACCTTGAGTTGCTCAGTCACATTTATTTAGTCCCAGCTCAACACCCTAAATCTGCCCTTGGCTTAGTTGCTACCCCAGGCCTAGTTGGGGATGTGGCCATCCACTCTAGATCTCACATGGCTGGTGGCCTTTTCTCATTCTGAAGCATTGTCTTTCATATTTGTCAATTAGATAAAGTACTCTACCATCATTCCTAATCTAATGAATTATGATTCTATCCCTGGGTTATGTAACACATCTGAAAACCATGACTTAGCTCTATAACCTTTCTATCGATGTTAAACAACTTGAGTTTGATTATGAGACTATAACTAGTCTTCAACCCCGTCAGAAATCCAAGAGCAACTTAAACATCACCTGGGTATATAGGAAGCACCCAACACAGCTGCTTAGTCTTAAACAATTATAGACAGCTGACTACCTGGACAACCTCTAGCTTATCATATCAGGGCATCTGTCTTCATTCTGACCCAGAATCTGGCAGACCTTTCGTGAAGCAGGAAGTATGAAGGACCAACTTATCTTGTCTTGGCAGAGCTTAGCAGTCAACTCTCCCACCTCTGTCTGTCCCTTTCGGACAGTATAGAGTCTGTAGGTGATGTAAGCCCCTTCTGCTCCGTGGCTGCCTAGCCACAATAAACACCTCTCCTGGAGGTGAAGATGCTCAGTCCTCTGAAGGAGAATGGGGGAACTGTCAGGAGCAGACACGTCTCCTTGTTAACTTAGTAATGAAAGAACATTAAATACCACGTCCTATGGATTTCTGATGTTTTTGAAGACCATCTAAGTAAAGTATCTTGGACTTTTAAATCTTTGCTACTCTTAACCATTTCTTTTTTTTTTTTTCCCTCTTAGCCATTTCTATTTGAGTAAATTGAAGGTGCTTTTTTATAATTTAAATCAGAATCTAATATAACCATGAGTTTATTATCTGACCCTTAACTTGTGTTACTTAATTATCATAAACAGTTTGTAAAGCAGCTATTAGAAGGACTGGGTCTAAAGCCTCTTAGGCTCTATGCCTACATTGCATAGGCATAATGCCTATCTAAGAGTAACAATATTAATCTCAAATTTTGATTCAATATTAGAAATTCACACCAATGAAAACCTTAAGTCTGTATCAATATAAATTCTGTATCAATGTAAGAAATTATAAATTCAATTGGTATTAGTTATAAAGATTCCTATCAATTAAGATTATGACCATACAATGCTTTGTTCAAGGATAAAATTTAGTAAACCATCCTATCTATTTCCTCTCTGTTCAAAACTATGACCATTTCCAAATTATCCCTTAAAATTACAACCTATCTATAATTTGTAAAATAACCATCACCAGACACCTAGACCCAGGGAGTTGGGCAGGCAACTCTCCATAGCTTCTTCCTGCTGAATAGGGGCAAAGAGAAATCCTCTAAAAGGATGGGGAGGGGCAGGAAAGTTAGAAATTTTGGATAGACTTAAGGAAGTTACCTTTCACATCTGTTATCCAGTTTCTGCATGTTTGGAAGCTTGAGTGAAGTTCTGACCAGGTCCGTGTGGTGTGAAAGGTTGGGTGAGGCGAGATGGCCTGGAATCAGCAGCAGCAGTCCCCAGAGCTGTTCTGGGCAGCACCCGGAGGCAGGGGTCAGGCAGTCAGCTCAGCATCTCTGAGGGGGAATCTTGGCAAAATTGGACATTCTGTAGTATTTGAACCTCATAACCAAAACTTAGTACCATTAAGATATTTGTATGGATTGTGCAGGGTGCACAGATCAGTTAAGGATGAAATTTTGCTCCTTGTTTGAGCCAGTGAAAGACAGGTGTCTTTATGAGTTAATCTTATTAATAACCATTTGTAGTGAGTCTTCACTCATGCCCTGTGAAGGATGGCACTATGACTCTTTACCTGTCCTGTTTTCTGTTTGATTCTCGAAGTTTTCTAGTTCTTCAGGGGGTCTCCCCCTGTCATGTCTGATCCATATGACCAGGATGGGGTCCAGAGCCTCTTCTCCTTTCCTGTTAGCACAAATGCAGAGACTTTCTTCCAAAATAACAAGTCCTTGGTCCAGTAACTGGAAATCATTAAACATTTTGCTTGACCTCTCTCCCAGAGGAATTTTAATGTAACTACCAAACTCAAAACCAAACTCATTTTGATAAATAAAACAATTCAAAGCAAGTAAAGCACTCTAAACAATATTAAACAATGAGACAGCGTTCTACTGTCTCTTGCTCTGACCTTCATGAGATCAAGGCCTAAATTACCTAATACCTCTGCCACTTACTGCATGGACCTATTTCTAGGTTCTCTCTGTATAAGTCTCAAGACCTAAATTCCTACTGTCTGAGACAGGCTAGTGGCCTACTCTCTGCCTTTGATCTAAATTTTTAAGATCCAATGCCTCAATATTTTATTTCTCTGTAATTAACTTTAAATTTCCTTCTGCTTACTGTATATACCTATTTCCAGGCTCTATTTATGTCATATTTATGTTATACCAGGCAAAAGCAATCACAGAAATCTTGTATCAGCCACATTCAAAGATTCTGAGAAATTGTCCTGGCAAGACTTTTACACATCTTTAAAGCATTTGTCCATTCATTCTCCCTACCTTCACTCTTCTGTGGAGCTTAGTATTGGTTGCATCCACCATCTGGCTCTCTGCCTCTCACTTTAAGGTCTTTGTATCAGTTCCGAATTGCAGGAAGAAGTCCCCGTGTGGCTTGGGCAAAATCTGTATTTCCTTCTATCTTTAAAAACAAATCAAATTTTAAAAGTCTATCCTTTGATTACCCGCTTGTTAGGAGACAGGCCCCTCTTTTTGTTTATCTCTCACTGCCTTCCTCCTGGTCACAGCAGACTGCACAGCAGGAGTTCCCAGCCTCTCAGCTTAAGCTCTCTCTGCCCCCCAACCCCCCCACCCCCCACCCCCCCTCCCCCCACAGGACTGGGCTGTGCTCTGCTGAGAAACCAGTTCTCCCCTTTTCTTTCATCATTTGTGTGTGCGTGCGTGCGTACCTTCCTAGAATTCCACATCCGACAGAGGGCCAATATCCAGTATATACAAAGAACTCAAGAAGTTAGACCCCAAAGAACCAAATAACCCTATTAAAAAATGGGGTACAGAGTTAAACAAAGAATTTTCACCAGAAGAAATTCGGATGGCTGAGAAGCACCTTAAGAGATGTTCAACATCATTAGTCATCAGGGAAATGCAAATCAAAACAACCCTGAGATTCCACCTCACACCAGTCAGAATGGCTAAGATTAAAAACTCAAGAGAATTCCTAAACTAACAGTGGATTCTTGCCTTCCACGTTGTGCGCCATCTCTTTGTGTAGCTTTTGCTACCAGCTTTAAGCTTCAGGTGGACTACTCTACCAGCCCCAACCAGGTTCTCTAGATCTGTGGATGAAACACACATACTCACAAACTCATTTTCAGCCTGCATTACTGGCTCAGTTGCTAGGTGCTTCCCATCTCCCACAGCTAACATGCCCTTCCCAAGTCTCTTAGCTCAGCACCCCAAATCTTCCCTCGGCTTTCGCTCCACCCTTTATCTCGCAAGGCTGGTTGCTGGTTCTCCTTCTGAAGCATTGCAAAATCTCTCTTCCTCCTCCTGCATCTCTTTGCTTGTCTGTGGGTTCCTGGAAGCCCCACCTCTTTCCTTCTGCCCAGCAATTGGCTCCTGGCATCTTTACTGATCAATCAAGAACCAACAGCGGAACAGGACCTTAGCATCAGAACCACCCTCTACATTTTTGTTTGTTTTCCAGTGCTAGAAAGTGCACCCAGGATTTTGCCGCAAGTACTTAGTCTATATCATTGTTTCATGGCCAGAGTCCCCTCTGCCAGCCCCCAGATAAGATCTCCCCTGCAAGCTGGGCAGTGGTGGTGCATGCCTTTAATCCTGGCAGAGGCAGGCGGATTTCTGAGTTCCAGGGCAGCCAGGGCTATACAGAGAAGCCCTGTTTTGAAAAAACAAACAGAAAGATCTCCCCTGCAACCTGCAATAAGGATAGCTTTGAATTAAGTCTTCCCAGTTCTGTGCTTTGATTACAAGAATGTTGCCTGTGTGAGTCTATTGCATGCATATTAAGCTGGCATAAATAATTTTGTTTATTTTTCATATATATAACACTATGCAGGTATTAAGTCCAGAACATCATATTCTAGAGTGGTGGTTATGTTGGTGGTATGCATGTTCCACCAGACTGAGATAAGTGGAGTTAAACATTTTATACAAAGTGTGAAATATTTTTGTCTTGGAGTTTCAGGAATCCTTCTGATCTAAATCTAATCTGATTTTGGAGATTAGATCAGATTCTAATCTTTTTGCTGCCACCTGGTGGCAGTGGTGTACCTCATTATAAAAATGTTAATGGGGACAAATCTAGCTAGCTAAGACTTTCTAGGCTTTGGCAGCATTTTTATGTGAGATTTGTTGATGCCAGGTTCTTTGTCACAGTCCTGGAGGATTGGTCCAGGAGAATACTGAGGATGCAAAAGGCCTTTCTCTACCCCTTGCTTTCGAAGACAGATTTTGTTTCTTGGCCTTGACTTTGTAAGGACTGGAGTGAAAGTAGGTAGATGTGTTAACTATTCAGTCAGTGATTTTTACTTTTAAAAGTTGAGAGTCCAGGGGGCCTGGAGAGATGGCTTAGTGGTTAAGAGTCTTTGGCTCTTGCAAAGGACCTGGGTTCAATTCCCCAGCATGACATGGACGCTTACAACCATCTGAAGCTCTAATCCCAGAGGATCTGATATCCTCTTTTGGCTTCACATTAGGCCTCAGACTTGCATTTGGTGCACATGCATACCCACCCAGGAAAAAAATGTTTATACGCATTAAATAAGATAAATATTTAAAAAAAGTTTAAGTGGGGTCTGAGAATATAGTTTAGTGGTAGAGCACTTGCCTGACATGTAAGTGGCCATAGGGTCATTCTCCAAAATCATGTCCAAAGTATTTCCTATGTTTCTTCAAAATAACAAATGAAGGAGGAAGGGCCAGAAATAAAAGGGGGGGGGGAGAGACAGACAGACAGACAGACAGAAACAGATACACATTCTGGGACTCTACCCTAGAGTTTCATATGTACCAAATGTTCAAACTTAAGACAGATTACAGGCCTGAAGACACATGCCTGTGCAGCTAAATATTTCAGTTTTTAGAATGTTGTTTTCCAACTTGGTGGTAGTGGCACACGCTTGTGATCTGTCTATGGTTTGAGAATTTTGATGTGGGAGTGAGAGGATCAAGAGTTCAAGGCCAGCCATGGCAACATAGCAAATTAGGGAATTAGAGAATAAGACAATCAGTAAATAAAATTATTTAACTGGGATTGGAGAGGTAGCTCACTGTTTAGTTAAGAGCATTGACTTGGGCTGGAGAGATGGATGGGTCAGTGGTTAAGAGCACCGACTACTCTTCCAGAGGTCCCGAGTTCAAGTCCCAGCAACTACATGGTGGCTCACAACCTTCTGTAATGGGATCTGATGTCCTCTTCTGGTGTGTCTGAAGACAGTGGCAGTGTACCCACATACATAAAATAAATAAAACTTAAATTAAAAAAGAGCATTGAGTTGACTTCCAGGGGCCCTGAGTTTGATTCCTGGCATCTGCATGGCATCTTACAACCATCTATAACTCCATTCCCAGGAGATCTGATTCTGCCTTCTGGGTCTTCTGGGTTCTGTGTACATGAGGTACATAGACATACAGATAAAGCACCCATATATGTAAAATAATGAACTTATGTCTTTGTTTGGTTTGTGTTTCTGTAATCAAATACTTTGAAAAAAGCAGTTTCTTAGGGCAAAAAGAGTTTTTACTTCAGCTCACAATTCTAGTTAGAATCTGTGACTGGGAAAGTCGAGGCAAGCCTGAAGTAACTAGTCATATCACAGGTGAGCCTCGGGAGAAAACGAGTGTGTGCTTGTTCACTTTCTTGCTTGCTTAGGCGCAGCTTGATTTCTTCATGGGCACAGTTCAGGACTCTACGTAGGGAATCGTGCCACCCACAGTGGCCTCTTTTCCCATTAAGGTACTGACTACTCCATAGACATGCGTGTATAGGCCACCTCATTGTAGACAATCTCTCTTTGAGACTGTTTTCTCGTTAATTCTAGGATGTGTCAAGTTGACAAAACTGACCACCACAGCTTAGTTCTTTGGAAAAAAAATACAGTGTTGTGCACAGTGCAAGTTGTGTTGTGTTGTGTGTGTGTGTGTGTGTGTGTGTGTGTGTGTGATAGAGCATAAATGTGCTAGTGAGCTATGCTTTTAGCCTTAAAAAAGCATTTTACTTTTTAAAGATTATTTATTTTACCTGTGTTTGTGTGTGCCTGAGTGTATATCTATGTATTACATGTGTACAGGTACTCATGGAGGCCAGAACAGGGCTTTAGGGGTCTCGGAACTTGAATTACAGGTGAATCTGAGCCACCTGGATTTGGGTGTCAGGAACCAAATTCCCTTCCCGAGCAGTAAGTGCTCTAACTGCCAAGCTTGCTTGCTGTTTTCAGACAAGGTCTCTCACTTCTCTCACTTTCTCTCACTTATCCAGACTGGCCTTGGCTTTTTTTTTTTTTTTTTGGTTTTTCGAGACAGGGTTTCTCTGTGTAGCCCTGGCTGTCCTGGAACTCACTCTGTAGACCAGGCTGGTCTCGAACTCAGAAATCCTCCTGCCTCTGCCTCCCAAGTGCTGGGATTAAAGGCGTGCGCCACCACCGCCCGGCGGCCTTGGCTTTTTTTTTTTTTTTTTTTTTTTTTTTTTTTAAGTTTGTTTATGTGTAGGCCGTGTGGTGGCAGTGCACACCTTTAATTCCTGAAAGGCAGCGGAGGCAGGTGGATTTCTTGAGTTCAAGACCAATCTGGTCTACAGAACTAGTTCCAGGACAGCAAAGGCTACACAAGAAAATCCCTGTCTCTCAACACACACACACACACACACACACACACAATTTGTGGATTTATATGTGTGTGTGAGTACAGGTGCCCATGAAGGCTAAAGGTGTTGGATCCTTTTCCTGCCAGTGCTGGAAAACAAACTCTACAAAAGCAGTAGATGTTCTTTTTGGGTTTTCGAGATAGGATTATACTCTATGTAACCTTGACTGTCCTGGAACTCATGTAGACCAGGCTGGTCTTAAACTCAGAGATCTGTTTGCTTCTGCCTCCTAAGTGCTGGGATTAAAGGTGTGCACAGCCACCACCACTGCCACGGCAGGCTAGAAAATGTTCTTATCCCTGAACATCTCGATAGTCCTATGTGCTTGAGTTTTCAATCCTCTTACCTCTCCTCAGTATATTCTGCTCTAGGACTGTGCCAAATCAAATCTGCTTTTTCCCACATTTCAGTGGAACTGTTTGTCCCCCATCTTGCTCTTTTCTCAGGGCCGTGGTTTTCTAGCCCAGGCTAACCTGAATCTTGTTATACAACCCAGATGGGCCTTAAACTCAAGGCTGCCGTTCCTCAGCTCCTTGGTTACTGGTACTACTTACATGTTCCACTGAGCCTGTCTGTCAGGTGGTGAGTGCCAGCACTCAAGAAGCAGAGGGAGGTGACCCCACGAGGCCCAGGACAGCCAGGGCACAGAGAGACTTTGTCTCAAAACAAAAACCAAAAACTCCAGAAAACAAAAAACCCAACAGCAATAAAAAGCCAGATGCCACTGGGCAGAGGCAGGTGGATCTGAGTTCCACGCCAGCCTGGGCTATATACAGAGACCCTGTTTCAAAAATCAAAAAAGTGTAAGACAAAACAGAAAACAAACCAATACATAAACAAATAAAGCATTTTGAAATATTACTCCATTTTGTTTTGTTTTGTTTTGTTTTTTTGTTTTTTCGAGACAGGGTTTCTCTGTATAGCCCTGGCTGTCCTGGTACTCATTCTGTAGACCAGGTTGGCCTCGAACTCTGAAATCCGCCTGCCTCTGCCTCCCAGAGTGCTGGGATTACAGGTGAGTGCCACCACCGCCCAGCTTCCATTTTTTAATATTTGTATGTGTGTATATGTGTGGGTATGCATGGGCGGGCCATGGTATGCAGAACTAGTAAATTGTGTCAGAGTCCAAACATAGAACCTCTGATCCGCTATCATATCTTTTTGTTTTATTTATTTATTTTATGCATATGAGCACACTGCAGCTGTCTACACACACCAGAGGAGGGAGTTGTTCATGTATGAGTTTGTGTACATGCATGTGACAGTGCATGAATGAAGGTCAGCAAGGTTGGTTCCCTCCTAGCACGAGGGCTCTTCTGTGTTGGAGAAGACTTTGTCGTCAGGTTTGGTACCCATCAAACCATCTGACTAAGAGAATTTTTAACAACATTTAATATGTTGTTAGCTTGCCTAGTGACTTTAACCTAATTTATTTTCTTTCTTTGTTTCTTTTTGTTTGTTTGTTTCTTTCTTTCCTTCCTTCCCTTTCTTCCTTCCTTCCTTTCCTTCCTTCTTCTTTCCTTCTTTCCTTATTTCTTTCTTGACACGATTTCTCTGTGTAGCCCTGGCTGTCCTGGAACTCACTCTGTAGACCAAGCTGGCCTGGAACTCACTCTGTAGACCAGGCTGGCCTCGAACTCAGAAATCCCAAGAGCTGGGATTAAAGACGTGAGCCACCACTACCCGGCTAACCTAATTTTCTAAAGTCTGTTTCTTTATCATGGTTCTTATAAAACCATTGATTTCAGTTTAACATATGCTGATGATTTTACAGATTTACTTGGGATTTGTGGAGTGGGATTATGAATTGTGTGGGTGCGCGCGCGCGCGCGCGCCTTTGAACATAATCAATTTTAGGCAGTAATTTTCATCAAAAGCCATAAGGGGAACTGTTTACATGATGGCCCTGCTTCAAATGAGATGAAATAGGCATCTCTCTGCAAATGGAGGGTTTCAGAAAGCATGTAGAATGGTCAAATGATGACAGTTCTCAAGGGTGGAATGTGGGGTGATGTCATGCGGTTTGAGCAGGTTCTCTCTAGTGGCTGCCCTCTCACCCACATCCCACCCTACCTTTTTTTTTTTTTTTTTTTTTCCTTCCCGAGACAGGGTTTCTCTGTGTATCCCTGGCTATCCTGGAACTCACTCTGTAGACCAGGCTGGCCTCGAACTCAGAAATCCCCCTGCCTCTGCCTCCCAAGTGCTGGTGCCACCACCGCCCGGCCCTTTTTTTTTTTTTTTTTTTAGATTGAATTTATAAAATATTTGCTTTAAGCCGGGTGTGGTGGTGCACGCCTGTAATCCCAGCACTTGGGAGGCAGAGGCAGGTGGATTTCTGAGTTCAAGGCCAGCCTGGTCTACAGAGTGAGTTCTAGGACAGCCAGGATTACACAGAGAAACCCTGTCTTGAAAAACCAAAAAAACCACAAAAACAAAAAAACCAAAACCAAACAAACAAATAAACAAAAAAAAAACCAAAAAATATTTGCTTTAAAGCTTTTAGCCATAAAGGTTATGTTTTCAGGAGCCCTGCTCTTTTGTGACCAGCCTCTGGAAAGATGGAAGCATTTTGACACTACCTTGCCATGTAGCTGGTGTTGGTCTAGAGTTTGTTGGTCCTTCTGTCTTGCCCTCCTAAGTGCTTGTGTCACAGACCTGTGTGCTACTGTGCTTGGCTTTGATTGGTTTTCTAGAATTGTGAAGTAGTTGATCTTTATAAAACAGTTTCATTGCTTTTATGATGGAACTCCTGAGGGTTCTTAGTTGGGATTTTTAAAAAATTTATTTTTTATTTTTAATTTTTAAAAAAGTGCTTCCTATTTGTTTACTCTGCTGCATGTCCACCCACATGGCAGAAGAGCGTCTTACAGATGGCTCTGGGTCACCATGTGGGTGCTAGGAATTGAGCTCAGGACCTCTGGAAGAACAGCCAGTCCTCTTAACTGTTGAGCCATCTCTCCAGCCCAGTTTATTTTATCTTATGCATATGAGTGTTTTACCTGCTTGTATGTATGAGTACATACATGCAGTCTTACATGCAGTGAAGAAGTCAGGAGAGAATGGTAGATGCGCTGGAGCTGCAGTTACAGACAGCATGAGCCACTTGTGGGTGCCGGGAACTGAACCCTGGGTCTCTGCAAATGCAGTCGGTGCTCAGAGGCACCGAGCCGTCTCTCCAGGCCCTTAGTTTATAGTTCATAATATTTTAAATATGAATTCTTGCCAAGAACATATATTGTAAATATTTATCATATCAAATGAGCAAGAAGTAACCAACCTAATTGTCCCAAGGTAAGAAAACCACTTTTTTTTTTTTTTTTTTTTTTTTTGGTTTTTCGAGACAGGGTTTCTCTGTGTAGTCCTGGCTGTCCTGGAACACACTCTGAAGACCAGGCTGGCCTCGAACTCAGAAATCCGCCTGCCTCTGCCTCCCAAGTGCTGGGATTAAAGGCGTGCGCCACCACCGCCCGGCTTAAGGAGCTGGATTTTGTTTTTATTTTGTTTTGAGACAGGGTTTCTCTGTGTAGCTCTGGCTGTCCTGGAACTCACTCTGTAGACCAGGCTGGCCTCGAACTCAGAAACGCCTGTCTCTGCTTCCCAAGTGCTGGGATTACAGGCGTGCGCCACCACTGCCTGGTGGTAGAAAACCACTTTTGAAAGAAAGAATTCGTGTGTGGTGATGCATGCTCATAATCCTAATTACTACATGATGGGCAGGAGGACTGTAAGCTTGAGGCTAGCCTTGGCTACATCCTATCTCCAGAAAATGTTTCATCTGTGTATGTATATAATCATAGTATATTAACACTAATAACCACACTCAGAATATTTTATTTGTTATAAAAATATGGACTACTTCATAAACTGACTGTCTTTTTTTGGGTAAGGGCCACGTTAATCTACATACAATTCCAGTTTTAGTACATGTGCTACCAAAACAAGTGTCTGTCTGCCCCAGGCTGGCTTCACGCTCACCTCGCCTCTGAAGTGAACTTGAACCTAGGCTGGCTACACTTAACCTCCCAAGTGCTGGAGTCCAAGGTGTGTCCCACCTTGGCTGGCTTTTTGTGGTTTTGAGACAATCTTAAGCGGCCTAGGCTGGCCCAGCATAAAAATATTTTATAATTAAAAAATATTCATGATATAATATAGGCAAAACCAGAATATAGAACTCAGTGTGTCTATATGTTAGAAGTTTTGAGTCGTGACATTTTTATCTCCATACCTTGTTCTCTCTTGCTCCCTTTTGCCTCTTCACTCCCCCCGCCCCCAGTTTCCCTTAGGTCAGTGCTTGGCTTGAAGTCAGGGCTCGGACGACGGGGTGCTGGGGAAGTGCTCTGTCAGTCACTGAGCTGTTCTCCTCGCCTGCTGGGAACAGGGCTTAGAGTACAGCACGGCTGGCTTGGTGGGTAAAAGCACTGGTTGCTCTTGCAGAGGACCTAGGTCTGATCCTCAGTTCCTGTGAGACGGCTCACCACCATCCATAGCTCCAGTTCCCAGGCCCACACTCCCTTTTCTGACCTCCGCAGTTAACCAGGCATACATGGTATACACACATGGAGACATTCGGTACAGACATGACAATACGTTTAGAAATATGTGTTGGGGAGATGCATGGGAGTTGGCAGTGTGAGACCTGTGGCTTGGTGGGGAGGGGAGAGAGTGTATGAAAGAAACTGCATCAAAGGTCAGCATCATCGTGTCTGAGTGGGGAGATAATGCTTGCATGATGTCGGTAAAAAAGAACGCGTGTTTACTCCGTCTTCTTTACTAGAAAACTGTCTTGTTTTGTCCGACATAACAATAGCAGTAGCAGAGAATGAGGACTAGCATAGTAGCAGAGTGCGTACATCTGCATGTGCACATCTGTGTGCAGTGGTTTGAGTCCCACTTGGCATGGGAACAGCAACCTCAGTCCTGGGCACATCCTACCTGGTGAATTTAACATACACATCAATATTTGATGAGATGCTAAAAGAACATGCCAGTAACCCTGACATAAATGATTTATTTTTATTAGAAAGGAACTTTGTTTATTTGGGATATAAAAGCATGCATTATTAGGCAAATGAATAACTTACTTCATTTATTAGCATATCTTCTTTTTCTTTCAGGCACATATTAAATTTCCTATTGACTACCCATATTCACCACCTACCTTCAGATTCTTGACCAAAATGTGGCACCCCAACATTTATGAGGTAAGAGACATTTGTCATAACTTACACTGTGGCTTTATTTTTTACATTAGTTCTTTAAAAAGAACTAGGGTTTTACCAGTCAAGGCCCAGAGTTTGCTCATCAGCACCACATAAAATAAGTTATTTGTACTAGAGGGCATGCACAAGGGTCTGGACTCAGTCAGAACTCCACAGCCCCCACCCACCTCTAAAATGAATTGTATATCTTGGTAAATTGTGTATTGCTGTAAACACAGAGAAATATTCATATTTTTTGCTCTTTTACTTTGTAGTGCCTGGCTTAATTATTTAAAATAAGGGTAGTTTTATAATATGTAGTAATTATAATCCAGTTAAAGATGGAGCCTTTGCAGCTCATTGCTAAGATTATAATGCACATGTGTTAACATTTTCATTTTAAAGCTTTAGCAATGTTGTATAAATGTATTTGTGTGCCTGTTCTCTAACTTCATAACAGGATCACCCATTGCTGGGGCAGAGACTCAGCTTTTTGGGGGATTTATCCTATTTCATTAGGACTGGCTTCCTTTCAGGAGTTACTGCTGATCATTTGAGCCTCTTTTGGAATAAATCCAAGGTGATGTTCTTCTGTGGACAAGTCAGCGTGCCTGAAAGACAGCATTTCCACTAGAACTGTTGGTTGAAACATGAAACCCACTTAGCGTTGGGCTGAATCATGACAATACTGTAGTAGTGCGTTAGCCTTTCTTGTGAGGTGTCTTCATTGCCTTTCCTCTTTAGTTTATGTTTATCTGAGACCACCTTTCCTAATGTATTTCAGGCTGTCTTTCAACTTGTCCTTGGGACCTCCCAAGAGGTGTTGTGGGCATGCCCAGTTTTGTTTCTGTTTTTCCAGCTAGAACAAACATGACAAATGGTGATGTGTGGCTGCCTCTCCAGAGACCACGGTGGACAGAGAGAACTGACTCTTGAGAGTTGTCCTCTGGTCTCTACACATACTGTGGCTCCCCTCCTTCAGTGAATACATACATGTCAGGAAAACAAAAGATGGAGTCAGCACGGTGGCTCACACTTTTAATCCCAGCACAGCAGGTGAATCTCAGTTGCAGACCAGTCTTGTCTACAAAGAGTGTTCCAGGATAGTCAGGGGTACACACTAAAACCCTGTATGGGGCTGGGGGATAGAACTGTAATTATAGTTCATTAAGTACTGTTATGGCCCAAAAGGATGTAAACTTTACTGTAATATTTGTGAATTTAATTATTTTAAAAATACCATGTGTATAAAATTAATAATGATAAAGGAGAAATATAGAAAGAAGGAAATTTATTTTGAACCATAGAAATGAGTCAGCAGTTGAGAGCGTAGAGGATTCAGGTTGATCCTGTTCTTTTCAAGTGCACAGAACTGTAACTCCAGCTCCAGGGATCTGACACCTGTGCTGTCTGCAGGCGCCTACATTCTCATGCATATAACTGTTCCTACACATTCAGAATTAATGATACATCTTTAAATGCAAAATAAGTTTAACATGGATTTGCCATCAGTGATTCCTTTCTGCATGGGGCTGGAGAGATGGCTCAGAGGTTAAGAGCACTGAGGTTAAGACTCTTCCAGAGGCCCTGAGTTCAATTCCTAGCAACCATATGGTGGCTCATAACCATCTATAATATGATCTGATGCCCTCTTCTGGTGTGCAGGTGTACATGTAGACAGAGCACTCATGTAAAACAAATAAATCTTTTGAAGAAAAAAAAGACTCCTTTTGTACTGTCAAATGCTGTTGAGGAGTATAATTGTAGCAGGATATGATGGTGTGCACTGTAATCCTGCACTTGGAAGGCAGAAGCAGGTGGATCTCTGTGAATTTGAAGTCAGCCTGGTCTGCATAGGCCAGATAGGGCTAGATAGATATATATCCTGTCTTTTTTTTTCCTCTAAGTTGTTTACTGGTTATGTGTTTTACTGTGCTCAAAATTACACAGCTGGAGTCCTTTTGGACTTATAAACACTATTGTGTTCATACAAATGATTACAAACCTTACAGATAGGATGACTCAAAATATTACTGTTCATTACCACCTACACCCCACCCTACAACCTTAGTTTACAGTGTATGGGAGAGCCTGGTATCATGAGAGACTGAGCCCAGGAACTAAAGGCCAGTGTGCACAAAACAAACCAGGCATTTGCTGTCTTGCTAGTGGTTATAGTAATTTGAAAGGAAATATGTTTGAATCCTGGAGTTGGCTAAGTAGTTTGTGCTTTCATTTCTGTCTCCGACTTTCTCACTGCTTTCCTGCCTCCCCTCTGTCCATCTGCTGACACTGCCAGTGCGGGACTTGAACATTCTCTCCCTGCAGCATGTGGGCACCCCTGTGCTCAGCCTTTGCTGTGGTGGTGTTGGGCTAAGAAGACTATTGTTAGGCAGTGAACTCAATCAAAGCTTAGAGCGTGACACAGACAGACAGAACCACATTTCTGCTTCATTTCTCTTGCTTGTTCATGTTCATTGTATTGGTTTTACTAAATCGAGTTATTCTCTCTATAGCAGAATTATCTACCATCTGGTAGGACTTTTTTTAAAAGATTTATTTATTTATTTATTTATTTATTTATTTATTTATTTATTATATGTAAGTACACTGTAGCTGTCTTCAGACACTCCAGAAGAGGACATCAGATCTCATTATGGATGGTTGTGTGCTGCCATGTGTTTGCTGGGATTTGAACTTAGGACCTTCGGAGGAGCAGTCAGTGCTCTTAACCGCTGAGCCATCCCTCCAGCCTCTTATAGAACTTCTAATTTCTGTAAATTTTTTTTTTTTTTTTTTGAGACAGGGTTTCTCTGTGTAGCCCTGGCTGTCCTGGAACTAGCTCTGTAGACCAGGCTGGCCTCGAACTCAGAAATCCGCCTGCCTCTGCCTCCCAAGTGCTGGGATTAAAGGCGTGCGCCACCACCGCCCGGCAATTTCTGTAAATATTAACTTCAATGATTTATCATAATTAGGAATCAACTGACAAAGTTAAAAATAATACATTAGGATTTTTTTTTTTTGGTTTGTTTTTCGAGACAGGGTTTCTCTTACATTAGGATTTATTACACAGATTATACTGTTGTAGTCTTATGACCTTTTAAGCTATAGAAATTATTAACTATCATTGTTATTAAGCTCATGGAAATTTTAAATACAAAATTTAAAGAGCTTTAAGATTTAGTGTAATATTTATATATGCTTTGTTTTCATTGTCCAAATGTTTTAGCCACGTTAAAAACCATTTAGATAAACTTTTGAAATGATTTTTGCAGCATTGTTAGATTTTAAAAAAGCTGCATGGGCCTAAGGAGATAGTTCAGGGGTAAGAGCACTTGTTGCTCCTGCAGAAGATCCAGCACCAACATGATGCATCGTCACAGTTGCCTGTAACTCCAGTTCCCCGGGGTCCAGTGCTCTCATCTGACATGATGGGCACCAGGCACACATGTGGTCCACAGACACAGATGAGGTAAAAGTTAAAGGCTTAAGAAAGTTTACAGAGACAGTTGATACTTTAGATATTTCGAGGCAGCGTCTCAGTGCAGTGCCCTGGGTATCAGCAAACTCAGTCTCTGCTTCGTCTTTCCCAGGGGTGGGAATTAAAGTGTGTCCCCCTCCTCTTCCTAACAGATCCCATTGGTTTGGTGGTTTGGGTTTGGGAAGAGTAAGACTAAGATAGGGTCTCACTGTCCCAGGCTGGTCTGAAGTCACTGTCATCCTGCCTCTGCCTGTTCTTTCTGCTTTCCAGAGATTGGTAGGTGTGAGCATTGTACTCGGCGGTAGATCTTGGTCTTTTTATGTTTATGGATGTTTGACTGTATGGATGGCTGTCACCACATATGTGCCATGCCTGTGGAGGCCAGAGGAAAGGGGTCAGGGCCCTTGAGCTGGTAATGAACCAGAGCTCTCTGGAAGAGCAGCCAGTGCTAAACTGCTGAGGTGCCTCTACTTTGTTCTGAGACTGGATGTTGAAAGAATTCACTATAGAGCTTTAATGGTGTCTTCATTATCCTGCCTCACCCTGTGCTTTCACACGCACCCGCGCGCACCTCTCTCTCTCTCTCCCCCCTCTCTCTCTCTCCCCTCTCTCTCTCTCTCTCTCCTCTCTCTCTCTCTCTCTCTCTCTCTCTCTCTCTCTCTCTCTCTCTCTCTCTCTCTCTCTCTGTAGCAGCTCAGGTAGCTTCCATTCGGGGCTTCCTGCTTCATCATCTCCAACCATTGGATTGTACTGTGCCACAATCCTATCCCCATTTTGTTTTTTTTCCAAAAAAAAAAAAAAGAAAGAAAGAAAATTACCATCACTGTCCAAGCTAGTTGCTTTCTTTATTGTCATGAAGAAAATACTTTATTTATAAAACAATTCATAGAAGAGAAAATTTGTACTGATTCACGGTTTGAGGGTACAGCTCATAGTGACCGGAGACTCACAGCCATGGGGGCTGAAAATCTTAAGGGAGCTATACTGGCTGGTTTTGTGTGTCAACTTGACACAGGCTGGAGTTATCATAGGAAAAGGAGCTTCAGTTGGGGAAGTGCCTCCATGAGATCCAGCTGTGGGCATTTTCTCAATTAGTGATCAAGTCGGGGAGGGCCCCTTGTGGGTGGTACCATCTCTGGGCTGGTAAGCAAGCTAGTAAGGAACATCTCTCCATGGCCTCTGCATCAGCTCCTGCTTCCTGCCCTGCTTGAGTTCCAGTCCTGACTTCCTTTGGTGATGAACAGCTGTGTGGAAGTGTGAGCTCAATAAGCCCTTTCCTCCCCCCAACTTGCTTCTTGGTCATGATGTTTGCGCAGGAATAGAAACCCTGACTAAGACAGGAGCTGATCACGGGGTTTGTCTGTAGCTTGCTCTGCTTTTTGTCACTGCCTAGCTTTACTCTGCTTTTTTACCAGAATGGTATTATCCACATTCAGGGCAGACCGTCTCACATTAAACAGTCCCTGACAAATATGCCCAGAAAAATTGTTCCCATTTGAGATTTTAGTCAAATTTCATCTAATTGGCAGTTAAAATAAATCTTCACACCAATCATACATAGATTTGTAATTTCCATGATTTCTTTGAAACAGTTTATTATTATTATTATTATTATTAGTAGTAGTAGTAGTAGTAGTAGTAGTTATTTTGAGACATGGTTTTTCTGTGTAGCCCTGGCTGTCCTGGAACTCTCTGTAGACCCAGGCTGGCCTCGAACTCAGAAATCTGCCTGCTTCTGCCTCCCAGAGTGCTGGGATTACAGGTGTGAGTCACCACCGCCCGGCTTTTTTTTTTTTTTTTTTCCCTTTTCTTTTCTTTTCTTTTCTTTTCTTTTCTTTTCTTTTCTTTTCTTTTCTTTTCTTTTCATCTCTTCTCTTCTCTTCTCTTCTCTTCTCTTCTCTTCTCTTTTCTTCTCTTCTCTTTTCTTTTCTTTTCTTTTTTCTTTTTTTTGTCTGCATTTCTCTGTGTAGCCCTGGCTGTCCTGGAACTGGTTTTGTAGACCACCTTGGCCTCAGTGTCACGGATCCACTTGGCTCTGACTTCTGAGTACTGGGATTAAGATGTGTGTTGCCACACCTGGAGCAGACATGAATACAAACAGCACTCTAAAACTGCCCTTCGAACACACAGTTCAAAAAATGATCCATCTTTGCTGGATAGAGAGAGTGCCTCTAATTTCCAGCACTCAGGAGGCAGGTGGTGGATCTCCTTGTTTGAGGCCAGTGTGGGGATGAGAGTTGTGAGTCACCACCACCGTCACCACCACCGTCACCACCACCCAGCAACACTCAGCTTTTTCTCTGTATACAGGGGAGTAAATTTAGGCTTTTGTGATTTTACAGCTAGTGCTTTACTAACTGAGCTCCTAATAAAGAGAACTTTAAGAGAGAGTATTTCGTAGTCTCCATAAGTAATCTATCAAAGTCAATCTGTCTCCATCTCTGTCTCTCTCTGTAAACATAGGCAAGATGCCATAAAACTTATAAAGAAAAGAGACCTAGAGGGCCAAAACATTGAGAAAGAAGTGAGACTATTGTTATCAAGAGAGTTTGGTACCACCATGGTGAAGAAGTGATAACTTTTTTTTTTTTTGAGACAGGGTTTCTCTGTGTAGCCCTGGCTGTCCTGGAACTCACTTTGTAGACCAGGCTGGCCTTGAACTTAGAAATCCGCCTGCCTCTGCCTCCCAAGTGCTGGGATTAAAGGCGTGCGCCGCCGCCGCCGCCGCCACCACCACCACCGCCCGGCCGAAGTGAGAACATCTATACTCAGAGTTTTTGGCCTGGAGTCCACACTAGCCTCTAACACACAATCTCATTCCTTCCTTTCCCATGGATTAGGATTGTAAGCAGGAACTGTGATAACCAGTTATGACAGCACATGCACTGAGTGGTGTCCTTGCTATAATTTCTGTTGTGATGAACCACCACAAATATGAATGAGGTTTATTTGGCTTGAGTCTTCTGGGACACTCTCCATAGAGGGAAGCGAAGGCAGGAACTGGTCTGTGCAGAGGCCATGGAGGAAGGCTGCTTTCTGGCTTATATCTCAAGGCTTGCTCAGCCTGCTATATGAGTACATTGTCACTGTCTTGTCTGGTGATGACACACCAGAAGAGGCATCAGATCCCATTACAGATGGTTGTGAGCCACCATGTAGTTGCTGGGATTTGAACTCGGGACCTTGGAAGAGCAGTTAGTGCTCTTAACCACTGAACTATCTCTCTAGCCTCATCAGCCTGCTTTCTTATACAACTAAGGACCACCTGCCCAGGGGTGATACCGCCCCAACCCAACGTCCACATCAGTCCGTAGTCAAGGTGATGCTCCAAACCTTTGTCCACAGAGCAGTTTGGCCTTGCCTGCCCCAACTTAATAGAAAAGTTAGCGCAACAGTCTCATTCACGGTTGCATTTCCATGAACAACAGCAACAAAATGAACAGTGATTAAAAAAATATTCAAAAACTGCTCAGAAATTAACTCCAGAGGCAAAGGCCAGAGAATTCCTGCGTTTGAGGCCAGCTCAGTTTGTAAGGCCCTTTAAGGAATTTTAAAAAATTCAGTTATAAGAGGATTAACTAATTAAAAAGTAGCCAAAGTTAACCATGAGTGTATACTCAGGCTGAGGTAGGAGGATTACCAAAGCCCCGGAGCGGGAGGCCAGACTGGACACCAGCCTGTTGGAAACTATAAGGAGAACCTGACACACCCACAGTGGGACTTGACACCAACATAGGGGGGCTGCACCTTAGTAACAGAAAACAAGAACTGGAAGGCTGTGAAGAACGGAAACGCCACATGCTGCAGGTCACTCCGAGCAGCGTGCGCTCCTAGGGAAAGTCAAATGCAGGCCTCCTCTAACCCCACGATTCCGGTCTACTCAGTGCAGGCAAGCACACAGTGTAGAGCACAGTGCTGCTCACCCGTGCCCCACCGGGAACTACAGCGCACACTTACCATATCCATGCAACGGGTCATTTTCAAGCACCTCAGAAAGGGTTGCATATTCTATGATTGCATTTGTGTTAAGGGTCCAGGTATTCAGCAGAAAAGCAAGATGGCCATGTTGGAAGTCTTGGGAGGTCAAGGAGGGGGAACACTAAGCAGAGTATTCCAAACTGGTGTGATAGACGTGTTGGTCGCATAGTACTGCAAGTGTACAAGAGCCTTGGGGTGTGGGTCTGTGGTGTTGGGGCATCTTAATACTGAGCTCTGCTTCTAGCCCAGCATCCTCCCAGCCTCTGCTGACATTCTGTCTGCTGCTGTGAGCTTCTTTGAAATAGTTCACTGTACTGATGACAGACAGCTGTGAGCTCACTGTGTAAACGAGGCTAGCCATTCACCTGCTTCTGCCTTTCACGTGTTGGGATTAAAATGTGTGCCACCATGTCCAACCCAGGCATTGTGACATAGGTTTTTAATCCCAGCACTCAGCAGGCAGAGGTGGATGGATCTCACTGAGTTCAAGTCCAGCCTAGTGCTTATAGAGCTCCAGGCTAACCAAGGCTACACGACAAGACTAGAGTTACTAAGTGAAACTCATCTGGATTTTAAAAGGATGGTCTTTCTTCTCCAAAAGTAGTTTTGTGGCTGTATGTGGTGATGCACGCCTTTAATCCCAGCACTAGGGAGATAGAAGCAGGTGGATCTCTGTGGTTTTGAAGCTAGCCTGGTCTACAAAGTGAGTCCAAGACAGCCAGGGCTCTGCTACACAGAGAAATCCTGTCTCAGAAAAAAACCAATGAACCAACCAAAGAGCAAACTCTGTGAGTTTGAGACAGAGAGACCTGTCCCAAGCAAACACCAAACACCAAAAAGTACTTATGAAGTATGCACAGTGGGTTTCATACATTTTACACGGATAGTTTTCTCACACTCCCGTCCTACTCCCCCTTGGCCCACTGCTGTTCTCTAATTCATCTCTTCCCGGCTGGCCCTCACTCTGCCCTGGCTGCTGCTGTCCTTGTAGACCCTCCTTTTGTATTGATAAAGGGGTTGCATGTGGCTGCTTACAGGGGCCTGGCTGCCTCACTGGTGGGGCCAGTACTTTAGCACTGAAGAAACTCTCTTTTCCTCCCTAGCAGCCATTAACTATAAAACCAAGGAAGGTGGAGCTTACTGTGCTGCCATTCTTTCCGTGACAGGAAGTTGGCAGGTAATCACCTGCACAGCAAGTTCTGAAGTCTGCGCTCCAGGCTCTAAAGATTGCTCTAAAGATTCTGGCCCTTCTGTGGTATCCACTGGAGGAGGGCCGTGTAGAGACCGTTTGTGACTGAAGGAGTCACTTGACCCCTGCACTTTGACTAGTTATGAGCCTTTGCAAGTTAACCATTGTCCACTGCCAAAAGGAGGTTTCTGACCAAAGCTGACCATAGCCCCAGTTTGGGGGCATGACTATAGATACCTGGGAGCAGCTGGACAGGCAGTATGTCTTCCCCCCCCCCCTTTGGTTTTTCGAGACAGACTTTCTGTGTAGCCCTGGCTGTCCTGGAACTCACTCTAGACCAGGCTGGCCTCGAACTCAGAAATCCA
Organism: Apodemus agrarius; assembly: GCA_964023405.1. NCBI lineage: Eukaryota > Metazoa > Chordata > Mammalia > Rodentia > Muridae > Apodemus > Apodemus agrarius. The sequence goes on along the minus strand of OZ030009.1, from coordinate 111,455,446 downwards.
CCTGCCTCTGCCTCCCAAGTGCTGGGATTACAGGCGTGCGCCACCACACCCGGCTTATTATGTCCTCTTAATAAAGCAGCACAGTAGCTTCCTTATGAGAACTTAGAGCTGCCTTCGCCTCAGGTTGCTGACCAGCTACAGAAGCTGGTCTGGTTATTTGCTTGCTTGTTTGTTTATAATTTCTGGAGCTGGAGAGATATTCAGCAGTTAAGAACATGTACTGCTCTTCCTGATAACCTGAATTCAATTCCCAGCACCTACACAGAAGCTCACAGCCAGCTGTGTGTAACTTCTACACCCCTTTATAGCCTCTATGGGCACTGTACACATGTAGTAAACAGATGTTCATGAAGGTAGAACATATAAAATAAAATGAAACTTTATTTATTTGTTTGTTTATTTATTTATTTATTTATTTATTTATTTATTTTTGGTTTTTCCAGGCAGGGTTTCTCTGTGTAGTCCTGGCTGGCCTTGAACTCAGAAATCTGCCTGCCTCTGCCTCCCAAGTGCTGGGATTACAGGCATGTGCCACCACCGCCTGGCAAAATTTAATTTTTTTTAACTCTGTGTGTGTGTGTGTGTGTGTGAACCTGTGTGTGAGGGTCTACAGAAGACAATGAGCTGAGACCCACCGGAGACAGGTGCTGTGAGCTGTGTGATGTGGGTGCTGAGATCTGAGCTTGGGGCCTAGGTCAAAGCCATGTCTCCATATTATTTTATTTTTTTTAAAGATTTCCTTGCTGGGCCAGGGAGTGTGACTGAGAGGCAGCCTGGTAAGGCTGAGCTGTACTTGAAGCCCCGGGGGCCCAGAAGGGATGGTAGGAATAGGGGCTTAGCCTGCTCCCAGCACCAGACACCACCACCACCACCCACCCACCCACCCCCGTCACGCAGCCACAGCCACCATCCACATGTAGATGAGGCATCCTTAACCCCTCAGACCCCAGTCCACCCCAGAACTATGTAAGATCCTATCCAGAGGAATAAAGGTGTGTGATAAGTACTCGGTCATCAGAGAGCATCTGTCACACTGCCGGGGAAGACAACGCGCTCCGGAAGCCTTCACCACCAGGAGCTCCCCCTGCACCCCACAAATATCTCACTGTGCAGTGGTGGGGTGGGAAACACGAACTAACGCTGCACTCAAGAGGCGGGGCCAGGTGGAGCTTGAGCTCAGCCTGGGCTACACAGAGAAAAAAAACAGCAGGAAAAAGGAAAGTGGGGGAGGGGACAGACGGCTCCGATTCCACTCAGCCCATCATTTTCTACTGAGTACACGTATATGTATATACCTCCCTGCGGCCCCGGTGTTTAAAGCAGTCAGAGTGCTTGTTAGACTAGGTCGTAAGCTGTTTATGCATTATGCAGAGTATATGACCGCAGCCGTCAGTTTGTACCTGAACTTGGGAGTTACCATGCCTGTTTGTTTGTTTCTGTTTCAGAAGGATGGTGCGGCAGACAGGACACACATCTCGGAGTCTAGCCAAGACTAGGCTTGTTTTGTTTGATGAATAGCCGTAGTTGGCCTGGAGCTCAATAGATCAGGCTGTCTCAAGCTTGGAGTGACCTCGGCCTCTTGTCTCCTTGAGTGCTGACGTGTGCCACCGTACCCGGTCCAAATAAAAGTTTATACTATTTAATTCTTCTTCAACTTAGAATTTGAACATGGAGAATTTTTAATAAAAAATTTATTGTTAAACATTGTTCAAAAATTTTTAAACAACAAATAATGTGCCTAATTTTATTACATTTTTGGTTTTGGTTTTTGTTTTATTAAAGTCAGGTTGTTACTATGTAGTCCTAGCTCGTTTGGGATTTGCTGTATAGCCCAGGCTGGCCTCAAACTCACATATATCTACCAAGTGCTGGGGTTAAAGGCATGTATTATCATTCCTGGGTGTGTGTGTGTGTGTGTGTGTGTGTGTGTGTGTGTGTGTACACCCGTGTATTTACATTTGTTCTGAGACCTGGTGTAGCCCAGCTGGGCCTCATACTCAGATCCTTTGGCCTCAGCCTGAGTACTGGGGTTGCAGATGTGTGGTCACACCTCGCTTACATCAGCGTCGTACATATTTACTGAGTGTTGTCTTGTTGTCTTGTAGAATGGAGATGTATGCATTTCAATTCTTCACCCTCCTGTAGACGACCCACAGAGCGGAGAGCTGCCCTCTGAAAGGTGGAATCCTACTCAGAACGTTAGGTAAGCTGGGGGGCACTGCCTGGGTCGTGCCTTCCTTTACTCTTCGGATAGTTGGTTCATTTTTTGGATTTGATTTTTTCGAGACAGGGTTTCTCTGTGTAGTCCTGGCTGTCCTAGAATTCACTCTGTAGACCAGGCTGGCCTCGAACTCAGAAATCCGCCTGCCTCTGCTTCCCAGAGTGCTGGGATTACAGGTGTGCGCCACCACTCCTGGCTTGGTTCATTTTTTGAAACAAGGTTTCTCTGTGTAGCCCTGTGGCTGTCCTGGAACTCCATTTGTGGACCAGGTTGGCCTCAAACTCACAGAGATCTACCTACCTCTACCTCCTCAGTGCTGGAATTAAAGGTATGTGCCACCACCAACTTGGCTATTTTGAGACCTGCCTCAAATTCCTGGGCTCAAACCTCTTACCTCAACCTCCCAAATACACACTGAGTACAGCCCCCTGCCCCTTGAATCTTCCTTTGGATGTGTGTGGTGTGTCTCATGTGTGTGGTGAGCCTGTGAACAGAATCTTTCCTTTGATAGCGTTCTCTCTGGCCAGAGCATGAGGGTGTGTTGAAGGGTTTTGGGGTGAAAGTGTAGCCTGGTGTGGGCTAAGGAATGCTGCAAAATTCACATCACACCACGGACTGCACCCAACAGAGTTATTGGAGAACAATTGGGGGAATAAGTGGGGCTAGGAGAGAGAGCAGGCCCTGATAGCTTGGGTATAGGAGGGCATGGGGGCATGTATGCAGCCGTGCTGGCAGCGGGCGCATGGCAGTGGACCTGCTGGTGGAGTGTAGGCGGTTCTTGGCTGACTGACACATGCACCTGCATCATTTTGAAGTGTCGGCTCCTGAGCATGGTGGTTGGGGCTCTGACTTCCCTATCTACTCCTTCTCTTAGTCAGAATTACTCCTCATTAGATCCCTTAACTTTTGTGTTTAAATAGTTTAATTTTTATTCCATATATATATGGAATATACATATATACACATATACACACATAGATATAGATAGATAGATAAATAGAGGGGGGAGGGAGGGAGAGAGGGAGGTGGGAGTGGCATGTATGTCAGAACTATGGAAATCAGTTCTCTCCATCCTGTGGATTCTAAGAACCCAGTTCTCTTCATCAGGTGGCAAGCTCCTTTTTTGCTCACCACCTTGCTAGCCCCACCCTGGGTGGTTTGGAGGAACTTAAGCGTACCCTACTAATTATGGTAGTTGATGAAGTAACAATTAACTTTTGGACAGTGTGGTAGCACACACCTTTAACCCAGTGCTCTTTAGGCAGAGGCAGCTGGATCTCGCTGAGTTTGAGGCCATCTTGGTCTATATAATACATGTGTAGCCAGCGCTACACAGTAAGACCAGGGTCTTTCTACATAGTAGCTCTGGCTATCCTAGAACTTACTTATATAGACCAGTCTTAGTTTTTACACTCTGTACTTTTGTGCATTTAACCAAGGAATCCTCGTTTTTTGCATTATGTCCCAGGAGTACATCAGTAACAACAGTTGCCGCCCTGTGCTGCAGGGACTGTTAAAATGACAGTTAAATGCTTTAGCAGCCGTAAGAGAAACTGTAATATGTCCACCATTTCAACTGCTGTATTTTGCCATGTGTTGCCCTGCTCTCCCAGTTAGAACTGGATTCTTTCCCTGGTGTCTTCTTTAAATATCCTTTTCATGTTGAACTGTATAATGAGGCCATTTTAACTGGGCTCTCTTTGGTATTACTGTCTGCCTTTTCAGTCCCTTCTAATTAGCAGAGTCAGGGTAGAACATAAGCTGATGTCAGGGATAGCTGCACTGTGTGGAGGTTCTATCAGACTTGCACATCCCGCTACAAGTTCCTGTGCCGACAGTACACGCTCAGAACCAGAGTCATGTCTTTAGCCCCAGAACGTATTTAAGAATTTCCTTTGGTAATTTACTCTCTGTCTGTCTCTCTGTCTGTCTCTCTGTCTGTCTCTTTGTCTGTCTCTCTCTCTCTCTCTCTGTCTCTCTCTCTGTCTCTCTCTCTGTCTCTCTCTCTGTCTCTCTCTCTCTCTCTCTCTCTCTCACACACACACACACACACACACACACACACACACACACACACACACCCCTTTCTCTATCTCTCCTCAGAAAAGACCAGGCCTCCCAAGGACATCAGCTGAACATGGGTAACAAGCTACAAGACCAGGCACAAACTCTCACCAAAACCAAACCAATAGGAGGAACATGGTCCCAAGAGCAGGCGAAAGAGTCAGAGTCACCCTGACTCCCAAGAACTCCAAGCTGCACAACCATAACATAGCAGAGGACCCAGCACAGACACACAGCTCTGGGCCTCTATGAGCCCCGCTTAGTTGGTTCTATGGGCCATGTTCCCCTGGTGTCCGTGACCCTCTGGCTCCCATAGCTCCTTCTCCCCCACTTCCATGGGGTGCCTGAGGGGAGGAGCCTGATGGAGACCTCCAGCCTGGGCTCTGTCCACTTTATATTTGGCTGTGAGTCTCTGCATTACTCCCATCAGCCGCCAGGGAGTCTCTTCAGTGGCAGTTAGGTGAGGCACAGATCTCTGAGTGTAGGATGCCATTAGGAATCCATTAGTTGTTTTTGTTTTGTTTTCCTATCAGGTCTCTGGGCTGATAGGAAACACTGGTCCAGGCAGTGTCAGGCATGGGCTTCCTCTTGTGGGGTGGGCCTCAAGACCGGTCACTGGTTGGCCACTCCCAATAGTTCTGTGCCACCATACCCCAGCACATCTGCAGGAAGAACAAATTGTAGGTTGGAGGTTTTGTGGCTGGGTTTGTTGTCCGAGGCCCACCACTGGAGTCTTAGTTACAGAAGATGGCTGGTCTGTCTGGCTGGGTCTGGGTCGCCTCACTCGGGATGATCCTCTCTAGTTCCATTCATTTCCTGCGAATTTCATGATGTCATTTCTTGACAGCTGAGTACTCCACTGTCTAAATACATAACACGTTCTTTATCTGTTCCTCTGTTCATGGACAGCTAGGTCATCTCAGGCTTCTGGCTATTATGAATAATGCTACTATGAACATAGTGGAGCAAGTGTCCTTACGGTAGGATGGAGCCCCAAAAGTGGTATAGCTGGGTCTTGAGGTAGATCTATTCCCAGCTTTCTGAGGAACTACCATATTTATTACCAGAGTGTTGCTGCACAGGTTTGCACTCCCCCCACCCCTTCTAGCAATGGAGGAGTGTTCCCTCGCTCCACATCCTCGCCAGCAGGAGCTGTCACTTGGGGTTTTGATCTTAGCCGTTTTGACAGGTGTAAGATGGAATCTCAGGGTCATTTTGATTTGCATTCTCCTGATAGCTAAGGACGTTGGAACATTTCTTTAAGTGCTTCTTAGCCATTTGGGATTCTTCTATTGAGAATTCTGTTTACATCTGTATTCTATAATTGGATAAATATTGTTTGTTGATACCTAGTTTCTTGAGTTCTTTATAGATTTTGGATATTGGCCCTATGTTGGATGTGGAGTTAGTGAAAATCTTTTCTATTTTGTAGGCTGCCATTTTGTCCTATTGAGAGTGTCCTTTATCTTGTAGAAGCTTTTCAGTTTCATGAGGTCCCATTTATTAATTGTTGATCTCAGAGCCTACACTATTGATGTTTTCTGTTTAGGAAGTTGTCTCCTGAGCCAATATGACCAAGGCTGTTTCCACTTTCTCCTCTGTCAGGTTCAGTGTATCTGGCTTTATGTTGAAGTTTTTGATCCACTTGAGTTTTGTATAGTGTGATAGATATGGACCTATTAGCATTCTTGTACAAGTAGAAATCCATTTAGAGCAGCACCATTTGATTTGAGTTTGGCTTTGTTGGATGAGAATTTTGTTTCTTGGTTTCTGTTATTTGTGGCCTGTGTTGAGCTGGGGGGATCTCCACCCGAGTTCGGGCTGGAGGCCCTGCCTGACGTGGCCCAAGACACAGTGAAAAGGAGAGGAGGAGAGTGCCGTGCTCACACAGAGTGGCTGTTCATGGCCAGCCTGCCTGCAGTTCTAGCAGCTGAAGTGGCTTCTGGTCCTAAAAAAATTTTTTAGGACCTAAAAAAAAAAAAGACATTTATGGGGCTGGAGAGATGGCTTAGAGGTTAATTAAGAACACTGACTGCTCTTCCAGAGGTCATGAGTTCAATTCCTAGCAACCTGTAATGGGACCTGATGCCCTCTTCTGGTATGTCTGAAGACAGCGACAGTGCATTCACATACATACATACATACATACATACATACATACATACGTAAGTAAATAAACAAATAAATAAATAAATCTTTTTAAAAAATGACATTTACTGTGTATTTTTAAGTGTCGTGGCCTGTAAGTGGAAGTATAAAGCCCTTTGGTCTGTCTTTTTCATCTCAGTGATCAAACTCAGATTGTCAGGCTTGGTGGTAAGCACCTTTACCTGGGATCAGTGTGCAAGGCTGGCAGCAGACTGAAGCCTCAGCAAAGGTTTTCGGTTTCTCCAATCTTACACCTCCCCAATCTCAATGGTTTTGGTACTTTGGCAAGAAAGTTTTACACTTTTACACAGGTAACATTTTGTTGCAGAGCTGTTACCTGCCGAGCGGCACAGGATAATGGGAGACTCGGGAAGACAAGGGTGCATTGTGCTGGGGCAGGCAGTAGGCGTGAGTAGGATTATGTGCAGGCTGTGGCTTTCTGCCCCTACCTCCCACCTCACAAACAGGGAGATTTGCTGACCTGGGGGAACCTAGCAGATGACAGGAGAGAGTCCAACAGAGCAGCCAACTTCGTGTACTGAAGGCACTAAAAAGATGCCGTTTGCTTCCCAGTGCCCCTGCAGACCTGAACCCACTCTTAAAAAGCGCCATCTCACTGGCCCCTAAAAACAAAATTGCATAATCCATTTTTCATTTTTTTGTTTTGTTTTTCTTTCTCACTCTGGCCCAAAGATTTATTTATTTCTTATATGTCTTATATATTTATTTCTTATATATACATTTTTAAAGATTTATTTATTTATTATATGTAAGTACACTGAAGCTGTCTTCAGACACTCCAGAAGAGGGAGTCAGAGCTCATTACAGATGGTTGTGAGCCACCATGTGGTTGCTGGGAATTGAACTTGGAACCTCTGGAAGAGCAGTCAGTGCTCTTAACTACTGAGCTGTCTCTCTAGCTCCTAATCCATTTTTTCATAAGTCATCAAATATTATGACGTCAAATTTGTATTAGAAATATTTTAAGGGAGAAAAGCTTAAAAACTAATTTCCTAAAACCTGTACTTGTGGAAATTGTGGACTGAGGATTTTAACAGTGGCTTCTTCTCTCCTTTTCAGGACTATCCTATTAAGTGTAATCTCACTGCTTAATGAGCCCAACACCTTTTCTCCAGCCAATGTGGACGCTTCAGTCATGTTCAGGAAATGGAGGGACAGCAAAGGAAAAGACAAGGAGTATGCCGAGATCATCAGGTAGGGGGTTGTGTGCATGCCGAGATTGTCAGGTAGGGGGGGGACCATGTGCGTCCAGGACTAAAGGATTCAGTTCAAACTTCAGTAATCTGTTTACTTTAATCTGTTTGCTTCCCAGTGCCCCTGCAGACCTGAACCCACTCTTAAAAAACATTCAGGACCCACATAGAAAGCCAGTAGTACATGTGCATCTGTAATCCCCAACCCTTAGCAAGAGAAGGGAGGCCTAAGACAGTCCTTTCAGATGCCTTTGGGCTAGCTAACCTGATCTCTGCAGCAGTGAACCAGAGAGATCTTGCCTAAAACAAGGCTGAAATGTTAGCGCAAAGACCCTCTATGACACGAAGGTACCTGATGGTTAAAGCCTTGGTATGATTCAGAATATCTGTTTTATGTGGGGTGTGAAACATTAGTGACAGGGAATCTTGATTATGCTCAGTTATAAGACTGTCTTCAGAACAGCGCCTTAATCCAAGTGTGACGGCTTTCACTAATAACCCTAGCACTGAGGAAATGAAGGGCTGGAGAAAGAGAGGTGAAGCCTCTTATACAGACAGACCTCTATAAACTGCTCCTGTGTTATCCTCTGCCCAGGAAACAGGTCTCAGCCACTAAAGCTGAAGCAGAGAAGGATGGAGTGAAGGTCCCCACAACCCTGGCAGAATACTGCATCAAAACTAAAGTGCCTTCCAATGACAACAGCTCAGATTTGCTTTATGACGACTTATATGACGACGACATTGATGATGAAGACGAGGAAGAAGAAGATGCCGACTGTTATGATGATGATGATTCTGGAAATGAGGAGTCGTGACGTGTTCCTTCAGTGCCCCCCTGTACTGCCCTGATGTCTCAGGCCAAAGGGAGGGGCAAGTGGGGATCTACAGTGGCCACTCAGCGAACGCTCACCACGGGGCGGGTGGGGAAGCAAGCGCCCGCTGAGTCCCCTTGCGGATCTCAGGCTGCTCCTTCCTATGGACCTTACTGGAGGACCTTCCCTCCACAGAGTGTCTCAAGTCTTGCATTCTTTCCCTTCCATCACTGTATTGATTCTTTTTTAAAAACAGCCACCACCCCTCAAACTCCCACCTCACCTCATCTCTGCCGAATGTTCACAGCAAAACACCTTTGTCTGTTTTTAGATTCTTGAAGAACTAATTAGTCTGTTCAAGACATTGTGTTTAAAGCTGGGAGCCCACTGGGAGTCCACAATGCTGCATATATTGGGTAGCAAAAGAAAATGGGGGAAAAAAAAAAACAACAAAACCTAAAAAAATAAAAAATTAAAAAAAAAAAAAGCCCACAAAACAAACTTTAAAAAAAAAAAAAAAAGCCAATTTGCCAAGGTTTAGCTGCTCCTTTACATAGTGCGTGTGCATTGTTCAGCCCCGTGGTGGTGAGTTTTGTTTCTTTCCTTTCCTAAGGCTGGGCTGCGGTGGGCATCAGGGACTCACTCCTGCTAAGTCTAATGAAATGTGCTGCCTCTGACACCATCCCCACATGGAGGCTGCAGCTACTCTGAGGAGATACCAGATTTTGTTTTTTGGAATTGATTGGGATCTAAAGCCTGAAATAAATATTCATACTTTACATAGAACTGAGCACTTGGTTGCTGTTTATTTTAAAGGTAGGGTAACTATTTTTCCACCAGAACGTGGGGTCCGGGGAGGTTAGTGTGTGTGTATTTCTAGTTCTGAGAACACGAAGAACTATCCAGTGTTGGTCGATGCCTCTGAGGAAGCGTGAGGACCGCTGATGGGGGAAGGTGCCTCCCGGGTAGTCATAAGAGGTTTTTATTTAAGTAGCCGCCTTTATTTACTCTGTATCAATCCTAGGTGCACGTGTTAAGATTTTGGCTTTCCTTGAGCTGCTTATCTTGATAGTGATAATTGTGGATGTACCCTGCAAGACCCAGCACTTCAGCCCAGATTCGAAAGAGGGTTTTGTTTAGCAAACTAAGTGAAACCAGACTTCAAGGATAGGGGGTTAAGATTCTTGTGTGCCAGGGTTGTTCCTTATCCTCAGATCACAGCTCAGAAAGAACCAAAGGGCAGGTGAGAACTGGGAAGGACTGATGGATCCTTTTGTTAGGTAGCCTACAACTACACCTCCTCCTCCCATACCATAGCTCCCTTTCCTTTTCAATCTCAGGGCTCTCATTCTCTCTCCACACTCCTGAAGGAATGCTATTTCTCAGCAGCTCCCTGGCTTCAAAAGTTCAGTCTGTTATTAAGTGAGAATGTTTAGTAAATTGATGAGTCTCCCAATTCAGGAACACAGTAGAGATGCTTCCAGGCCATGGCTCCCAGACAGCCTGCAGATCAGATCCACAGCCGAATCCTCTGGCATCTTCCTTCCTCAGTGCCCATTCCTCAGCTCATAGCCAGGCGTTTGGTCTCACTCTCTTGGCACTTAAGTCCAGGGCATTCTGGGCACCGTGGCACTGCGGCAGGGGCCCTGCTGGCCTGTGTGCATGTGGCCTCGGAGCCAGAGAGGTGAGTGCCAGATGCTGGCCCAGACTTAGATCCCTGAAAACCTGTCCTGTGGGGAAAGTTTTGAGTGCATTAATGTTTCCTTTTGGGAGTAGATAGTTCGTGGGTGCAAATAGAAATTTTGAGCAGAGTTGTGCTGTTTACCTGGTGTGAGAACAGGATTCCTCCAATTAAGGCCTCACTGAATGAATGAATGCCCTTTATCAGGATTCCATTGTTGTTCCTTTTGGTTCCCTGATTTCTCTTACCATTCCAGGATTCTGTTAGTTAACACTACTTTTGTAATCACTTAACCCTCCTCTCCTGGCCACTATTTGCTGGTTCCTAATGTTTGATCCTGTTCATTGGAAGAGGAATTGCCCTCTCTCCAACCCTTATCAACAAGGTTTACATTTACTGGAAAGATTCAGATGCAATTTCAACTGAAACCAGCTGACTGACATCCTGACTTTAATAGTTTTCAGTTTAAATTATGAGAAGTTTATCTGATGCATTTTGTTGGCTTCCCCTTTAGTGGTATGTGTTTCTGCCCATCTGTCTAATAAAAATGTGAAGTAAAAATACCTGTATTGCTCCATCCCCTTGTTTTTTAAAAAAAAAAAAAATGCATCTCGTCACCTTTATAATTCTCAGGTCTCTGCTAAAAAGTTAAAGCCACTCTTTGGGCTCCACTGACCTTTCTCAGAAAGTAACTACCCTCAAGCAGTACTTCTCAGAGTGTTAAGGCCAAGGACACTTTTTTAACTTGCCTGAAGGGTGTTCCCACCCTGGGCCAGTTGTGTTTGTTTACCTTGTTAATAGTCAAGAGCACAGTAGGCAGCTACCCAGTCCTCTCGCAGAAGGATGGACACAGGGAGGAGCAGGGGCAGCGGGAGGCCGTTTCAGTTAGATGCTTCTCATTTCAACTATGAGTCAAAAGCTTTATGTGTCTGATGGCTTGACCACTAACTATACATCACTGTTGCATGTCATGATCCCCAAACTTGAGACCTTTAATCAAAAATCTGCTTTTAAAAAAGGGACCCACATGTAGACATGGGCAGTCTCAAACTCAGGAATCCCCCTGTGTACCTAAGGAACCCACCCACCCACAGCATTCTCAGTAAGTATACTCCTCATTAGGCGGTCTGGAACAGTGGAGCCGAGGACTCCAACATGTCAGGGTACTGAATACTGCCTGCCCCAACCTGACTTAACCAAGTCATAGGCAGTGGTAGGACGGGTGACCGTCAGTGGCGCCGAGGACAGGCCTGGCAGCTCCAGCTCCGAGTCCAGGCACGCACTCACTTGGCTTTTCTCCAGACTAGCCAGTTGGACAGCACTGTCCTGGAACTCTTGTTCTCTGGGCCATATAAAGGTAGCCAGAAAAGGCACAGGAACTTGACTAGGCACAGCTGAGGCCCCAGAGGAGGAAGGAAACAGCGGTTCAAGTGACCATCCCTGTGCGGTAGTGCCTCTCCCAAGCCGTCACCTTTTTTTTTTTTTTTCCTCAATATGTAAGTCCTGTATTGTCCACCAAGAGCTGAAATTGTATTCGTGATCAGGATCTTGTTACTAGAGCTAGAAACTGAGGCCTCACTCATCAGCCTGCTGCACGGTGCCCTTCTCAGACACACAGATGCCATCCCCAAACTGCCTGATATCCTTGTTTGTAACTGTTGTGGCTTGCTGAATAAGAGCCGCTGAATTGGAAACAAGTTCAGTATCATTTCCTTCAAGGATTAATCCATCCTTCTGGGCTTGAGAGACAGAACAAGCAACACCTGTCCTCATCTGAACCCTGCGGATATATTTCTCACCCAAGAAATTTAGAATTTCAACCCAAGACCCATTGTGAATAACGGTGCTGCTGGGGAAGGGAGCACACGGACCTCATCCTGTACCGGAAACCCAGCATAACAACACCCTGATCACGTTCTGAACATGAGGGCAGATGGTTCTGACCGTGGCCAGCTCCTTTCTGTCACCCCACCATTTGTCACCCCGGAGCCTTTTCTTCTTTCCAAGAAGACTCAGCTCTACGTTGATGTGATTGAAGTCCCTCCGCAGGGTTCCCCGGGGGCCCTTCAGAGTGATGACAGTCCGCCTGCTGAGAATGGTCTTCACTCTCGCAGTAGATGGGGCAAAGAGCCCAAGCCGTCCGCCTTAGCCACAACATACAGAGACCCAGAATGCTCTCAGAATTTTATTAGGTGGAGTTTGGGCGAGAGAAAACCCTGAAACAGCTGTCCACACCGTTCCGGACAACTGGTGTAGAGGAGCCGCTTTTTGGAGACGGGCTCACTGAGACGGAAGCAGATCTTTGATTTCTTTATAAGGGAGCTGACTGGCTGAACATCTCTGAGACATAGTTCAGACTTTTTTTTTAAATGGTTGGTCAGAAAAGACAAGTCCCTAGAGTAGGACCAGACCCAAAGCAGAAGCCCCTGTCCTGCTCTGCGCAGACATATAGGCACCAGGCTTACGCTGGACAGGGGTCATTTCTATTTCCAGATTAAGATGTTGGAAGGGGGACCATGACAAATGACAAAAGGATCAGTTTTCCAAAAAAAAAGTATGAAGTAATTACAGAGGGAAAAACATAATGGTTCACAGGGAATAAGTCGTGATTCTTCATTGGTACTGACCCGGCCCCAAACCACCAGTCCTTCAGAGGCACACCCTGCAGCCCACTGAGCTGGGGCCGCATGGAAGGTCTGAAGGCAGAAGGGTTGGGGTGGGGCCTACTTGGCTATAGTAAGGGTGTCCAGACCGGGCGAGCACACTCTGTATGCTACCCGTAGCCACAGCCCAGCTCCTCCAGGCGGCTATCACATTTACAAATACATACATAAATACATTACATACAATAGCAGGTCTGGGAGGCAGGCTTCCCACAGAGGCTCAGCTGACAGTCATGTCTCAGAATTCTAGGGAGGGGGCCGGGCTCCCAGAAATGTGCTCCATGTGTTCTCTCCTGCCCAAGAGCCCACCCTCTCCTTTTCAGGGTCTAGTTTGTCCAATATGGAGAGTTGCCATAGGTGGGTTTGGAGGCTTGAGACTTGGGCTGCAAGGAGCTGGGCTGGCTACGCTGACCAGAGCCACTCTGAGGAGGAAGAAGAGAAAAGGCTATAAAGGCTGGAACAGAACCCAAGGCCCAAAGTGGGGAGGGGAGGCTGCCTCCGACCCTGCGCTCACCGGGGCATCCTGCGGCAGGTGGTGGTGCAGCAGCTGGGAGTGAGGCTGCTGGTGGGCCGGCATGATGTGCAGGAACGGGGCAGGCGCATAGCCAGGGGCTGCTCCAGGGGCCAGGGGCCCAGTGGAGCCCAAGGCAGAGGGCAGGCTGAATGGTGGAGGAGTCCCTGCGTGAAATCCCTGCTTGTCAAAAGTCTGCAGGATAAAGATGGCAATGAGGTCAGGTTGAACTGCACTCTTCCCCAACCTACCTGTGCCTTTCTCTGTGCAACCTCACCTGTGACTTGTTGTAGACAGAACCAGTCATATCAGGTAAGCCAGTGCCTGAAGATACTGATACTCCTAGGAAAAAAGAACAATTGTTAGACAGGAGATAACTACTCCAGGTTAGAGTCATGGAGAGGAGTTGACACTACCTTTGCCAGGCCCAGAACCAGTCGACTTGTTTGGTGCCTGAGATGATCCACCATAGCCTCCCTTGGTGTAGTCTCCTGCCGCTGTCCCCTGGGTCAAATCGTCATAACCTAGGATGGCAGGGCATAAGAGATGTGAGTGCTGAGCAGGTCTGACCAAGCATGTGCCCTTCAGTACTGGCCATGGTACGGTCCTTACCTGTGCTGTAGGCGTGCTGCCCATAGCCACTGGCCTGCTGGAAAGGGGTTGGAGGAGTGCTGAGGGCCACACCGTGCTGCTTCGCTGAGGTTGGAGGGACCTGGTTGGAGAAACAGGTGACGTTTGCGTGCAAGAATAAGGCAAAGAGGAGATAGGTCTTGGGCAAAACTAAGGAGATAGATTGGGCAAAACTAAGAAGCAAGCAAGAAAGAAACCAGTAGTTTCTTTCATAAGTGCAATCCATGATGAATCTAGAGGAGGTGGGAGAGATGGAGTCCGACCCCTGACCCACAGGCTGGATGTAACTAAATGGGCTGGTGGCTATACTCATCTGTTGCTGACAGATGCTGGAAAACCCGCCCAAAGTTTCAACCTTTGAGGAACCCGTAGCCCAAAACTGATCTGAAGAAACACTCACAAACATAGTGGGCCCATACTGGAAGGCACTGGGCACGCCTGTGTAGTAGGGGAGGCCGGTATAGCTATAGCCAGGTGGCAGAGCAGGATTCAGGAAGGGCTGCTGGGCCGAGTGGTGGGTCTGAGATTGGCTCTGCTGTGCCTGAGCTGGTGTCGTTGGAGGTGCAGGGGATGCAGAGTCTCCTCGGCCAAACTTTGTGACGTCACCTAGAAGAACACTGACCCTTGTATTACCAGGGGAAAGGCCAGGCTAGCTGTTCCAAACAGGAACAGATCAAACTCAGCTCCAGTCCTCACACCTTCAGACTGCTTTAGCCCTCCTCATCCACCGTGGCCTCGCCGGTGGCTACACAGGCCAGCCCGTCACCTCCCGACTCTTGCCCACTGAGCCAACTAACCTGAATATGGATTATTAGCTAGATTCCCATCTCGGCTGGCAAGGGCTGTGGGTGCTGCAAAGGGAATTCCATAGTAATCCTAGGAAAGAGCAAGGAGACTCGCTGAGCAATGGTCACACCCCATTCCCAGAGCAGAGCCAGCGGCAGAACGCGGGTGCACACTCTGGGTGCCGCCACACTCCCAGAACTGGCAGCTATCCAGAGAACTGCACGCATGACAGTACCCTGGGCGTGTGTGGCTCAAACCTCTGCTTCAGCCGACAACATATAGGCAGACTGCCGAACCCTTAATGCCTGAACCAGACACAGCCAAACTCACAACTCTCTTCATGGCACTTAGGGAGACTTGGTAAATGCTACGGGCCAAACCAACCTTCCTGGTCCTTACCGTGAGAGACCAAATTAACAGCCATGGGAAAGGTCAGAGATCAAGCCTACGAGACTTACAGAAGGCAGAAAGCAGGGCTAGGCAGGCATAAGGTCTAGGTCCTAAGTAGTCTAGCCTCTACCAACTCATGTCTCCAGCAACAGAGCTGAATGGCAGAAGCAGGCGTGCAAACACAGGCCCTCAGCACCAGGGCAGTGGCTGCCCCAGCTGAGTCAAGCCAGACAAGAACATCAGCTGGGAATGGCGCTCACATCCCGCAGGCTGCAAGTCTAGGCAGACTCCAGGAAAGCATGGACTCTGCAGCAGCCAGAACTCTAAGAGGCACAAGACTAGCCAAATGACAAGGAACTTGCAGGAACTAGTTGGAGAGGCAGGAGACTGGTCGGAATGAGGACAAGAAGGGAGGGGCCTTTCACAGATGAGGAAATCCACAGGCAGCAGTGCAGCCCCAAAGGAAGGCCAAACAGGACCCAAGGGAAAAAAACTCAAGCTTGTTTCCACTGTGGGCTCACTGGGGATGTCCTCTAAGATGTCACCTTTAACCATACAAGAGGAGGGGCTGGAGAGATGGCCCAGTGGTCCAGGAACTGCATGCTCTCCCAGCCAGTCACCTGTGTGGCAGCTTACAACGTATAACTTCAGTCGCAGGGATATGATGTCTTCTGTTCTGTGCTCATCAGGCCAAACTTGCATACTCAGTAAATCCAAGGAAAAGAAGACTCTTGGGTATGCGTAGAGAGGCAAGAAAAGCCCCTAAGGTTGAGTGTGGTTGTGAGCGTCACCTCAGGCCATCTTGGATTCTACCTAGGGGCTCTTCTGCATCCTGTTAGACTCAGCAGGCCCTCAGCTAGCCTCTCCCTCAGAAAGGCCTCCGGGCGACGGAGTGGAGGTGCTACCTGCAGCTGTATACCACAGGTGGCCTAGCAGAAGACAGGCAAACAGTGACGCCGTGTGCGTGTGCGGCAAGCACAGGCAGCCTCGTGCCTGGGCAGTCTCTTCCTCTGAGAACATGAAACACTGCATTGTGCCTGTTGCTGACAGATTCCCTAGAAGTATCAGCCTGAGACTGTCCACCCAGAGGGCAATCCCGCTCATGCGAACCAGGCCTGCCCCCACCTTCCTTGCTTCTCACGGTGGCTTTCCCACAAGATCCATTACTTTAGCCCTAGATCCAGGGTCAGAATAGACAACCCTGGCTAAGGTGAGCAGCACCAGGGCGGGCAGTCTTGAAAATATAGGCAAAGGCTAGACCCAGATGATACTTTATAAAGTCAGCCAGCACGTGCTGCCCTCATGAATGCAGACATGCGCTCGAGCCTGAGATGAGAGATATTACACTTCCAGGCACAACTTGCAAGTCTTAGATCGTATGACAGGTCTGTCCTCAGACAGGAGCTCAGAAGGTAGCTTAGGCCAGCCTGGAACTCAAGCTTAGTCTCTCAAATGCTGGGCTTACAGGAACATACTGCCATGGTCAGCTGTTTTTAGTTTTTGATTTGTTTTGTTGTTTTGTTTTCTTTAAATGGAGCAGGAAAATAAGACAATACATTTGTCTCACAGTGCCATGTCTTACAATGAGTGCTCATGGTCCCAAAGTCCCTCATTCCCCAGGGATGAGCAATGACCCTTATCTGCCAAGACAATGGTCCAACCAAGCATGTCACCACAAGACAGCGTCTCAGAAGTGGTGAGGGGGAGAGCCATAGCCGAGGATTCCGAAGGCCAAGCACAGTGGCTGTCAAGCAAGCAGGGAAGGAGCCCATGAGTCCCAACTGCCACGAGCCTCCCTCGGGCACCTGTCACTCACCACTGGCAGCCGTGACTGCAGCATCTGGAGCTCCTCATAGCCGTAGATCTGCAGGGGAGCCAGTGAGTGCATTAGGATCACAGGCTGCAGACACACAGGGGGCCACAACAGACACACTCAAGAAGGGACTTGGGTCAGATGTTATGGGAAAAGACCCTACCTACATAGAAGTAGAATCTAGAAGGAGAAGGATACATCAGGTATGAGACAGAGACAGACAGACGAGCAGCCCAGGCCTAACTCTCAACCACTCTCACCAGGCGGGGCTGCCAACCTGGTGTCAGTTCTACTCACTGGGTAAGCAGGAAGCAGCCCTCCAGGGCCCACGAGGTACTGATTGTGTAGCAGGGGGGGCACCCCTTGAGGCAGGTTTGGGGGTGCTTTGCCTACAAAGAGAAAAAAAAACAAACACAATGGATCACCCATTTCTCAGTGAGGCGCCTTGGCTGCTTGGGTGCTTGGGCACAGGTCTGGAAGCTCACTATTGAAGGGGTTGTAGGCAGCTTGGGGTGCATACCTGAGGTCACCAAGGCTGTGGCCCTGGTACTGCTGCTAGGTGCACTCACAGTGGTCCCACCCAGGCACAGGCTGCTCACAGTGTTCATGCTTCCAGGCAGGACAACTGCAGAGGATGGGGCGCTTGGAGCAGAGGCTACTGCTGTGGAGAAGGCAGCGGAGGACGCGGTACTCTCCACACCCGCATGCTGGCAAAAGAAACGCCGAGACATGTGGCTTGGATTGTAAGGAAGACAGAGCTGGAGCAGTCACAACGATGGTCCTGGGGCTGAACAGCCAAGGCCAGTACTTGGTGACTCTAGTGAGCCAGGAAAGCCACTCTGTGTCAGGGGTCACTGCAACACTTAGTAGCAGCACGTCAGATCCAGCCATCAAGACAGTGACACTGTCTCAGGAAATCCAACCAAGCAAGCAACCCTTAAGGGTACTCATTGCTACCCCAGTAACACAGGAAGAGCGGAGCAAACTGCAGGCACGACCAGTCCATGGGAAGGCGGCAGCTCTCTAAGGATGGGACCCCCACGAAGGACAAGATACTGAAAATCCCTATACAACGCTGTCTGAAACAGACAGAAAAGAGAGATAAAAGAATACATAAACAAGAGCCGGGCGGTGATGGCGCATGCCTGTAATCCCAGCACTTGGGAGGCAGAGGCAGGTGGATTTCTGAGTTCGAGGCCAGCCTGGTCTACAGAGTGAGTTCCAGGACAGCCAGGACTACACAGAGAAAACCTGTCTTGAATAAACCAAAATAGGCTCACAACCAACCATAATCCCATCATCTCCAGGGGATCCAATACCCTTCTGTAGACTCTATGGGTACCTGCAATCACACACACACAAGTGGATGCACACATGTAAATAAAAAGGGTGCTGTTGAGATGGTGCACTGATTAAAACCACAGGCTGCTCTTGCTGACCTAGGTTTGGTCCAGAGCATATACTTGGTGTTTCATAAATCTGTAGTTTTAAATCCACGGACTCTGATACACTCTTCCTGACCTCCATAGGTAACAAGCACTTGTTCACATTGTATTTACATGTTTGGAGGAAATAAGTTAAGGGCATTCCCTAGCTGATGCTTCCACCTTGTGGCATCCTGGTCTGCACTTCTGGACTTCCTAAAAACTTCTGTCAAACTATCTCTAAGTATGGGCATATAGCATGAAGGCTGATTAAAGTGGGTGTCTAATCACGACCTCTAGCAAAGCCCCCATGACAGGAATACAATAGGATGCAACTTAATTATATCTTTCAGGCCAAGAGCAGGACAATTAAAGATATTTAATTAGAAACAAACCTATTGGCAACAAAGTGTCAAGTAAAAGAGATCAAGAAACAAACTGTTCTTGCTGACCAGATGTGCCCTATAATGCAAAGAGCACTCTCCGAGTCCCTGAGATCAAGCACATACACCTGATCTCCCAAGACAAAGCACAGGGCTCTAAGCCAGCGAACCATGAGACTCTGGATCAATCAATCTCAGATCAAAACTACCTAGTTTCCTGTTAGCCACAGGAAGGCAGGTCTGGTACGTGATCAGAAGGGTGGGCACTTACGGTGTGTGGCGTACTTGTGGGACGTGTTGCATGTGCAGAGGTCAAGCTGTTCTGGTGACCAGAGAGGGAGCTACAAGATAAAACAGGACCACGTGTCCAAAGTGCATGTCCACAGAAGCAATACCTACCTGCTGACAGGCTATAATCAAAATCAATCCTATCCCTGAAGATGCCTAGACATCACTTTAAACCTGTAGAATCCAGTAGCAAAGTCCTGGTGTTCAGAAATGACCTACAGGGCAATTCACTATGACATATCTGATACAGCCTTTATGACCTTTTTTGGCTATAAAAATTGTCAAACCAGGAATGCACCTAGAAAGTTCAGAACCCGGTCAATCAAGAGAGCTCTGTGTACACATGGCCCATAACTATGAGCAGAGCCTGAATTCCATCAGATTCGGAGCTCCAGGCAAACATTTCTGCTCTGAACTAAATGGATCAAGAACTCTACCCAGAAGGTCTGGGTGACAAGCTAACTCCTTTTCTTGCACCCTATTCCAACAATGTATCTCTGGAATCAGGACAAACCTAAGTCAGATACTTATAAATCCTTCTGGCTCCACATTAAGTGGATGGGCTACGAACTGGCACAAGACAGGCATTAAGTATGTGCTTGTGATCTCTGCTTCCCCTCAGATTCTGCCAGCAGAAACACTAGAAGGAGTCAAGGTTTTCATTCCTAGTGACTTAGGGATATCATCAGGACAAACCCTAGGCCACGTCCTAAGGTTTGGAGGAAATGACACAACCCATCAGAGGCTTAACAGGAACCCACATGTCCCCCCCCCCCCCCAGTCCCCTTTCTGTGATGCACAGACCTGCTGAGCTGAGAAAGAGAGCTGCTGGCCAGTTCAGCAGGCGCGGTCAGGGAGGCTACAGTGGCAGTGTGCTGAGACGACGAGGGCAGCAGGGCAGGGCAGGAGGCGGGGCTGGGCAGGGTGCTCACACTTGGGAGGGCAGAGGGCTCTGCCTTCTTTGGAGCAGGAGCGGATGGAGTAGCTGTAAGACAGGAGATGCAGTCAGTACCTAGTCACATGCAGCCAGCTAGGTTGCAGCACGTCATGTCCCTGCAACTAACTGTGGATAAGCATGTCATCAGACAGCTCTATTTCCTGCAGATAGGACTACAGAACCAGATGTGATAGGTTTGGACAAACAGAAAATGACACCTTTAAATTGTCTTGACTCCGATATATTTCTCCCATTTCCAGAAGCTTGACGTAAACACCCAGAAAAGCTGGGCAAATTCTGATGTGTACACAGTGAAACCAATTAACTTTCAAAAGCATGGCATGAAGGAGTGCAGGGCAGATGTGCCAGGCGAGCCCAGAGCACTTCCATCCACTTGGCACCAGGAAGGTACAGGCTGCCAGAGTGCATAGGCACCGAGTGCAGTCGTAGAAAGCTCTGCTCATCTCAGCGCTGCAGGAAGAATTCAGACCAACAGGAACTTCAAATGCACAGTGGGAACTTTCTTGGGTTTTGTCTCAAAAGATTAGTCACAGAGCACAGATAATAAGGTTTATGTTTCAGGGATGCCATGAACACAATTCATGACCTTCGGAAAAGACTCAGCATTGTTGTCATCCACACATATAAATCAGATATGTGCTTGGAAACATCATCGTCTCTTCCGGGTAGGAGAGAGAATCTGCGTTCCCTCTTGTAGACATCCCTGTGAGGACCCACTTTTAACACGAACAGAGAGCTGAAAGCCGGCGGGAGAGTCAAGCCCCAAAAGCTTCCTGTAGCACAAGGCAACCTCGAACTCTCTAAGTAATTTGAATTTCTGAAGGCTGGAGCTGCTCTATGCACCACTACACCCTTTAGTATTTTTGTCCCCTTTAGGGGGAAGGGGTGTTGTTTAGTCTTTTCTTTTAGAAACAGGATCTCAACTCACTATGTAGTCAGGAATAACCAAGAACCACCGACTCTCCTGCCTTCCAAATGCTACTATTACAGGCTTCCATAGTCTGTATGTAGTCCTAGAGATAGAACTCAGAGCTGTATGTATGGTAGGTAGGCACTCTATTGATTAAGCTAATATTAAATATTTTAATACTGTTGATGGCTAGCAAGATAGTGTGGTGGCAGAAATTAGGCATATGTAAAATAAATTGTGTAGGGCTATCACAGCCATTGATCTTGCTATAATGCTGCATGTGAATTCAATTAGAGAAGAGACCTCGAAGAGGCAGACAAATTGTAGAGGATATAAGTGGTATAATGGGTATTTTATTGCTCATTTGTGAGAGAGAAGATACCGATGCAAATGAGAAGGAATGGGGTGGACACTGACACTAGGATATAAATAATCAGGGTTGTGTGGAGGAACAGCAATGATTCAATCCAGTGTGGATAATGGAGGAATGGGCTATAATTTTTTTGCAATTGGGTTTGGTTGACGCCATTTTAGCCTCAATCAATCTGATAGGAATTTGGAGAAGATTACTAGGTTAATGTTGATCATTCATAAACTTGGAATAGAACCAATAATGGGTTGATTTTCTGTTTTGTTTTTGTTGTATAAGAAGGATCACTACTTAGCCAGGTGGTGATGGTTTATGTCTTTAGTCATTAATCCCAGCACTCAGCAGCAGAGGCAGGTAGATCTCTGAGTTCAAGGCCAGCCTAGTCCACAGAGCAAAGTCCAGGCAGCCAAGGCCATATAGAGAAACACTGTCTCAGAAAAACAAAAAAACAAACAACAACAAAAGGCTTAAGTCTTCTAAGACTGGAGGGAGACACTCATGAAGCGAAGTCAGAGCCCAAAGGTACCTCCACAACTCATCGGTGACTTTCTAAAGGGTCCACAGGAAATACTCTCTTGAGGGAACCCAGGAAGGGAGAGAGAGAGTGGCTAGAGCAGAGAGCCTGTCGGCTGCACACTGGGATCCCAGATGAGCCTGCGGCTGAGGGGATACAACCACCTACCAAAAAAGGGGTTTGGGGGCATGATGTGGTGGCATGCATTCTTAAGGAGACAGAGGCAAGCACAACTATCACAAGTTCAAGGTTGGCATGTTCTACATAACGCTCCAGGCCAGTCAGAGCTATGAGCAGACCTTCCAGGGGAGACATGCAAGCACTGATTTTGGAGCAGTAACCACCAATCAACTGGGGCTTTCTGCATTACATTAGCCACATCCTCGGTCTGGTCTCTACCAACTGTAATGAGACTAGATACTTACTGTCTGCTGCGTGCTGACTTCGACCACCACCATGTCCGTTCTACAAAGAACAAAGAGAGAGAGTTAACACGCAGACATGCCCAGACAAACACCAGGGTGACTCTCAATCGGGAATGCAACAACCATATGCACGACAGGTTAACAAAGAAGCGATTCTCTCATCGTTTTCAAAGATCTTACTTGCTCTCACGTGTGTATCTGTGTGAATGTATGTCACTCAGTCAGAGCTGAGAGACTGGAGTTACAGGTGCTTGTGAGCTGCCTGGTGGGCCAGTGCAGTGTGGGCTCTAAACACAAGCCACCTCTCCAGCCTGTACCTCTTTCATCTTTTGTTTTAAAATAAAAAGAATATGAAAATAAATGAAGAGAAGCAATACAACTAGCTTTAATATATCACAAGTAGGCATTTTGAAAACCAGAATCAATTCAGGGAAGAAAAAAGTACAAGCATGTCTAAAACAAGTATCAGGCTATTACATCATATAAGGAAGATGAATGAACTGTACATATATGTATGTAAATTCTAACACAGCTTTCTTAAAGTTGACAGTACAGATTAAGTTTTGACTATGTTGTCCACAAAATAAAGAACCTAAAGCAACTGGTTTGAACATACCCAAGACACCATGGTGAACCAAAACAGGGATCTTTACAAACTGACACCTGCCTCCACAGCACAGCCTGTGGAGGACTCAGTGCACAGCCGCAGGACACTCAGACACCATCCCCGAAAGAGGCAGCGGCAGGAAGGGAGCTGAAGTACCTTTTATATTAAGAAATGTCGAAGGAGGACTGGAGAGATGGCACAGCAGGAAAGGGTTAGCTCTTCCTCCAGAGGATCTGAGTTTGATTCCCAGCACCCACACGGTGGCTCTCAGTTTATAACTTTTTTTAAAAAGAGATTTATTTATTTATTATAGGTGAGTACACTATAGCTGTCTTCTAGATCTCGGTATGGATGGTTGTGAGCCACCATGTGATCGCTGGGATTTGAACTCAGGACCTTTGGAAGAGCAGCTGGTGCTCTTAACCGCTGAGCCATCTCTCCAGCCCTTAGGATCCACTACACACAGCTTGAGTGCTGGGTGGGCTCATGTTACTTCTCTAAAGGCTCCTGTCCACAGCTGCTTGCCTACCTCCCAAAACCCAGGCCTCGTACCTCTTTCCTTTCCCTCTGCCTCATCCTAGCAGCTGACAAGATTTATATCTTATTTGTTCTGTTGCTTTTCTCTGAAACTCCGACAAAATGGTCCTTGAGACTATTTGAATGGACACGGCCTGTGTGCATTCAGAAGCAATAAGTTAGTAAACAAAAATCCCAGTACTGGAAGCCAGATACCCTTGTGATCCAGAAGGTCCCTGAGGTCCAATACAATACAAGCTATCTTCATTACTGCTGATGGATCTCATCAGAGCACATTCTAAGACCTTACTGCTACAGTTCCATATGACAGACACCAAGTGGACTGGGATAGAAAACTTCCTCTCTACTGGCTAGCCCTCAAGGTACTGGGAGAGAAGAACTATTATCAAGTCTCACTCAGCTATGACCCTTGTCTGCAACAATTCAACCTACTGGTTAACAACGACAAGCCAGTTAGGGGGTAACCAATGCTTTCTCCTGGGGAGAAAGATACATGACACAGTGTGTCCATCAAATTGTTCCCTAAAGTACTATGCTGGGCCAGCAAGATGGCTGTGAGCAAAGGCACCAACTCCCAAGCAAGACTAACGCCCTGAGTTAGATACCTGGTACACATAGAGAGTTATATATAAGTTGTTCTGTAAGTTGTCCTCTTGCTTCTACATGTATGCAATGCAGATGAAAACACAAAAACCCCAACACACACACAGCAACAAATAAAGCACTAGTTAAGCGTAACTTGCCAAACTGTAAACTGACTTTGAAGGAGGACCGTCTAGGAAAAGAAACTCCACTTACAGCAGCAGAGCCTGGAGCGGAGTCTGGTGGGCTCGCAGGGCTTTGGCATGCAATCCTGGTGTGCACAGAGCTCTGGTCGTAAGAGGAAGAAGCTGTCACTGGGCTAGTGGGGCTCAGGGCAGAGCTGGTCAGAGTGGAGGAGGTAACGCCTGAGGTTGTGTAGGTGGGGCTCTGTACAGCACTGGTCATTGGGAAAGAGGCATTCGAGGGCTCACTGTAAAGAGACATACACAGGATTAGAAATGCTGCTGCCACCTGACAGCTTCAGTAAGAAGACAAAATCAGTGCAACATCACATTCTACACTAGAGTGACATTAGCCACAAAGGTGCACTGCAGTCTTTATGTTTTTTTTCCCTGTAACTAGAGATATTGCCTCTAGTCATAGGGGGGAAAAAAAAAAAAGACTATAAAATCTGAACTCTTGCCGTGCGGTGGTGGCTCATGCCTTTAATCCCACCACTTGGGAGGCAGAGGCAGCAGGATTTCTGAGTTCGAAGCCAGCCTGGTCTACAGAGTGAGTTCCAGGACAGACAGACAGCACTACACAGAGAAACCCTGTCTCGAAGAAAAAAAAAAAAAAAAAAAAAAAAAAAAAAACTCAACTCTTTCTAGCTGCAAAATATTCCATTGAAGCAAAATAGTGTTGGGAAGCTGTGGAAGAGCTGGGGACTTCCTCTGTTGCCGGAGTGTGTGCGCGTGTGCGTGCGGCTGCCAATGTGCAAACCTGGGGTTGAGCAGTGTGATCGACAAGGAAAAAAGAAAAGACGCTCAATGTCCGCCAGCTGCAAACGAGCCTATCTGCTCAATGAAGAATTAGCACCCGAGGCCCACACACAGCACAGATGTCTGTGAAAGCTTTAAGTAAGAGAGAAGAGGTACAAATGACACATTTACATGAAACATCCAGATCAGACTAGTCCTGACACATACTTTGTCAACAAGCGGGGTGTACGTAGCAAACTCTGGGGCCGTATGTAGCAGACTCTGAAACTTAACACTGTTGGGAGCTGCACAAAACCACTATCATGTTGTCTTCACTGAGCTCTTGACTCCATTTTGACTTGATTTGCAAAGAAAGGACTATGTTCAGTCATAACCAAAGAAATGAACTTGTACCTTAAAGACTTCGGGTACAAGCTGATAGGAAGTTGATTATTATTTTCACTGGCTGAAGCTGTTGATCCAAACTCAGAGAGAGATGGCTCTGATCCAAATTCCAGGGCCCCAAACTGGACATTCAGCCCTGTGACATCTGAAGACCCAGGCATTTCCACGGCGGATACGGGAACCTACAAAAGCAGAGCTCATCAGCGACTGGGGGCAAGGACTTCAGCCCTCACAGGCTCACAAAAGACTCAAACAGGTAACTTCCTTGAGCTACACCGGCAAAAACAAATAATAAGAAAAGGAAGAGAAATAGAAAGAGTGAGGGGAAACAGAGCAAACAACTTAATGATCCATAGAGGAATGGTCCACATTAATATTACAAATGGCGTTTGAGTTGCTGGGGAGCGTGCCAGGAGAGTTGGCAGGCGAGGGTACTCTGCTACCTTCAGGGACAGAGTGATAAAAGCACTATCTGGCCAGGTAATCACACATGCTCCATCCATGAGACACCATACACAAAGACAACATCACTCTGAATTACACTCACAGGCCTGCACTTTGACGAAGGAGGCTCTGGTTCCCAGCATGAATTCATTCTAAGATTTAGCCCAAGCACCTAAAAGATGGCCAAGTTCTCCCAAAGCAATATGCTATGCTTGAAGACATTTCAGGTTCTGACTGAAGACACTAACACAATGTTTTTATACCTACGTTCCCAGTTTAGGCTGGAATGCCTACCTTAGAAGCTGGTGGTATCCGGCGCTTGGGGAGTTTAATGTGTTTGGGCTGTGGTTGGTGGGCAGACACAATATTTTCAACAGTCATGTTAGGAAGCTGCAAAAGTCTGCTGACAGTAGAAGGACCATCTCCAGCTGTTGATTCTCGAGGTTTTGACAGAGAAGAAAAGGACTCCAAACCAGGAGGAGGACCACTGACGGCCTGGGTCTGCTGTTGCTGACGCTGGCTCAGCTGGCTGAGAACTGGAGACGGTTCAGGCTGAGATGTGAAATCTGTAGGTGCAGAAGGACAAGCGGCAGTTAGTAAGTGTGCAGCACGGTTTCCCTGGCAGTCGGGTTTTCTGAAAGGCAGGCAGCGGTAGGGAGAGAACACACACGTAATTTGGTAACTGGAAAGGTGAATGGATGGTTTGTTCCTCATCTCAAATGCAGAGTAGAAAAGCGACATATCCATGCTACACACACCTGTCCATTAGGTGAGAAGCAGATATATGTCAGTTTTGCTGATGTGTGTGTGTGCGCGCGCGCGCGTGTCCATCCAGAGGTTAACACTGAATGTTTTCCAGAGTTGCTCTCTACCTTACATTGTTGAGACAAGGTCTTTCACTGAACTTGGCTTGTCTGAGCTCCAGGGGTTCCACTGTCTTCCTCCTTAGTGCTAGGGACTACAAATATGTGTCACTATACTATGCTTTGACACAGATGACCCACCTTACACAACAACCACTTCACAAACTGAACCGTCTCTCCAGTCACCAATTTGGAACAGCTTTAAAAGCTATTTTGATTACTATACGTAATGTGTCAATGTTACAAAATAGTAAAGAATGTGTGACAAGCATGGCGTGTCCCACTGCTGTCCTGCGTGCTGTAGAGAAGCAGATCTGTTCCAAGGTCCCTGACAATCAAAGGTACAGACACAGGCATCTGCTTTAGTTCCACACAATTTAGTTTTGGAGGCCTCTGCACACTGGCTTCTTCCCTCTCTTTTAGGACACTGAACTCAGGATTGTCAGTCTACTTTGTTTTAAACTGGAACTATATGGATGAGCTATGAAAAACAAAGTGGTGCCGGGCGTTGGTGGCGCACGCCTTTAATCCCAGCACTTGGGAGGCAGAGGCAGGCGGATTTCTGAGTTCGAGGTCAGCCTGGTCTACCGAGTGAGTTCCAGGACAGCCAGGGCTACACAGAGAAACCCTGTCTCAAAAAGACCAAAAAAAAAAAAAAAAAAAAAAAAAAAAAAAGCCGGGCGTTGGTGGCGCACGCCTTTAATCCCAGCACTTGGGAGGCAGAGGCAGGCGGATTTCTGAGTTCGAGGTCAGCCTGGTCTACCGAGTGAGTTCCAGGACAGCCAGGGCTACACAGAGAAACCCTGTCTCAAAAAGACCAAAAAAAAAAAAAAAAAAAAAAAGAAAAACAAAGTGGTAATGAACGAACATACCTGCCCCTTCTCAATACAAGAACAATTGTTAGGATATGCCAATTATAACTTTCTTTTTTTTTTTAATCTCTTCCAGTCGTATTGAACCGAAATCATGTAAAAGAAATGCAAACTATCTGGGTGTCTGGATGCATGCCTGAAATCTTGGAACTTTAGAAGGCTGAGGCAGGAGCATTGTGACTGAAAAGCCTGCCTGGGAACAAAGCCCTGTTTAAAAAGAAAAAAAAATTAAGGTCACTCATCCCCTCTAAATAAGTTCATTTCCACCTGGACTGAGGCCTGGGCCAACAAGGTTTCACACAGAACAGAAACAACATGCTTCTGTCTTTAAGCATCTCTTCTTATGAATTATAAGGGAACACTAGCAGCAGAGGCTGTGAAGGTGTGTTTAAATGCTGGCTAGAGCCAGCATGCTTGTTAGCTGTCAACACTTTATCTGTTAAGACTGGGTTGTTGTACCTAGAACGTCAACACAAACACGGTTTGTACTCAGCATCTGTTTTCCTTTATTGAATCTGTAATTATGCTATCTGTTAGGCAAAGGGCACCTACGAAAGAATCCAGCTTCTACCACAACTGAAGGAGTGGCCCTCCCATGTACACATGCACAGCGAGTCATTTCATAAAGCACAGAAATCTGCCTGCCATTTATGCTAAGTGCAAAACCAAGTATGTAACCAATGATAGGATGGAGACAGCTCCCACCATTCCTTCAAACAAGCTTCACATGAGAATATCTGGAAAATGAAAGCTTAATGGCACAAGGGGTTCTTGATAAAAGTTTCATTTAGAAAACATCAAGTTCACACATGCTTCCTTTAAAAATAAAGAGTAAGGCTAGACTTTAATCTCAGGTAGTTCTCTATGAGTTCAAGTACAGCTTGGTCTACAGTCATTATTTTTATGTGTATAGGTGTTCACCCGACGAGCATACCTGTGTATCATATCTATGGATGTGCCCATTTAGGCTAGGAGAGGGCACTGAATGACCTGAATCAGCTCAACAGCGTGAGCATCAGCACGTGGGCACTAGGAGTCCACCCTGGGTCCTCCGGAAGATCAACGATACTGTTGTCCCTCCATACTGTTCACATACAACACGCTCTAATGATAACAATATAATAAACAAGCTCAGAAAACTTACCCAAACGGCTGAGGACTGAGGGCTGGGGTGCAGAGGGCTTGAGGTCCCAAGCAGCAGTGGTGGCCGGGGGGCTTCCACTGTTGCTCTGCTGTGCGCTTGAAGCGGCAGGAAACGGGCTCAAACCTGGTGGTTTCAACTTGTCCAAAATCTGGGAATTGGAGATGTTCACCATTTTTGATTGAGCCAGCTCTCCAAATCCTGAGCCAAGGACGGATGACTTTAAAGAGATATAAAGAGAATAAGCCCTTAATTTTGCCTCCAGGCTTGCAAACACAGGGCTTCAGAAGGAAGAACACTGTAGCTGGATCATCTGGACAGGTCAGCCTCACTCTAGAGAATAGTGCAGGCAGAACTGCCACTACGCCTTAATGGTGCTCTAAATAAAACTGTATCCCTCCCCAATTCTGATGTGAAGACAACAGAAACATTTACTACAAACTGAGAAAACAAATACTTGTTTTATCTATTACTACTGATTTATTGTTTTTAATTCATGGATCCTCGGAAACAAATTGCAAGACCATTATGAGCGGTGCTGGAGCAAGAAGAAAATGTGTTTAAAGACAGCTACAGTGTACTTACATATAATAAATAAACAAATCTTAAAAAAAAAATTCAGCATGAGGACCTCGTTTGGATCCTCAAAAAAACAAAAACAAAACAAAACAAACAAACAAACATGTAAATGACAAAAATGTGCATGACAAAGCAAAACACAAATCTTCCCAGGCCTTGGCGGCCAGCACCCCTAGGCAGGAAGAGCAGGGCACGCTGGGCGCTCCTGCTCCATTCCACAAGAAGGCAGGCAGGCAGGCAGGCAGACAGGCAGGCCTGCGCTCAGATGACTAGAACATCAACCATCCCATAACTAAGCAAAAGCAACGCTCCGTCCTCCAGAGCGTGTATCTCAGAGGACGGTCCATCAAAGAGGAAACAGTTGTTTCTATTATCAACATTCTTCTTTTCCCCTTCAGTTTTCCTAGACAGGGTTTCTCTGTGTAGCCCTGCCTGTCTTGGAGCTAGCTCTGTAGTCCACTGGGCTCGAATCACAGAAATCCACTTGCTTCTGCCTCCCAAGCACTGGTATTAAAGGTATGCAACACGATGCCTAGCTATTATCAATATTCTAAGGTCTGGAATATACCAGACACTAAGTCATGGCAGCTAAGGCCTGTCAATGATGGCTCCCGCCCCCATCGTGGCGGTCCTGCTCAAGCATCACCTGGCTCAGGTCTACCCAAATGTTACTCTTGGCACTGACACAGCATCCGTCATCCATCTACTGATCAGATGCACTTTCACTGTGGCCACTGCTTTGCTCTCTCCTTAACCCTGAGTACAGGATCTCTGAAGCCCAGCTACTTCCCTGAACTAGTAAGACACAAGGAAACATGTATCAACGAGCATGTGCATAAAATACATACATACACAGTATTTAAGCCCTAATCACACACATTCTGACTCTTTCTGTCTTATTTTTACTATTTTTCTGTCCTATTTTTACTATTATTAAATTGCTATTTATTAATTTCCCCCAATGGTTTATAAACAGTAGCAATGTTTAGGGTCACAGCTCTTAAAATGCTAAACAATTTCTCCAGGCATTGATTATAACTTGAAACAGATTTGATGATCCAGCTCTACCTCTGACCTCAGTAACCAGACAGTCTCTAGAAGTCAGAAAACACCACACCAATAGCAATGTAAAGGCAGAGGAAATGTGCACTGGCCTGTCATTAAAAACAAGAGTTTCCATATGGCTCTTGCAGACTGCGTTCCAAGCTCCTAAGCCCTACCTGCCTGTTCTCTTCATT
This sequence comes from Apodemus agrarius, assembly GCA_964023405.1. Lineage (NCBI taxonomy): Eukaryota > Metazoa > Chordata > Mammalia > Rodentia > Muridae > Apodemus > Apodemus agrarius. The sequence continues at coordinate 111,425,053 of OZ030009.1, read as the reverse complement.
AGCAATCCCAGAATTCTTTCGGATGAACTGAAGGCACTAAGAAGTCACATGCTTCTGTGGTGACACCATCAAGGAAAACATTCCAAGGGAAGGAAGGGCCTCTACTATATTATTTGGCAATTTGAGAAAAAGTGGCATGTTTTATACAATAGAGAAGAAAAGTGCAAACTAGGAACATACAGACAAGGAAAACATTAAGAATAGAAGCCGACTTTGAAACAACATCTAAGGGGAAAACAATCACTCAGGCTTCCTAGACGGTCCACAGAGACAAGGGTGAGAACTGCTCCTACAAACTCTAATCTCTTCAAGCCGGACATGGTGTGCACATATGCATACACACAAGCACACCCACAAGAAATACAAAAAAGTGAAAAGCTTTAAAAACGCACTAATAAATAGGATGACATCATCCCAGTCACTACACATACAAGAATTCATAAAGAGGTTTTTATCTCAGCCAGGAAACTCAGTAGCTACATTCCACATGGACTCATCAGATATGTGCTTGGAGATGACCACATCATTGTTCCCTGGTTGAAGATCTACTGACAACACTTGACTGTTATTGAGGAATTAAATGCAAAGTATGAACCACAAATTCTTGATAACTGTTGCCAATAGGTGAATTCCTTAAGACCCCAACTTGATATAAAAGTGAGTTACCAAACTCTGAGGAGAGTATGAGCTGGCAGAAGTGGAGTTTGCAGTCCCTGGTGCCATCTGATTGTTGTGCTGAGAATTTGTGAAGACAAGGGCTTGGCCAAAGCCCTGCTGCTGGGGCGTTTCAAAGGAGTTGACTTCCGTGGCTTGGGTGGGAGGAGCAGGCTTGTGGAGCAAGGCCACCAGGTCAATGCTAAGCACATGAAAGACAAATGCAATCAGCTGTCATGAGCAAGTCAACCAGCCAGGCTGAGAGCATCAGGACAAACAAAATTCAAGCTAGAGATTCATAAGCAAAAACATAGGAAAACGGAGTTTCAGAGCAGTTAAAAGAGAAGCTGGTCTCCAAAAACAGGTTATAAAACCAGAGTGAACTGCACTTTAGAAGGTGCATTGGAATTAGAGGAATCCCAATGATTCAAAAAGAGGAACTATAATACCTTACAGATACCATTACTGATCTCAAATTTCTTCAATTTTTTGTTTGTTTGTTTGTTTGTTTGGTTTTGAGACAGAGTTTCTCTGTGTAGCCCTGGCTGTCCTGGAACTCACTCTGTAGACCAGGCTGGCCTCGAACTCAGAAATCCGCCTGCCTCTGCCTCCCAAGTGCTGGGATTACAGGCGTGCGCCACCACGCCCGGCTGAAATTTCTTCAATTTAATAAGATCAGAGTTTGAAACAGTGAAATAGTTTACAGAATAAAGACATCGGCCACCAAAGCCTGTCAACCTGAGTTCAATCCCAGGGTTCCCCATGGTGGAGAAAACCAATCATTACAAACTGTCCTCTGACCTCCACTCACATACGGTAACATTCATAACTTACACCCCAAATATAGACAGACAGACAGACAGACAGACAGACACACACACACACACACACACACACACACACAGACACACACACACACACACACACACCATAAGAAAGGTCTTAAAAACCTTTAGTATGAGGAACCCTTCATTCCAGTTTACTGGTCACTGACAAGTAAAAAAGTTGTTACCTTGGTCCAGGAAACTCAGTAGTTAAATTCCACATGGAATTATCAGATATGTGCTTGGAAATCACATCATTGTTTCTGGGATGTAAATTTACTGTCAGCATTTTACCATTTATAAGAAAATAACTGTAAGATAAGAGCCATGAACTCTTGATGACTACTGCTAAGAGATGAATTCTTCAAAGCCCCATACTGTATGAACTAAGCCAGGCAGGGGTGGCACGGGCTTTTAATCCGAACAATTGGGAGGCTTGTGGAAGTGGATCTCTGCGAGTTTAAGGCCAGCTTGGTCTACACAGGTTCTAGGACAGCCAACATTACAAGTGAGACTCTATCTCAAAGAAACAAATGAACACAAGCACACATCATGCTGAAGTAAGCGTGAGTTGCCAAGGACAACAGTCATGGCAGCAGTGGAGTCTGTGGTTCCTTGGTGCCTTCTGATGAGCTGTGCTGAGATTTGTGAAGACAAGGGTGTTCGTAGTGGACTGAGCTTTTTACACAGGGTTTCAAGTCCTCGATTTTATACTGAACCTGACCTTGCTCTGGACTCCTGCTCCTCCCGCCTCTCCCTCCTAATGGTGAGGTTATAAGGTCAGCGTATAAAGTATATACCTAGTGCAGTATACTTTCTATTTACTCATTTAATGTGTGAATATTTCACTTAAATGCCTGCCTCGTGCCCATGTCAGAAGGGGACAGGAGATCTCCTGCAACTGGAGTTAGGGACAGTTATGAACTGCCATGTACGTGCTGGGTATCTAAACTTGGTCTTGTACAAAAACAATTGCTCTTAACCACTGAGCCATCTCCAGGACTCTCAACTACCTTCTTAAAAAATTAAAGTGCCACAAAAAAATTCATTTAGTCATAAATGCAATGGAAATCTATGCACATTTCCTCTCCTGTGATAAAGCCCTTAACTGTCTCATTTAGTTTGGCTATAAAATACTTCACTCAGACTTGTCTACTTTAAGACACACACACACATCTTCCCAGGTCCTCTAGCATTTACATTTTTAATTTTAAAATTACCTTTAGAACATGTGTGTGCATGTGTGTCTGCATGCTTGGATTAAGGTCAGAGAACAGCTGTAGGAGTTAAGTCACAAAGACCTTTAAAACCATCTTCAAATGTGCTTAGAGTTACTGTGGAAACAGCAGTCCTTACTGTAAGCACTCACTACAGTCCAGCATGCGGCCTCACATCTGAGGCGGTCCGACTGCCGGGAGAGAGAGCAGCCTGGACTACACAGCACACATGAAGGGAAACAAGTAATCAGCTATGTACACACTCGTGTGTAGTCTCAGTGCATACAACAAACCATGTTAAAATATGAGGCCTCTCTACCAGTCTTAGAATGCTGAAATTACAAGTGAGCACAACTACCAATGCTGACTGCCCAATGCAGCCTCAAGAGCGTTTCTGTCCTGAGGACAGCGTACGTTAAGGGTTCAGTCAGTAAAGAGATTTCCTTGCAAGTACAAGGATCTCAGTTTGATATCCAAAAGCTGTATGAAAAAATGCATGGCATGGTGGCACTGGAGAGGAGACATGTGGCTCTGAGGCATGCTGGCCAGGCCAGCCTAGCCTACTTAAGAGTATCCAGTCCCTGAGAAACTTATCTCAATGAAGGAAAATAAGAGTGGGCCAGCAGCATGACCCACTGGGTAAAGGCAGGTCCCGCCAAGCTAGATAACCTGAGTTTGATCTATGAAACCCACATAATGGAGAAATCCCACAAGATGCCCGCTGATGTCTGACTTCTTCCACAAAAGCAGTCCGATACACAGGCACGATGCATGAGCACAAACATGTATGCACAAACAATCACACAAAAGCAAACAGACAAGAGAACAAACAGAAAGCAGTATTTTCAGGGTAGAGAGCCTTCCTAAAGGAGGACACAGAGGCGGCTATAGTGTGATCGCCATACACCTGCATTCTCACAGACACACAAAGCATGCTAACCTCAAAAGCCCTTCTACTTCTGGAATCTAAGCATATTAGAACTAATACAGTTATTCAAAATGACACTGAAACTAGGGTAGAGACCATCTAAACAGATGCATGAAATCAAAGAATTTAATGTAGTAAGTTTGTTTTGTTTTGTTTTGTTTTTTTGAGATATGGTGTGTTCTCTCTCTCTCTCTCCCCCTCTCCCTCCCCCCCCACTAGTCCCTGAACTCCTCCTGAGTGCTGGAAGTAATGGTGTGTGCCAACCCCACCTGGCTTATTCTGAATAAGTAAATAAGTAATTGCTTTAGCTAAGACTAATGATATAGACCCAGAACTCTGGAGGCAGAGGCAGGAAGAATTCTAACAACCAGACCAGTCTGGCTGTTTGAATAGCAGGAAATGTTAACTAATGTAAATAGATAACTATGATATGATATTACTAATTACTATGGTAATTAATAACTATAGTAAATAGTTACTAATGTAAGTAGCTAACCCAGTCATAACTAGGTTTAGCATAATCTCTACCAAACTGCTAACAAATCACAAGAAGAGATGTCATCCAGTCACCACTGGACACAACTAATATAAAAAGCTGGAGCTCCGAGCATTGTGGGGAGGAGTTAAAGGATAATAAAGGAGTGAAGGAGAAATTGAAGGATTTGAGTAAAAAATGTAAACAGTTGTCCTAAAAAATAAAGTTTTATTTGTTTTGTTTTGTTGTTTGTTTTTCGAGACAGGGTAAAAATAAAGTTTTAATTATGCTTTGAATGAGAAAAAAGATAAAGAAAAAGCAGCAAAAGCCTTTACCTCTGTCCAGGTGTGACAGGATTCTCTGCTGGAACAGATGAAGCAGTGAATACTTTTGTTTCAGAAAGCTGTATAGAAAGGTAGGAGAAAAAGAACATTATGTTTTGTTTGCACAACACGAACCAAAGCATGTGTGCCTGGAGCCTTCCAGGCATCACTGTGGTCACCTAAAGGACTGAAACAACAAAACCATCATGGATTCTCCCCAGGCCTCAGCTCAGCAAACCTGCAGGAGAGGCCTCACATGACAGGGACCAGCCTCAGGCGGCCATTTTTGGTGATACCAGAGAACAACTGGAGTGCTGAAAGGTGGGTGCTTTGGTGTCTTCTATTTCACTGGTTGATAAGTAACCTTCATTCCATTTTAAATTCAGAGCCTCATTATTTTTAGTTTCATTTTATATTTTATGTGAATATTTGCCTGCACATGTGTGCTTGAGGCATCAATTTCAAAGTATGTCCTTAGCTTACACTTGAATGCTCAGTTCTTTCTGCACCAATAAGTAATTTTTTTTAAATGTTTAAATTTTGACTTAGGTTTAGCATAGTCAACATTTTTCAGAGCTCATGGATACTCTTTCATAATTATCAATATTGGAAAACTCTTACCTAAATATACAGTAAAATGGCAGATGTTTAGGGATACTTTAGAAATTGCTGGAAATTGTGTTGTAATCCCAAGGCAAAATTAACCATTTTTATGAACCACTAAGCAACTGAAACAGGAATAGTTATATCTTATGGAGGTTTCCATGCTGAGAATGACATCATTATTTTCATGGTAAACATTTATAGTTCTTGTGACAACAGAATTGTACTCAGTGAACACACCACAATTCATGACACATGACAGCCCCTACCCTGAGCCAGCATTTGTCTGTGATCTGTGTTCAGAACCAAGGCTGCACAGAAGCCACATGGTATATTACACTTAGTGTTGGGTCCCTTGTATTCAGAAGCCTTTAACTGTCACACTGTTACAGCTCCCACATGTAGGCACATGGGTCCCACACTGGGTCCTACTAACATACAATTTATGGAGCTCAGGACTACAGTCTATTCTCTACGGTTCATTCCCAGTTCCCACACAGCTGCTAACACTCATTGCTAACCAACTCCAGGTCCGGAGAATCTAATATCTTTCTGGCCTCTGCTGACACTGGACATGCATGTTGTATATAGACTCGCCTTCAGGCAAAACACCTGTGATGGTTTTAAGTGCTTGGCCCAGGGAAGTGGTACTATTTAGAGGTGTGGCCTTGTTGGAATAGGTATGTTTCTGTGGCCAGGGGGCTCTACCGGTCTAGATGCTGCCACGCTCCTACCTTGATGATTATGGACTTAACCTCTGAACCTGTAAGCCAGCCACAATTAAATGTTGTCTTTATAAAACTTGCCTTAGTCATGGGGTCTCTTCATAGCAGTAAAACCCTAACTAAAACAGAAGTTGATACCAGGGACTGAAGGATGGCTGTGACAGGCCTAGCCATGCGTTTATTTGGAGGAATGTGAATTTTGGAACTTTGCTTTAAGTAGTGTTCAATGGGCTATCCTAGTAGGAATATGGAAGACTTTGTTGCTGGATATGATTTGAACTGTGCAGATCTGGCACAAAAGCTTTCAGTGGAGAAAATTTTCAGAATGTGGCCTAGAGACTGTTTTTCTGGTATACTGGTGAAGAATATGGCTACTTTTGCCCTTAAAAGAGTCTACCTGAGTCTAAGGTAAAGAGATTTATATTAATTGCATTGACAAAGGAAGTCTCAAAAAAGCCCAGCAGAGACTTTGTTCTTTGATTAAGTCTCATGAAGAACATTTGAACAAGCATAGCACACTTAAGAAAGAAAAAAATATATAAAATATATGATTCAAGTATTAAAGGGAGTGAAATGAAACTGAATCCTATGTTTTAGGAGATAACAGATTAAGAGATTTGGGGGGGCAAATTCCTACCTAGTTTAGATTCAGACATGTTGGTGCACACCTTTAATCCCAGGAGACAGGCATGCAGACCTATTAATTCAAGGTTACTCTTTAAAGATAGAAAGGCTGGGCGTTGCAGAATGGGCCTTACCCCAGCACCTTGGAGGCAGAGGGTTCAACCAGTTTGGTCTAAAGTTTTCTAGGACAGCAAGGGCCAGATATAGACAGAGTCTCAACAAACAAACAAAAACCTAAAAGTACCAATTTCTTTCTGAGATCCATGTGCTAGAGAAAACAAACAAAGAAACAAAAACAACTATTTGAGAAGGGACAAAAGCAAAAGAACCAAAAGCTAAGATGCTGAAGTAAGTGAGCCCGGCCTTTTGCGAAGCAGAAATGCAATGGCACAGCAAGAGGCAGAGGAGGAAAGGTCTGAATGACGCCAGACACATACATCTTCAGTCCAGTCTTCTGCTGTCCACTCTTCCACAGAATTCTTCCAGGCACCTGACAGGGAACAAAAAACAGCACAGCCCAAAATCACCCAGAAACTTAATGACTTAATGATTCTGTGTATTTACTTAACAATCCAAGAAACAGAATTCCCTTAAATCTACTGACAAAAACTAAATGTTTCTATATAAAATATCCAGAACTATATGCTTAAATCAAATTTTCCAAACAGCAATTTACAAAATATTTTAACAATTCTGCTGTAACATGCAAACATGCTGAAGATAAACACAATCAACGATTCACACTTTGATACATTATTTAGAAATTAAATGCTATAATATGGTGAGACACACCTTCAATCCCAGCAGTTAGGAGAGTGCTATAAATTCAAGGCCAACCTGGTACATATAGTTTTAGGATAATAAGGGCTATGTAGTGAGACCCTGCCTGTCTCAAACAAACATAAAATAAACAAATAAAATGGAATACCAGGGCAGGATCCAGCTTAACATTAGACAGTTTGCCTAGTAAGCACATGACTCAATTTCTGGCATTACCAACACACAGACACACACAGACACACACACACACAGACACACACACACACACACACACACACACAGGGCTGAAGAGTTAGCACAACCAGTGAAGTGCTTACTATACAAGTATGAGAATTTGCTGGGCTATGGTGGCCCATTCCTTTAACCACAGCACTCAGGTGGCAGAAGCAGGTGGATTTCTGTGACTTTGAGGTCAGCCTGGTCTACTGAGTAAGTATTAGGTAGGTCAGCTAGGGCTATACAGAGAACCCTATGTCCAAAAAACAACAAACAAAAAAACCATATGAGGACTTGAAATCCATACTCACTATCCATGATTAAAATAAAAAAAGTAGAAACCGGGAGTGGTGGGGCACACCTGTAATCCCAGCACTTGGGAGGCAGAGGCAGGCGGATTTCTGAGTTTGAGGCCAGCCTGGTCTACAGAGTGAGTTCTAGGACAGCCCGGGCTACATAGAGAAACCCTGTCTTGAAAATACCAAAAATAAATAAACAAACAAACAAAACAAAACAAAACAAAAAAATTAAAAAAAAAAAAAAGTACTCAGGGGTTAAACAGACAGTCCAGCGGGTAGGAGCCCTTGCTGTTTTGGGCAAGCCTGGAGAATGGTAGGTCAGGGCTGAGCATGGCCAGGCAGTGCGACACCAGGAGCTCACCACTCAGCAAGCTTAGTGTGCTTCTAGTTCAGAAAGAAGCCCGCTTCCAGGGACTGGGGTGGAAAGCAAGAGAGGAAGACACCTAACGTCCTCCCCCAGGCTCCCCGAGTACTTATTTTCGGTGTTTCCCTCCACACACAAAAATAAGCTGGAAATGCTGGCATATGGTTGATCCTCAAAAATTGATAGGGCGATCCCTGAGGCACACTGGCCAGCCAGCTGAGCCTGCAGGAGGCTGCAAGCTAAGTGAGAGACCCAGTATCAAAGCACACAAGATATGGCTCCTAAGAAATGACACCCAAATCTGACCTCAGCTTACACAAGCATGTATTTTCATGCATGTGTACCCACATGGATATAAAACTATATCATAAAAGAAATTTAAAGGAACACTATTATGATGCAAATCTGTCCTAGGCTTAATATGAGGATTAAATCAGATCTGAATCTGACCATCAGATTTAGAGAGCAAGATTAAAAAATATTAGCAATACTACATATTTTCCTGAACAGCTCACATCTCATTGCTATGCCATCTTGTTCTGAAACCAGAATGAACACAAATGAGGCCATGCATAATCAGGTGAGAAACTTGAGTTGGCTTCCATGCAGAAAGACATAATGCATAATAATAGCTGTGGGCAGGAGAGCTAAACACCATAGGCTGCTCTTTCAGGAAATGCCGGGGAAAGCCAGAAGCATGTGTTGTCCATACATCCAGCAGCATAAAAATGCCCATCATCGGCTATGGAAAGAGGAGAGCTCAAATTCTTAGCAATTCTAGAACACTCCAATTTTATATTAAGAATTTCATGCAAACGATTGAATTTCAGAAATGTCCTATACCCCAAAACATATGGGATAATTTTGAGGACATCCTTTGCAGCCTCCAACAGTATGTCTGGGTTGAGCTGGCTGAGAATCTAGTTCACTAGTTAAGTATTCACAGTCGGCTGGCCAGTGGTGGCGCACACCTGTAATTCCAGGTCTCTGGGAGGCAGAGACTGGCAGATTTCTGAGTTCGATGCCAGCCTGGTCTACAGAGTGAGTTCCAGGACAGCGAGGGCTATACAGAGAAACCCTGTCTCGAAAAAAAACCAAATCAACCCCCCCCCCAATAAGTATTCACAGTCTATGTATGCAATGTTATGGGTTTAAGCCCAGCACTTCCAAAACTAAAAGCCCAGGAGGAATGAGTGAGAGGGAGGCCATGAGGAAGATAAGAACTATTGAGATTTGGTCTGTTGCCCTGTATTGTAATCCTAAAATTCTGTACCCAAAGATCTACTTGCCTATGAGTGAATTCTCACTTTTATTAGATTTTGCTGTGCAAACCTTGTTCCTTAATTTAAAATTACTGTTTAAATAAAAATGGTATAGCGAATGACTGGCGGGATTAGATAGAGGTAGGCAGGTTTTGAGTTACCTGGTTGGGGGTTGTAGAGAGGAGGAGGAGGAGAACTTGAGAGGGAGGAGGAAGCCGCCATGAGGGGAGACGGACCAGCAACTATCTGGGGCACACCACTGGGCAAGCAGCCAGACCAACAGTTAGAAAAGTAGATTAGGGGTTATCTTCCCAGTAATTGTCAAAGCCAAATAATATAACCATAGTGTGAGTCTCACTCATTCATAAGCCCAAGGACAAACAACAATATAAACATATGCTTGTTTTGCAAGAATGGCAAAATATCTTCTTCCTCCTCCCTTCCCCATACCTTTCTTTTTCCTTGTTTTTGTTAGATGGGATCTTGGCTAACCCAGAACTCCCTGTGTAGACCAGGCTGGCCTTGTACTTGTGGAGACCCACCCGCCTGCACTGCCTGCAATGCTGACCTTAAAGCTGAGCAAGCACCACACTCAGCCCAAAACCATTGTGTAGGAACCACACAACTTTGCATTTTTAGAACATTTATTAGTTTTATTTATGCTGTGGTGGGAATGGGGTGGGTCACAGGTGCTATAACATGAATGTGGAGGTCAGACAATAGCTAGTAAAGGTCTGTTCTCTCCTTCTTATCTGTCCCCATATCAAACTTATCAAGATTGGTGACCAGTGCATTTACTCAGGAAGGCTTAAACGTTTGTTTCTTTTCTTTTGAGGCCGGCCTCCGTTCAACCTGTTCCAATGCACCACACCTCCTTGGGTAGCACTGGGGTCAAACTCAAACCTAGGCCTCACCAGGAAGTCTCCGTGAACAGCCAACCAATGGATGACACACTCAGCTCTGTAGGATACTTAACTATGCAAATTTCGAAACAAAACATTCCTCATACCTTTAATTCCATAAGAACTTTTACTCGGCTGCTCCTGAGATATACTATGAGACTTTGTCAGCCCTTCTGTCAATCAAAATAAATAAGCTTTTAGTCTATGAAAACAAGAGAAATTGATCAGCACATGAAATAAAATTAATGTATTACAGCAGTCCCTCCTCATAGAGGGAGCAAGGCCAAAACCATTGAATGGAAAATTCTAGAAACAAAACATCAACAACACTCATAGAGCACTTATGATAATTTTTATTTCATGTAATTGGTTCTATTTGTTAAATGTCTTACTATGCTGGATTAATACATTAAACCATTAGGGCCTGGAAGATGGCTAAGTGAGTAACGGCCCTCGCTGTGAAGCCTGACGTCCTGAGTACATTACCTGTATGTAACCCACTTGCTTGTGTGTGCGTACTTATACTCCCTCACAAAATGAGGGGGGAAAATCCAAAGGTAGAGAACATGAAATAAGACACATGGTGCCAAGTTCTGGTTTCTGAAGGTATGCACATGGGCACAAGAACATAGACCCAAATTCTTGACGACTCATAAAGATTGGCTGTCTTCTTTCAGAATGTGTACAGGCCTCACTTGGGCCCATTTTCTCACCCATGCTACATTGCATTCACTGTAATGAATAATACTGAAATAGCAAATCTTTGCCCCAATCAGCTAGACAGGAGACTCTTTTTTTTTTTTTTTTTTAAAGGTTTGTCTATTTATTACATGTGAGTACACTGTAGCTGTCTTCAGACACTCCAGAAGAGGGAGTCACTGTTCATTACAGATGGTTGTGAGCCAACATGTGGTTTCTGGGATTTGAACTGAGGCCCTCTGTAAGAGCACTCAGTACTCTTAACCGCTGAGCCATCTCTCCAGCTCCCAACAGGAGACTCTTGATTGCTAGTAGAATACACTGTCATTCTGTCCATTTACACTTCTGCTAGCTGCACACTGCCTAATAACTGTAACTTGATATTAAGTTGAGTTCTTGTTTGTTTCTTCACAAGTTTTCAAATTGCTGTAAATACTTTCTCATATGGTTTTTAGAGCGATGCAAACGCGTGCTGAGACCTGAAGTGAGCTCTGCGCTTGAGCTATCAATACACATCAGCCTGAGGGAAACCGTGCTGCAGCAGTGTGAGGTCTAACTCTGAAGACGCTCCTCACTTTCGGGTCATCCACAAAGAAAAACTGTGGTGCATATTCTATACAAACAAAGCTTTCACATACAATTACTGTTGTTTTTCTCCTTCAATGCTAGGGCCTTGCACATGGAAAGAACACACTCTACCACAGAGTTACATCCCCAGCTATAAAAGACACTGGGGTTTTGAAATTATAATCCATTTTTACTCATTCTATAATTATTTGTTATTACTAGAAATCTCAGTTTTAATTGTGGCTACAATTCTGTATGCACTGCTTAAAATTCAACTTGCTCTACCACTAAAAATGATTAAATTTTGCTATAAATTAGATCTCATAGGTCAGCAAGATGGCTCAGCAGATAAAGATACAACCTTTATAAACTTGAATTCGGTCACACCAGGATCCACACAGTAAAAAGTACTGACTCACAAGCTCTCTTTTGCTCTCCATAAGAATATGCACATGCTTACACACATACATGCAAATAAGTGTAATAAGATAACTAACACCTAACACTAGCAATAGTAAGTCCAGAGCTAAGGGAGCTAAGGCAGAAGGCTTTCGATGAGCTTCAGACTAGCCTACAGTACATTATGAGTTTCAGGCTAGCTGGACTATAGAGTAAGTCCCTCAAAATAACAAATAAAAAAAAGCATGCTTCCGCCCCCCCACCTCCCGCAACACACACACCCCAAAACAAGTCAGGGTATGAGTCAGGGTCTCATGTAATTTGACTTGTTAAAGAGACTGAAAGCTTATGAGAAGGATTACTATAGATTAATATATTCAAAGATAGGTGTCAGTTAAAATTCAAATTTATAATAGGGTTTAAAATGTGTTCTTTGGAGCTAGAAGGTTCATGCAGTGGTTAAGAGCACTTGTTGCTCTAGCAGAGGACACAGATTCAATTCTTGACACCCACTTTGTGTTTATAACCTGCTGCAACTCAAGTCTCTAGGGATCAATACCCTCAAACGACCTGTGGACTCCAGGTATGCACATGGTACACAGACACATAAAGGCACACAAAACGTTCATGAATAAATGTTTTGTAAATGGTCCATGTCATTTCTAATTTCACCCAATATTGTCTATATATATTTCTAGATAGAGGTTTACTGAGCTCATGTTACCATTAAATTTATTCCTTGGCATTTGATGTTTTCTGTTTGTTTGATCAGGTGGTACCAGGGATTGAACCCAGGGCTGTGTGTATGGTGAGCAAACCCACTACTGCTAGGATACATGGTTATTATTATTTTTAACTTACTATATATACTTTACATTCTAATAGCTTGTTAATATTAACAAAAGCACACAAAACTTCAAAGTGGTTGATATCAATTTATATTTTTGATAAGAAATGGTGTTGGGGGCTAGAGACATGGCTCAGCGGTTAAGAGCACTGACTGCTCTTCTGAAAGTCCTGAGTTCAAATCTCAGCAACCACACGATGGCTCACAACCATCCGTAATAAAATCTGACCCCCTCTTCTGGGATGTCTGATGACAGCTACAGTGTACTCACATATAATAAATAATTAAATCTTTAAAAAAAAAAAAAAAAAAGAAAAAGAAAGAAATGGTGTTGAACATCACACCTGTTACCTGAACACACCTGAGGGCATTAAACTATATTTCGATATCATCCATAAAGTATGAAACCAATTACTTTCCTTGATGTGTCTCATCAAGTAGTATAAATTTTACTAGTAATTTCTGAAAAGTTTCTCTTAGACTATTATGGTTTGTATATGTCCTTTATTTAAAAGACTCATGTACAGAAGGGTGTGTCCCAGATGGGTTAATATGCTGGGCTATTATGGAAACCACAGAAAATGAAACTTAACTGGAAATAGAGGTAGGTCCTTAGAGTGGGTGTGACCTTGGGAGGTAAACGCTCACCAGGCCATTCCTCTCTGCTTCCTGGCTAGCATAAGATTGCTCTACACTCAGCTTGCCTTGATGCTAACTCCTCATCATGAACTTAACAACAAGAGGAAGGAGGGCGGGCAGGCGAGCAGAGTGTGGGATGCCCAGCAACGGGGAGCCTGAGGTGGGTGAATCTGTAAACTCAAGGCCGGCCGGGTCTACATAAAGACTCTCTGCCATTACAAATTGAAGCTTCTGAAATTATATGTCAAAATAAATCTCTCATCTCTCATTTTTCAAGTATTTATCACAAAGAAGTGTTCATGCTGTCAAGCTTTGTGATCCTTCTGCCTCAGTCTAAATTCTGCCGCATCTGAACATTAGAGCTTTACTAATATTAATGAATAGCTTTTGACTTCTCCATACATCATTCATAAATCATTAACTATGTTATGCTTCTGAGGTGGTGGCATTAATTATGTATGTATTTGCTGGTTTGCTTGCTTGAGACAGGGTTTTACCTAGCTTCAAACTAACCACACAGCCTAGGCTGACCTTCAATTTCAGATCGTCCTGCCTTTACATCTCAAGTGGTGGGATTAGAGTTGCGGTGCCACCATGAAAGGCTGCCACTTCTAAGTTCATAACTTCGGATATAATAAACAGTGCTAATTTATTGTCTAAATTATGTTTTCATAAATATAGCCTCAGGAGTTAATTTGACTATCATGAATTACTCACCAGAAGATTTCTAGGTAAACTAACAACTATATACTTATAAACTATATACTGTATTTCAGAAAAATACAGAGAGCTGAGCATGTCAGTGCATGCTTTTAATACCCGCTACTCAAGAAGCAGAAGCAAGTCATCTCTGAGTTGGAGGCCAATCTGGTTTACACAGTAAGTTTTAGGACAGTCAGGGCCACACTGAGAAACCTGGTCTGGAAAACCTCAAATATAATTTAAGTGAGTAAATAAATAGGTAAATGAAATCAACATTTAAATTTTAAATCACCCAGAATGCTAAGTACTTTCTGTAATATCTTTTCCTGTGTGCTGGAAATGACTAAGCAGTTGATCTGAAGAGCACTGGCTGCTCTTCCAGAGGACTAGAATATGATTCCTAGCACCCAGATGGCAGTGCACAAGCCCCCATAATTCCAGCCTCAGGGAGGCCATGGTCTCTGGCCTATTCAAGCACTGCCTGCATGTGGTCCTCAGACAAGCATGTGTAAAATACACCAATAAACTCTACTGGGAAGAGGTGCACACTCCTGTGGCTCTAGCACTTCAGGGAAGATTAGTGGTTTAAAGATAGTCTAAGACACAAAGCAGGACTGATTTTATCATATTTTTATAAAGGAAAGGCAGGGCAGGAGAGATGATTAAGTGCTTAAGCACACATACTTCTCTTGCAGAGGGTATGAGTTTGGTTTCCAACACCCATATTAGGTAGAGGTAGCTGACAAATACCATTTCATCTCCAGGGGACACAGAGACAGACAGACAGACAGACAGACAGACAGACAGACACTAGGCATGGTAGCTCCTGCCTTCAATCCCAGCATCTGGGAGGTGGAGGCGGGAGCATCTCTCTGAGGTTGAGCCTGAGTGCATCCTGGTGACAAGGTTGGGACTGTTACAGAGAAACCCTGCCTTGAAAAAAAAGAAAATAAAAAAGGAAATTAAATAGTAGAAAAAAAAGTAAATAAGAAAAAGAAAGAGTGAGAAGGGCTGAAGAGAAAAGTGTCTGAAGATAGCTATGGAGTACTGACATATAACAAATAAATAAATCTTTAAAAAAGAAAAAGAAAAAGCACTGAAAAGACAGTTCAAGGGGTAAAGACACTTTGCTGCCGAGCCTGATGACCCCACTTTGGTCCTTGTGACCTGTAGGAAGGAGAGAACTGACCATGGGATGTGCCATGACATGTGCTTCCTTGCACAAACACACACATGTATATATACACAAATAAACAATATTTGATTCACAGCACCTTACAGACAGAGCATGTTGAACACACCCACAGTCCTGGCCATCAAGAAATGGTAGCAGAAAGATCAAAAGTTAGGGTTAACCTCATTCAGCCAGTGAGTTCAAGCCTGTGTAAGATCCTGCCTAAAAGCAAAAACGATCAGACAACAAAAACCACAGGGTGTGTTGCAGGATATTTGATCATGATGTAAACCCCAAGATTGGGATGTGGTGTGTCTCAGCTCTCAGTACACATCTGTACTCCCTCTAACTGGATACAGATACACCCTTAACCCCAAACAATTGAAGGTACGTTTAATAGAAGGAAGCACCCAGGTCTGAAAGTGATGTCTCACTGAGAGGCAGTCAAAGTGACAATCAGACAAAGCTCTGACAAAATAGGATATGCCCACCTCTCACAAGGAGAGAAAAAGGAGGCAACGTAAGAGAGAAGAGGGCGGACTTTTACAGAGACAAATTCAAGAAGGAACAAGCTAGACAGAGGTGTAGACAGCAAAAAGGAGGAGCCAGATTAGAACAGACTGCTCGAGTTTGTTTGAGGCCCAGCAGAGCAATGCAGTCAGAAGTCAAGAGAGAAGCCAGATTTGAATTGGTGTGGAGAGGAATCTGAACCGAAACAGCCAAGTTAAACTAGCCAGGAAGAATTCAGAAAAAGGTAGAATGGGTGGGCTTATTCAGCAGCAAGTCTGAGGAATGGGTTAGCAGATGGAGGCAGTAAGTAAGCTTCAGAGACAACTACAACCAGAGAACAAAAGCTACTACTGGGGGCTGGAGAGACGGCTCAGCAGTTAAGAGCACTGACTGCTCTTCCAGAGCTCCTGAGTTCAAACCCCAGCAACCACATGGTGGCTGGTAACCATCTGTAATGAAATCTGATGCCCTCTTCTGGTGTGTGTCTGAAGACAGCTACAGTGTACTCGTATAAATAATAATAAATAAATAATTTTTTTAAAAAGTTACTATTATAGCAGGGAGGTGAGTTGTAAAACTGAAGTAGTTTCCTCACAAATTCTGCACATGTATAAAACAGCACATATAAAACAATCACCAGCGTGGTGGCACACGCCTGTAATCCCAGCACTTGGGAGGCAGAGGCAGGCGGATTTCTGAGTTCGAGGCCAGCCTGGTCTACAGAGTGAGTTCCAGGACAGCCAAGGCTATACAGAGAAATCCTGTCTCAAAAATAAATAAATAAATAAATAATAAATAAATACATAAATACATAAATAAATACATAAATACATAAATAAATATAAAAAAATAAAAAAAATAAAACAGTCACCATATGCTGCCTCTTATTCACATGAGGAGTGAATTTTACCATTCCAGATTATCATTTTTCTTATCCACGTTGGCTTGGTACTGAACTTGTACTATAACTCCATGGCCTATTAACTCACAGTGATCCCTCCTCCCTCAACCTCCCAGGGGTTGAGAATAAACATGAGACACTGCACCTGGCTGTCAATGCGATTTTCCATTGAGAGGCTTTGAAGGTAACAACCAACTAAAAGGAGTGGGAGTATTCTCCATCCAGCATGCTTATATAATAAGAACATAAAACATTTCTTTAGACAAGGACTCACTCCACAGTCCATATTGGCTATGAACTCACTGCCATCCGGCTATTACAGACTCCCCAATGCTACAGGTATGACCTGGCATACTCAGGTAAGAACAATTTGAAAAGCAGCTCTGGGGCAGAGAGATGGCTGAGCAGCTGATGGCTCAGTAGTGCTCTCCTCTGCACTCAGTCCCCAGCACGCACGTCAGGTGGGCTATAATACCAGCAACCATATTCTCATTCTACAAGCACCAGATTCCCATGCACCCCCCCCACCCAGAGACACAGACAGACAGACAAGACAGACACAAAGTGCACGCATACCCCACCCCAATCAACCCTAAAAGAGCCTCTGAAGATGGGTGTGGTGAGTCTTGAAATCCCAGAATTCTAGAACATGAGACAAGATGATCACTGAAAATTCAAGGTCAGCTTAAGCTACAATGAGACTATTTCAAAAACAGACATAGAACAAACAAAGAATTCTAACAAAAACAAAACAAAAAAACCACTTACCAGGTCCCTCATCTGTACCGTTCTGAGCAGCTTCCCAAACTACCAACTTTGTCCCACAGCCATCTGTAGACATGGACTCTGAATAGTCTGCAGGATTGAATGTCCTGGGGGGTTTGAAGTAAAGAAACATGCAACTAAAGCAAGCATCAAACTTACAAAATAAACCATATGAAATATACCAAACTTTGCCAGCATTGGGGAGGCTGAGGCAGAGGCAGGCAGATCTCTGAGAGTCAAGGCCAGTCTGATCCATATAGCAAGCATCATGACAGCCAAAACTACATAAACAGACTCTGTCTATAAAAACAAGAAATAGAAAAAAGAAAATATTGAAAACCAAATAAGCTCCAGTTCCTTCAAAGGGCTGCTATAAGACTTTTCCCCCTAACACTGGTAACGGCTAACTCTTTAAGCCATTTGATGTAGGTATTCTTTACACACTTTCTGTACCACCTATATGTAGTGAAGGTCTTTGTTTGGGTAATTCTGTTGTATTTTGTTTTGTTTTTAAACACAGCCTTTCATTGTAGCCATGGCAGTAGTCAAACTGAATATGTAAACCAGGAGAGAGATCTGCCTGCTCCCCCACCCTCAAATGCTGGCCTTAAAGGCTTGTGACACCCCGACCAGCCTCATACAAAACTGTTTTATTTAGTGTGGATACTCGCATGAGCTTCAGCACACTTTCCTTCTACCCCTAAAGGTCTCAGGGATAGAACTTAAGTGTTAGTAATAATGATCCTTAATATGATTTGAATGTTTTCATTTTTTTCTTTTTTTGGACAGGTTATCACAATGTAGCACTGGCAAGCCTCGAACTCACATAAATATGTCTGCCCCTACCTCCCATGTACTAAGATTAAAGATGTGAGCCATAACATTCTTCAAGACAGGGTATGTTTCACACAGGTATCCCAGGATGCTGTAAATTATGTAACTAAAGATGACTTGAACCTCTGGTACGTGGATGGATACCCAGACCTTAACACAACTGAAACCATGGCGGAAGCGCCATTCAGGCCTTGGGACCCAGCACAAAGGCAGCACCACCTGCCAAAAGGAGGATACAGACCTACTGCAGTTTTCTTTGGAGAAAGTCCCTAAATACACTGACCTTACTCTTTGCCTGTGTAGTTCCAGTTCTGGCTAAGAGAAGTGTGCCAGCCCAGTAATGTATGTTTGTGATTAAATGCCCATTTTGAGAAATGCTCAGGACTGCAACTCAGTCTCAAACACCCAGAGTAGTTACTAATAAAAGCTGGAGAGAGATGGCTCAGCAGTTAAGAGCACTGACTGCTCTTCCGAAGATCCTGAGTACAAATCCCAGCAACCACATGGTGGCTCACAACCATCGGTAACAAGATCTGACGCCCTCTTCTGGAGTGTCTGAATACAGCTACAGTGTACTTACATATAATAAATAAATAAATCTTTTTTTTTTTTTTTAAAGTTTCTATTGGCTTGAACTGTGCACCAGTGGTCTTCTCTAGTGGATATCTCATAACAATACTCCTGGAATTACAAGTTTATACCACCATGCTAAGTTTTATGGTGTGTTGAGGATTGAATTATCTTTGCCTGTGCTAGGAAGGCGCTTCA
The DNA here is from genome assembly GCA_964023405.1 of Apodemus agrarius. Classification (NCBI taxonomy): domain Eukaryota; kingdom Metazoa; phylum Chordata; class Mammalia; order Rodentia; family Muridae; genus Apodemus; species Apodemus agrarius. Next base: position 111,406,052 of record OZ030009.1, on the reverse strand, counting down.
TCAACTACATCTCTAGCCAAGCTTACATATCTTGGACAAAAGTTACTTCAGGATCATCTACCTACTCTTGTATAAATGGCCTTCAACTTTCATATGGTCTTTGGCATCCTAAAAAGTTATGAATACCTAGAAGCCTTTCTAACCTAGAAAGAACACCATTGAAAATTCCCAATGAAGGGCCTGGAGAGAAGGTTCAAAGTAGGAAGAGCACTGCTGCTCTGGCAGGACTAGGAAGCAGGTTCCACACCCAGCACCCACTTGAAAGCTCAAAATAGCCTGAAACTCCAGTACCTAGGAAACCTTTTCTGGTCTCACAGGTACGTTCATGCCCATGGTACACAAACATGCACTCAAGCCCACACATAACATTACATATTTTAAAAAGGTCCCAATGAGAACTAACACATCAAGAGTGAACACGTCTCCTTTCCCCTGTGTCAGAATCAAAACTTGGATTGTCCTAAAACTTGCTATGAGGACTAAGCTCACCTTGAACTCAGAAATGAGCTGGTCTCTTGCCTTAGTATTGGCATTAAGGAAGGGGCTGTCATAACACCAAAAGATTTTTTTTTCTTTTGGTTTTTACAAGACAGGGTTTCTCTGTGTAGCCCTGGCTGTCCTGGAACTCACTCTGTAGACCAGGCTGGCCTCGAACTCAGAAATCCACCGGCCTCTTGCCTCCCAAGTGCTGGGATTAAAGGCGTGCGCCACCACCACCCAGCACACCAAAAGATTTTGAAGATTCTTTTTATTTTCTGTGCATGAACGTTTTCCCTACATGTACATATATGCACCATGTGCATGCTCCCTGCCCACAGAGTCCAGAAGAGGGCATCAGATTCCCTGGTGCTGGGTTACAAATGTTTTAAGATGATGTGAGGCCTGGGTGCTAGAACCAAACCCAAGTGCTCTCCAACAGCAGCAGTGCAAGAGCTGACAAACCATCTCTCCAGCACCCCAACCATGGGTTCCAATAGGATTATATTCTTCATATATGGATAGAGCTAAAGAAATGTTTTATATTACCATTGAAAGGGCTGGTGAGATGGTTCAGAGGGAAAAGAACTAGGACTGATGGCTAAGTCCATGTTACGCTGTACACAGAACAAACAGAAATGCTTGAGAAATGCAGCATTTAAAGGCTAGAGCTTCACATTCAAGTTATCTTGCCAAGCACAAAAGAAACAACGAGAGAGAAAACCGAGAAATAACAGCAGCTAATTATAACACCTACCCAGAATGCTCAGCCTTTACTCCTATCACTCAGGACCAAAGTATCATAATCACATAAACATTCGTGTAGAATAGCTAGACTCCGCACCATCTGTAAAGAAGCTTGCAACTAAGCAACTGAGGACTTATGAGCATATATGCCCACTCCCTAGGGAACATTGGTGTCTGTCTTAGTTAGGGTTTTACTGCTGTGAACAGACACCATGACCAATGCAAGTTTTATAAAAGACAACATTTAATTGGGGTTGGCTTACAGGCTCAGAGGTTCAGTCCATTGTCATCAAGGCAGAAACATGGCAGCATCCAGGCAGGTATAGTGCAGGAGGAGCTGAGAGTTCTCTCTCTTCAACTGAAGGCTGCTAGTGGAAGACTGACTTCCAGGCAACTAGGGTGAGGGTTTTAAGCCCACACCCACAGTGACACACCTACTCCAACAAGGCCACACCTCCTAATAGGTTCATTTCCTGGGCCAATCATATACAAACCATCACAGTGTCTGCAGACATTTTAGCAACTTCACGAGGAGAGGGACGTTATGTTAGAGAAGGATGGCGTAACATCAATGTGCAGCACATCCACCACATCAATAAAGTTATCCACGCAAACTGCCAGCGGCACAGAGGCCTCAATCCTGACCTAGCATTTACTGCAACACCACTATTTTTTACTATCGTTAGAAAACCTCTAACTGGGATAAATTATAGACAGGTCAGAGGCAGATAAACTAGAACAACTAGGAAATAACTACAGCAATGGGATGGCTGTGACTTACCCCATGCTTTGAGCGGAGAACCTTCCTGTCCCTCTGCCCCTGCCACGTCCAAATCCTTTAAAAAACACAATTATAGAATATAGTTGTATTTTATATGTATATATTATTGAATGACTAAATGAAGCAAAGTTTCAGGCCAATCTGGGCTACAGGGTGACTTCTCAACCATCATAGACTACAGTATGAGCCTTTTTTCCAAGGAAGAGGAAAAGGAAAAGGAAAAGGAAAAGGAAAAGGAAAGGGAAAGGGAAAGGGAAAGGGAAAGGGAAAGGGAAAGGGAAAGGGAAAGGGAAAGGGAAAGGGAAAGGGAAAGGGAAAGGGAAAGGGAAAGGGAAAGGGAAAGGGAAAGGGAAAGGGAAAGGGAAAGGGAAAGGGAAAGGGAAAGGGAAAGGGAAAGGGAAAGGAAAGGAAAGGAAAGGAAAGGAAAGGAAAGGAGGGAAAGGGGGGAAAGGGAGGAAAGGGGGGAAGGGAGGAAAGGGGGGAAGGGGGGAAAGGGGAAAAGGGAAAGGGGAAAGGGGAAAGGAAAAGGGAAAGGAAAAGGAAAAGGAAAAGGAAAAGAAAGGAAAGGAAAAGGAAAAGAAGGAAGAAAGGAAAGAAAGAAAGGAAAGAAAGAAAGAAAGAAAGAAAGAAAGAAAAGAAAAGAAAAAAGAGGAAGGAAGGAAGGAAGGAAGGAAGGAAGGAAGGAAGGAAGGTCACAAGTGATAGAAAAATGGCAAAGTGGTTAAGAGCACTGATTTCTCTACTGGAGAACCCAAGTTCCATCCCCAGTACCCACATGGCAGCTCACTCATTCTCAAAGGCATCTGATGCCCTCTTCTGGCCCCCGCAGTCATTGCATACACATGGCACACAGATACATATGCAGGCAAAATGTTCACATGCATGAAACATTTTAAAGTATAAATAATGCCTTGGCAATAGTGGCACATGCCTTTAATACCAGAAATGAGAGGCAGAGGCAAGCAGATCTCTGAACTGGACACCAGCCTGGTCTACAGAACAAATTCCAAGACAGCTAAGGCTATGGAGAAACCCTGTTCAAGAAACAAAACAACACCCCACCCCACCCCCCCAAACTCCCAAGTAAATAATAAGCTATCCTTGCTTTGTTGGTAGTGTAACTATGTATATCTGAACTGTTCATACCTCTGTTTCTGCTTCCCAAGTGCTAGGATTATATCTGCACACCACTATAACTTATTATAAAAGTGGCTTTCACAATTGATCTGAAAATAACCAAAAGGATTCTTCAAAGTGACATAATGCAGGATCTGAAGTGTGTGACTCAGTGGTGGAACCATTCTTACCAAGGACAGGCAACCTTCAGCATCAAAAATGGCAAAACCAAAGCAAAATGTAAAAAAGAAAAGAAAGCAGGCATGATCTAAATGGTTCCTTCACAAACATCTTAGAGAACATTCATTCATAATTCATTTCCACTCATCCTTAAAAGCCAGGGCAGCAGCAGTTGGCCCAGTCCTCCTCCTCCCTCACCTCTGCCTCGGGCCCGCTTGCCCCGCTCCGAAGGCTTGTCTCCTTGGCTGCAATCAATCCCGTTCTCTTCACCTTTGACTACAGAGGAAAAAGCAGACATGTCAACTTTTCATTTTCAAACCTCTTACCAAACTTATGAGGCCCTTACAAAACCAAGAACAAAATGCAGAGTCAACACCTCAACATTCTCTTGTAATCCCACAAGTTCAAGGCCAACTTGATCTAAATTCTAATGAGGGCTACATATGGAGGGAGACCTGTCTCAAAAGCCAAAAAAGAAGGTCAAAAAGAGGTTAAAATGTAAACAACGTTTAGAAATCAAGAAAAATAAAAAGTAACACAAAACTGGAAGCATGTGGCCAAAGGCTTACCAGATGGCAAAAGACAAAACCAAGACAATTAATTGCGAGTTCAAGTTCAAGGCCAGATGAACAACACAATCAGACCTAGTGTTTAAGAAAAGGAAAAGGGTAGGCTGGAGATGGCTCAGTGTGCTCTTCTGAAGGTCCTTAGTTCAAATCCCAGCAACCACATGGTGGCTCACAACCATCCGTAATGAGATCTGATGCCCTCTTCTGGTATCTGAAGACAGCAACAGTGTACTTACATATTATAAATAAATAAATCTTAAAAAAAAGAAAAGAAAAGCCAGGCGTTGGTGGCGCACGCCTTTAATCCCAGCACTTGGGAGGCAGAGGCAGGCGGATTTCTGAGTTCGAGGCCAGCCTGGTCTTCAGAGTGAGCTCCAGGACAGCCAGGACTACACAGAGAAACCCTGTCTCGAAAAACCAAAAAAAAAAAAAAAACAAAAAAAAAACAAAAAAAAAAAAAACAAAAAAAGAAAAGAAAAGAAAAAGAAATGAGAGGCAGGAAGGTATGGAACAAAATATGGAATGGCACCAAATGCAACCACAGATAGAAAAATGAAATCAAAATAACATGGTGCTAAGCATGGTGGCATGTCACATGCCTTTAATCCCAACACTCAGAACAGAGACAAGATCTCTCAGTGAGACCAGTCTGGTCTGCATAGCAAGCTCCAAGGCAGTCAATCTACATACAGAGACCTTGTCTGAATGAATGAATGAATGAATGAATGAATGAATGAAATGGTCATTTTACTTTCTCTTTCTAGAGGTACCCTCATATAAAATAAATGTTCTTTAAATAAAAACAACAAAACCAATACTTACTATAAAACAATGCTATATACATCACAGAACTTATTCCTTAAGAACAGGTAAAGTGTAAGAGGCAGGCTTTTTAGCATACTACCAGAAAAGGCAAGACGACATCTGTTTCTCATATTCATACTGGTTCCAGTGATCCATACAATACAAAAGCTGGTCGAGAGGTACCGATATCACTTACTCCACTTTTTAGTTGCTGCTTAGCTCACACGAGCTGGGCCTCTTTTGCAGTCCATTAAATTTATCATATCCCTTCCTATATTCCTCACCAATTTCTGAACTTGGTTTCTCCCTGGAACAAGTTCTAGGTAACATTACTAAACTATAAGACCAGGTGTGGTGGCCCATCCCTTTAATTCCAGCACTTGGGTGTCAACGGCTGGCAAGGCTCAGGGAGTTTAAGGCCATCCAGGGCTACATAGTGAGATCCTGTCTCAAAAAATTAAAAACCACCAGGCAGCAGTGGTGCACACCGTTAATCCCAGCACTCAGGAGGTAGAGGCAGGCAAAGAACTCATTTCTGAGTTTGAGGCCAGCTTGGTCTACAGAGTGAGTTCCAGGATATCCGGGGCTATACAAAGAAACCCTGTCTGTCATGAAAAACCAAAAATAAAATAAAATAAAAACCAAGTATTATAAATAAGAGCTAGAAGTGGTGCTGGAGAGATGGCTCAGCGGTTAAGAGCACTGACTGCTCTTCCAGAGGTCCTGAGTTCAAATCCCAGCAACCACATTGTGGCTCACAACCATCTATATATAATGAGATCTGATACCCTCTTCTGTGTGTCTGAAGACAGCTACAGTGTACTTATAAAGAAAGAAAGAAAGAAAGAAAGAAAGAAAGGAAGGAAGGAAGGAAGGAAGGAAGGAAGGAAAAAAGGAAAAAAAAAAAAAAGAGCTAGAAGTGTGGTCAAGTAGGAATCCAAGCAAAGGCCCTTGATTAAATCCCCAGCACTAAATTATATATTTCTATTATTTAAAATACTTTCTCACTCTTGATGTTATTGTCCAATCAACCTTCATTTAATAGTAGAGCTGGTCAAAACAAAACAAAACAAAAACAAACAAACAAACAAAAAAAAAAAAAAAAAAAAAAAAAAAAAGAGCCCGGCGTGGTGGCGCACGCCTGTAATCCCAGCACTTGGGAGGCAGAGGCAGGCGGATTTCTGAGTTCGAGGCCAGCCTGGTCTACAGAGTGAGTTCCAGGACAGCCAGGACTACACAGAGAAACCCTGTCTCGAAAAACAAAAAACAAAACAAAACAACAACAACAAAAAAAAAAAACAAAAAAAAAAAAGTAGAGCTGGTGCTGGAGAGATGGCTCAGTGGTTAAGAGCACCGACTGTTCTTCCAAAGGTCCTGAGTTCAAATCCCAGTAACCACATGGTGGCTCACAATCATCCATAATGAGATTTGATGCCCTCTTCTAGGGTGTCTGAAGACAGCTACAATGTACTTACACTAAATAAGTAAATAAATAAATAAATAAATAAATAAACAAATAAATAAATGTAGAGCTGGTGACATGGTTAATTGGATAAGGACTCCTGCCAAGTCTGACGACCTGACTTCATCCCAGGACCCAAATGGTGAAGAGAAAAGTCAACCCCAAAGCTGTTCTTAGACCCCCACATGTACACCATGACATGTGCACCCACACACAATCAGTAAATTTTTTTTTTTTAACTTAGAGTGAGGAATAGTAGGGGATTTATGTAATTTCGCTGGTGGATGAAGGGGATTCTTAGTTAAAGCCAGCTCAAGATATGTAATGAAAGTGTAATAATTTCATAAGGGCTGGGGGGAAAAGTGGAGGCTCTTTTGCTTTTTATTTTTAATGTGTTTTTTTTTTTTGGGGGGGGGGCGGGTTGGAGACAGGGTTTCTCTGTGTAGCTCCAGCTGTCCTGGAACTCACTCTGTAGACCAGCTAGCCTTGAACTCAGAAATCCGCCTGCCTCTGCCTCCCAAATAAGTGCTGGGATTAAAGGGACTTTTGGTTTTTTTGAGACAGAGTTTCTCTGTGTAGCCCTCGCTGTCCTCAAACTCAGAAATCAGCCTGCTTCTGCCTCCCAAGCACTGGGATTACAGGCGTGTGCCACCACCACCACCTTCTCTTTGAGAAGATTTTTCAATGTAGCTCAGGTTGGCTTGGAACTCAAATTTTTACTACTAAAAGCTCTAAAATTCTATTACAGACATCACGTGCTCCTCACACAGCAACAAGTTGTCTCTTGCACTGTTCCAAGTAAAATGATGTCAAAATATGGGTCAAAGGAAACTGTTCAAACAATACTGCCTTCTAAGCCGGGCATGGTGGCACACACCTGTAATCTCAGCACTCAGGAGGCAGAGGCAGGCGGATTTCTGAGTTCAAGGCCAGTTTGGTCTATAGAGTGAGTTCCAGGACAGCCAGGGCTACACAGAGAAACCCTGACCCCAAAAACCAAAACAAACAAACAAACAAACAAATAAATAAATAAATACTGCCTTCTGAATCTAATTTTTTTTTTTTTTTTTTTGGTGGGAGGAGGGTCTCACGATGTAACTCTGGGTGGTCTAGAACTCACAATGTAAATCTGTATGGCCTAAAAACTCACGGGAAGCCACATGCCTATACCTGGGACTGAAGACACACCTAGACATCTCTAATAATTAATTTAATCCATGTCTTTACCATGAGTGTCTATCTGTAGGGGAAGAAAAAAGCTTCTCCTTTGTGTGAACGAGCCTACTCCCACCCCACTCCCAGCTCGCTGGGTTTCTAACCAGTCTGAAAGGACAAGAAGGAACAACCTGCATCCTGGGTCTGTACAGGATCTTCCAGACTGCCCTGTGTGACCCAAAGATTGATAGAGACACCGACATTGCCCGCCCGCCCTCCCGCCTTCAGGGGCCCGAGAAGGGTAGGTAGAAGGAGAGCCGCACTCACACTCTCGGCCGCGGCTGCCTCCTCGTCCCTTGCGGTGGTTGTTTCCCCGTCCACGACCTGCTTCCCTCTCCGTCCTCTTCTCTCTATTTTCTTTGTTTTCTGAGCTTTCTCTTCCAAAATTCTTCTTCTTCCCTCCTACAGTCTCCCACGAAGTCTATCAAAGAGTAGTCTACAATCACTGAGTGGTCACACAGCTCTCAAAACTTACATTTTATTTCTTTCCCGTTTGTGGGACGTAAAACCACGACAGGAAGTTAGGTAAGTAGAGCAGCTGGAGACCCGGAGACTCGGTGGGCGCACACCTGAGGCTGAGGTGGGACTCTGGCGGTTGGCCACCCTAGTGTGTGCACTGTCACCCCACTGCAGCTGGTATGGGAGACTGTCACTGCTGTTGGTTAATCATCAGCCACAAAGCCACAGATGCCGCCAAGCAAGACCCATGGCAGAGCATGGAAGAAACTGTGTCCCACACAATGTCCTATAACCAGTCAGAATTCCAAAAGAATGTTCCTCACATTTCCTTCACAATCACTTCCCTGTTAAGAGTACTCGTGGCCGGGCGTGGTGGCGCTCGACTGTAATCCCAGCATTTGGGAGGCAGAGGCAGGCGGATTTCTGAGTTCGTTCAAGGCCAGCCTGGACTACAGAGTGAGTTCCAGGATAGCCAGGACTATACACAGAGAAACTCTGTCTCGAAAAACCAAAAAAAAAAAAAAAAAAAAAAAAAAAAGAAAGAAAGAAAGAAAGAAAGAAAGAAAGAAAGAAAAAGAGTACTCGTGACTATAGTCAGCCCCTAACAATATCATCTGCTCTTTAACAAAACAAAGATTCTGCTGTGTGCCCCCACCTTATGAAATTTCAAGACAGAGCTGGTGATGGGGCTGGAGAATTGGCTCAGCAGTTAAGAGCATTTGTTGTTCTTGCAGAAGAAAACCAAAGTTCATTTCCTGACACCCACATTGTGATTTCCACCGTCTGTGACTTACATACTAATTTCAGAGGACATCTCTGCCACCCAGCACATACATACATATATATACATACATACATATATATAAACACATATAAATATGCAGGCAAAACACCCACAAAAAATGAATAAAATTAATTAAATATTAAAGGCATGGTAGTTCACACTGTAATCCCAGCACTTAAGAATGCCTTGAGTCTGAGGTCAATCTAGCCTATATAGTAAATTGCAAACCAGTCTGGGCTAGAAAGTAAAAATTTGTCACACACATATCACCAACTACAACCAGGCATACTGATGCTGCTTATAACATGCACATGCTGAGGCAAAAGTATCACAAGTTCAGAGTCATCTTTGGCTGCATAGCAAGTTCAAAGCCGGCCAGGGCTACATGAAACACTGACTTAAAATAAATGCTTACCCAACACATTGCCAAATTTATATTTAAGGAAGCTAAAGAAATGGTAATACATAAAAGTGTCTGGGTATACCTCTACCAGAACAGGACATGTCCCTAGTAAACAGTTTGAGAAACTTCTTTCCCACCGATTCCTTCCTTATTAAAAAGGACCATGCTGTTGAGTTTTTATAGTACCCATTAGTCTGTTTCATGGACATTTTGTAGTACCCTAAAATGTCTATGAAAAGGCGTGATTTTGGGGAGGTAGGGATTCTTGTAGGACAGACTAATCTCAAACTCAACATGCAGTCAAAGCTAAAGCTGCATTCCTGAACTTTCTGCTGCCTCAATGCACAGCACTGTGAGAGTAGGCAGGAAAATCAGGCCTTACACATATCAGGAGAGCATTCAACCACCTCACCCTGAATACATACTACAAGTTTTAATTCACCATTTAATGGCATTTTCCGAATATAGGCTCATCTCTGGTGTATTAATTCCATAAAGAGAGCGGTATTCTCCAACATGGAATCTTACCTATAGTTACAGCTGCACAGAAATTGTGAAATATCTTCCAAATTATATGAGCTTTATGTAAACAAACTTTGTTTTGTTGTTGCTGAGTTGAGAAAGAATCTCTATATATAGCTGTGGCTGGTCTTGAACTCAGAGATTTATATCCCGGTGCTAGGATTAAAAACATGCCACCACGAGTGTCTACATGTAGGCCTGTGTACCATGTGCTTGCCTAGCGCCCACAAAGGTCAGACAGAAGTGGATGCAAGATATCCATCCTGAAACTGGAGTTACGAACAGCTGTGAGCTCTTAATTGCTTAGCCATATCTCCAGCAAAAAACTTCCTTCTGCCGGGCAGTGGTAGCGCACTCCTGTAATCCCAGCACTTGGGAGGCAGAGGCAGGCGGATTTCTGAGTTCAAGGCCAGCCTGGTCTACAGAGTGAGTTCCAGGACAGCCAGGGCTACACAGAGAAACCCTGTCTCGAAAAACCAAAAAAACTTCCTTCTATTCAACATCAACATTTTAAAAAGCAGTGTATAGTTAAAGTATTTGGTTTCTCACAGCACTCCAATTTTATTCAGTAACAGCTTCCCCTCAAAGCAGTAATGTGACTAACCCCAAACATTGAAAAGAATGGCACCTGTCAGGGTTAGTGGCTCAAACCTTTAATTCCACCAGTCGGTAGGTGGAGGCAGAGGCAGAGGCAAGCAGATCTCTGAAGGTTCTAAGACAGTCAGGGCTATATAGTGAGAGCCTATATTGAAAAAGAAAAAAGAGAAAGGACACTGGATGCTCTTCCAGAGAAAGGACCCGGGTTTGATTCTCAGTATCCACAGAATGGCTCATAACCATTTGTAACTCCAGTTCTGGGGAATCTTGATAACCTATTCTGGCTTCCACAGGCACTACATGCACATGATACACAGACATACATGCAGCCAAACACCCATACACATAAAAACAAAAAACAAACAAACAAAAAAAAAAACTGTACATATACACTACAATACGTCTGGATACGGTCTGGAGAGATGGCTCAGCACTTAAGGGCACTTACTGTCTTAGCTTCCAGAAAACCTAGGTTTGATTTCTAGCATCCATATAGTAGTAGCTCACAACAGTATATAACTCCAGTCTCAGCGACTTGGCAACCTCTTCTAGCCTTCACATGTACAAGGCTAGCAAGTATTGCATATATATACATGAAAAGAAACATCTTTACACATAAAATACATACATCTTTTAAAACTCTTCCTCCCTCCCTCCCTCCCTCCCTCCCTCCCTCCCTCCCTCCCTCTCCCTCTCCCTCTCTCTGTCTCTCTCTCTCTGCTTCTCTCCCAGCTCTGGAGGCTCAGGTCCTCTGGAGCGCAGTCCACGCTCATAGCCACAGGCCATCTCTGCAGCCGCAAGAAAGCCATATTGGGTGCATTCGTTGCTGTATTTTTCTTTAGGTGATGTATTATTTGTTTTAATTTTCTCTGAAATAGTTTCAGTTTAGAAATATAAATCTAATTTCCATAAAGAGATCAAGGGAATAGAACAGAGAATCATCTGGATATGATTTTCAAGCACTACAGCTTATTTTCTATGTGTGTGCATTGTATGGGTCTGTATTACTAAGTCTCAAAAGAACATGCTTATAGAATATTCATTAAAATTCATTAATAAGAAAGAAGGAATTAGCAAATCCTAGTTTTCAGTTAGTCAGAAGATGTAAGAAATAGGGTAGAAAGGGCTGGAAAAATGGTCCACCAGTTAAGAGCACTTGTTATCCAGCACTCAGTCAGAGGCAGATGCTCTGGTCTACAGAGGGAGTTCCAGGACGGCCACGGATACCCAGATGTTGTTGGTGTGAACAACAACAAAGAATGCGTGCTGGTTTTTGATGGAAGACATGGATTCAGTCCCCAGCACCTATATGGTGGTTTACAACTATCCAAACTCCAGTTCTAGGGGATATGAATGCCTTCTTCTGACCTCCTAGGGAAACAGGCATGTACCTGATACATGTATGCACATACTACATATATAGTCACATACATAAAACAAAATAAATATTTCTTAAAAAAAAAAAAAAAAAAAAAAAAAAAAGCCAGGCAGTGGTGGCGGCACCTTTAATCCCAGCACTTGGGAGGCAGAGGCAGGCAGATTTCTGAGTTCAAAGCCAGCCTGCTCTACAGAGTGAGTTCCAGGACAGCCAGGGATACACAGAGAAAGCCTGTCTAGAAAAACCAAAAAAAAAAGGTCGGGCTGGCATGTAGGTCAGGAGAGTGCTACTAGCAATGACAGCTGCCAGCCCTGCATAAGTCAAGTACAGTGTATCCTGTTATCTTAGTACAAAGGAGACAGGCAGACCAGAAATTCAATGTCATACTCAGAGCAAGCTTGAGACCAGCCTGGGCCAAAGCAGAGAATGAGACCAATGAGGGGTGGTCAGAGGTGGTGACTAAGATGAGAAACAGTGAGCAGTCTAGAGCCACAAGCTTGGACACTTCTAGCAACTGTTGGGCTGGAAGAAATAGGCAGCCACGTTATCGTTCTTGTTGGAGCTTTCCTCTAGTGCTTGTCTATGATGTGAATGGCCCAGGGTTGTTTCCCAGAACACTCCCTCTAAACCACAGCCGCCCCAAGTCCTCTAACACAGCGCCCATCCACAGTGAAACTGAAAATGCAGCCTGACACAGCCGGACCTGCGATTGATACTCACGGTGTCGGAATTCCCTTCCAGCAGGATATTGATAGCTTTGTTCACATCACCATTACAATCATGTAGGGCCACAATGCATTCATCCTGATTTTTTCCCGTCACTTCCATAAGCTAGTCAAAGAATCAGAAAGTGGTTAAAGGAGGGGGGAAAAGGCATTCCGTGATTCTTCTTTCAAAGAAGAACTTTGTGATTCTTCTATCCAAATATAGAAATTATGCTATCCTTCCACACTATGGCTGGCCTCTTCTACACTCTAGAAGTTGAGGAGCAGGTTCAGATTCCCCATGTCCCTTGGGTTCCCAAATAACACAAGTAGACTCACCCACCAATCAACATCCTCAAAGACAAGTTTTGTTTTGGTTTTTTTTTTTTTTTTTTTAATTAAGTAGTGGTTGCTGGCTTGGAACAACCTGCTATACAGACCAGACTAAAGTCAAACTCATAAAAGATCAGCCTACCTACTTCTGCTTCCCAATCTAGGATTAAATGTGTTTGCCACAATCCTCAGCTTAAAAAAACAGCACAGCATATGCACAGACCAACATTCTCAGAACTAGATCATGCTGAAACTTAGGTCAATAGCATAGAACTTGCAACGTTTCAGTTCCTAAAATGTTAACTGGAACTTCATTTGAATGCAGCCAACATTCACTAATCGCATTAAAATATCCTATATGCAAATTTAGTCACACCCTAAGGTCTTACAAGCAGAACTCAAGAGCTGTCACAGCTAAACACAGCATTGTCTTTAACTTCAGCACATCTTATAGCTGCAATCAAAGTAAATCTCAGCCTATTCTCTTTAATCAGCCTAATGAACTTCTTAGCATCTTCCTCTAGTGAACAAATCTATGACATAATATTGTATATTAATGGAATTTAATTATTTTAACATGTACTCAAGTTCAAAATTGCTTGATTCATGAGATTCTTGTCTGTAGTACCAAGGCTAATTACCAGGACACCTGTGTAGAACACACATCTTGTGTGTGGCATCTGTGGTTCAGTGATATGAGGCTTGACCGTCAGCACTACAAGAGTACACAGTGTAGACAGGAGACCTCTTTGCATCAGAGCACAGGACACCAGCTCCACCCACGCTCTTGGTTGCCTGTGCTTGATGCTCTCATTGCCTTCACAGTGGAGAGTGAAGGACAGATACTCTATGGTAAGATACATTTTGTTGCCTTTGATTGAGACAGGTTCTCACTAAATTGCCAGATGAGTGAGTCCACTGGTCACACTCAAACACACTAATTGCTGAAACTCTACCATCAAAATAAACATCCCCATGCTGTATTTTGCCATCTGACCGCCAATGTGAAGTACTTGATCATAGGCTCAAAATTCATTATCGAATCCAAGTTCAGACTAAGCAATAAGTTTATTTTAAAATTAAAAATTCCAAGAGTAAAATTATCTTTTTTTTTTTTTTTTGGTTTTTTCAAGACAGGGTTACTCTGTGTAGCCCTGGCTGTCCTGGAACTCACTCTGTAGACCAGGCTGGCCTTGAACTCGGAAATCCGCCTGCCTCTGCCTCCCAAGTGCTGGGATTACAGGAGTGCGCCGCCACGCCCGGCTTGGCATCTTTTTATTTTAAGAATCAAGTGCAGAGGCAGAAGCACTTGGGTGGGTTGTGACCCCTTTGATGACGCTCTCTCTCCAAAAATATTTTCATTACCATTGATAACAGTAGCAAAATTACAGTTATAAAGTGCCAAGGGCCAGGCGGCGGTGGTACACGTCTTTAATCCCAGTACTTGGGAGGCAGGGGCAGGTGGAATTCTGAGTTCGAGGCCAGCCTGGTCTATAGAGTGAGTTCCAGGACAGCCAGGGCTACACAGAGAAACCTAGTCTCGGAAAAACAAAAACAACAACAACAACAACAAAATCAAATGCAGGGGCTAGAAAAATGACTTGGCAGTTAAGAGCACTTGTTGCTGCTGCAGAAAACACAGGTTTGGTTCCCAGCACTCATCCGGTGGCTCATAATTACACATAACTCCTATTCCAGGAGATCTAATGTCCCCTTTTGACATCCTTCATTGAGAATGCATGGATATACATATATACATGCAGGCAAAACCCTCACACACATAAAAAATATTCTCTTAATTTATTATTTTATGTTATATGTAATATTTTCCTGCATGCATCTGTAACAGGTGTCAGATCCCCTGTACCTAGAGTTACAGACAGCTGGGAGCTGCCATGTGGTTGCTGGGAATTGAACCCAGGTCCTCTGGAAGAGTAGCCAGTGCTCTTAACTGCTAAGCCACCTCTCTAGCCTCCTAGAAAACACTTTTTTTAAATGAAGAATAAAGAAAAAAAAATCACAGTATCCTTTGATAGAAACATACCTGTTTAACTTTAGCTTCAAAATCTGCATCATTCTTATCAAAGATCACTTGAGCAAGCCGCATCTGTTCAGCAGTTGCCTAGGGGGCAAATAAGAAATACTGACTAACCAGATGTGGTAGCACAAATTCATCATCCCAGCACCTGACAGGCGGGGACAGGAGGATAAGGTCACACCAGTCTACGTGAGAATATGATGACACCCTGGGCTTTGCTGAGCTCTCATCTCAGGGAGGGAGGAAGGAAGTAGTTAATTTGGGACTCAGGACTATATCTAATCTGCTCACATGAGAAAACTACCGCTCAATTAAACAGCATAAAGGCCTAGTTCCCTCTTGATGGCCTAGCAGTCATGCTGCTTACAGGGATTTCCTTCCCACTGAGAAGGAGGGGAAGAGAGCAAAGCAAGATGCCAGCTGTAGATGCCACGTGCCCGTACTCGGGAGCCCCCTGCTGCCTAGTATGCATGCCAAATCACAGACTAGCCAGATCTGCACACATGACACTACAAACCACACCCAACTGACTCTGACTGGTTCTGAAGGGAAAGAACTACATTTAGCTAAAGAGTAATTCTGAAGTTATTTCTCTTACAATCTTACAAATGTGTAAATGGGGGGAAGATTTCAGTCAGTCCTACAGAAAATAGGATTCTTTATTCTAAACCCTGTTTTTAGAAAACAGACTCCTAGCCGGGCGTGGTGGCGCATGCCTTTATTCCCAGCACTTGGGAGGCAGAGACAGGTGGATTTCTGAGTTCGAGGCCAGCCTGGTCTACAGAGTGAGTTCCAGGACAGCCCTGACTACACAGAGAAACCGTGTCTCAAAAAAAAAAAAAAGAAAGAAAGAAAACAGACTCCTGAATGTTTAAGGATTCTCTGTGTAACATAGAGCAGTTAAATATTAGTAGCACTGCACAGTGTCAGAACTACAAAAGCTCACGAGGGGTTTGTGCTGGTTTGATGTTTTGCTTTTTTTGTTTAGTTTTTAGAGTAGCAGAATGGAATCCAGTCTCCCACATGCTAGGCAAGCACTTACCAGTGATAAATATTCATCTCCTTTGCTCCCCCATCTGTTTTACATTTTGTTGCTGTTTTGTGCTATAGCCGTGAGACAAACTGCTCAGGCTGAGACAAGACCTAGTAGCCTAGGCCGTTCTTCCCTATCAGCACTCCGGGGCAGAGGCAGGGGAGTCTCTGTGAACTATATGCCAGTCTACAGAAGGAATTCTGGGACAGACAGAGCTATTTGATTGACTTTTTTTGTTTTGTTTTGTTTTGTTTTGTTTTGTTTTGTTTTGTTTTTTGGATTTGGACAGGGTTTCTCTGTATAGCCCTGACTGTCCTGGAACTCACTCTGCAGACCA